>JARQOC010000005.1:94141561-94384856 GCA_033576535.1 Allobates femoralis
CTATTTTGATCAAAATTTATTCTCTCAGGCTTTTTCTAAATATTTTTGAGCAATTTTTAAACGCTTTTTAAACATGTTTTTTGACCCGGGGCATTTGGATTTTTTGCTTTGGTGAGCAGGGCATTCGGGCCATGGGGGTTTGAGTGAAATTAAACTTAAAAAATTTTTTCTTGAAAAAATTGAAACCTGCTGAATCCAGATTTTTCTGTACTCTCCACAGGGGGTCCTTGGCTCTTGCACAACCCTTCTAAATAATTCATTTCCCCCCTCTATTAAAATCTTTCAGAAAGCACCTGGTTATATTTGGGTTTTAAAATTTAAAATTATGTTTTTTTGCTTTTAAGGGATTATGGCCACAACAGCGTTTCAAGGGAATCTTTTAACCAATGCAATCAGTATGTTTTGCAACAATAATGTTGTAAAGGGGTCTTGAGTTAGTTTGGTGTAAAAATCCCCGGTACCAGGGTTTTTTTGGCCCCCTCTTTTTTTCTTCTTGTGCTAAATACATTTTCCCCTGCTCATTTCTCATTATTACACAAAATTTAAATTTATGGACATCTATAAATTTTGTTTTTTCTTTGCCAGGTTGATTGCATAGTTTAAAAAGATTTTTTGTCAAAAGCACTTTTAAAAAATTATATTTACCTAGCCCAATTGTTTGAGGTGTTCAATACTTTTTTTTCCCCCTGAAATATATTCCATATGTGCCAAAATTTTAGAAATAAATTCTACTGGGAATGATAATTTTCTTTCCCTTTAGCAAAGCAAAAGTTAAAAAAACTGTAAAAAGAGTAATTTAAAAAGAAGTATATAACATTTGGGAAAATTACATTTAAAACAGGTAAAATTTTAAATTCAAACCCCCTATGTAAATTACAAGACATGCAAAGTTTAAGTTTAACAAATTAATCCTTTAAATATAAATTAAAATGTAAAAATCGATTTTTAAAAAATGTATTATTTGTCTTTTCTTATATTTAAGTTATAAAATAAGCCAGTTAGTAATTGTTAAAAAATTTTATATCGTTGGGTTTTTTTATTTTGTTTCGGATATTAGTTTAAAAGATTTGGGGCAAACAGGGTTTACCCCAAAAGAATTTTTTTGGAAATTTATATTAAAACTGCCTACCAAACCGGTCACATTTCACGTTTTTCCCGTCCTTTTCTTTTTTCCCCAGATTGACAGGGGTCTGTGACAAGAAAAATGAAAAGTAATGGTATTTTTCCCCCAAAAAACTTATAATTTTAGCTTGGGAAACCCTCTTTTTTTTACTTTACAAAATAAGCTCAGGGGTAAACGAAGGGAACACTCCCCTTATTCTAAGGTACATTTAAATCAAAAATTTCCAAGGTAAACTTCTTTTTCTTTCTTCTGCTAACCTGTTGGATGATCTCCCCGGAAAAAGTAAGAAGTCCTGATTTAAATATTTTTGTTAATTTTACCAATGTGTAACTCAACCCTTGGCTCCCCTTTATTATCTGCCCCAAAAAATATGGAGCTAATTGACAGCTTACCCCTTTTTATCTTGATTTGTCCCCATTAGAAGTCCTTGTGGGCCCCTTTTATAAACAGGTAAGGTAATCACTTTTAATTACCAATGTAATTAGCTGTATCTAGAGCACCTGGCTTTAAAAAAGAAATAAAGATACCTAAAACTGGGCCTTTTTTATTTGGAATCAATGCTATGTGTGCCCGATTGACACATTCATTAGTCGTGAAGGGAATTGAAAGCAGATAAAAAGCCATTCGAGTGTTTTAATTTGGGAAAAAACAATTATGGGCCCAAACAAAGAAATAAATGGACAAAAGAAAATGTCACTAGTTGAATTGTATGGGATTCTCAATGCATTTTTAATCATGAATTGCATAGGGAAATTATTATGCACCTTTTGACTAAATTTTATTCAACACTGAAGAAAATGTCCAAATTTGCTCTGAAACATATCAGGTCAAGCGCAACCAAGTAACTACTTATTATTAGGCCTGTTATTTCAATGTGTTCTAGTGGAAAGGCTTCATGGACTAACAGCTCTAAATTGGGAAATTTGGAATTTCATATACTTTTATTTGTGTGTAGAAATATAATTGACATGAAAGAAATGATGCATGTACTGCCCAGAATTATTAGAAAAGCCAAAGGGACAATAGGCTGCAAAGCCTAGGCAGAAAGGCTAAAATGGTTTTCATAGTTATTGTAGAGTTATGTACGAAATGGGTTATACTGTTTTGTTCATCACGTCTTCATTATGCCTAAAATACATCACAATAATTAGAAACAAATGATGAAATTTATATAGCTCGGCTTGAAATGATTTCGAGATATGGTTTAGAGTCAACATTTTTAAAGAGGTTTTCCCATCTCAGAAATGATGGCATATCTTTAGTATATCTTAATACATTATGGTTAGTAGTAGTCTGACGTCTGGAAGTCACATCTATCCTGGTAATGAAAAGGTCCTGCAGCAGTTTTACAGTTTTGTTCTGTATAATGACTCCTTATGTGTGTACAGAAAAGAAAATAAGAATCAATAAGAAAATAAAACTATGGACACTATTTGACAATCATTAGTGAAATAAATCTAAGTGACACATTCCCTTTAAGACAAACATTGTAATTCCAGTTGATCATTTTTGCTCCCATATTGTACACGGAGAAGCAATATACCTTAAGTCCCCTTATTGTATATGTAAATTCTTTTGATTATTTTAATCTTTGGCAAAGCATAAGTTGTCACTATGAATAGGCTGCATTCACCTAAAGGAAGAGATTCGGAAAGTCATACCAAGGTTTTTAATTGCTTTAACACATTTTGGTGCTGTAGTGGCACCATTTACAAGGTAGAAAAGCAAATATCAAACTACTTTACCTTGAGAAAGATGCTAGCCCAGTTCCAAAATGCATTGAAGTGAAGAAAAAAATCTTGCTTTGAATCTCCAGATCTCATTTCTGTGACCGCAGCCCGCACATTGTGATAATCTCTCTTTGCCAAACTGCTATAGGGATGATGTTCTCTATCAGCCATAAGGATGCCACTACAGGTGTGTCGTCACATAACCCCTAAAGGTGAGAGTTACCATCACCCTAACTTGAATTTAGTTCCCTACTTTACTGCCCTATCTGTATGCATATATTCACAAATCGTTTAAGCTTAGCATTCACAGTGTAGAAGAAAGCAAATAATCTAGGTAATCAGTCTATACAATAAAAAGTAGAGAAAATAGATGACTGGGAAAAACAATGCTCAACAAAAATTTTCAGGATCCATGTGTGTCCGGAAAATATGGCTGGTATTCATATAAGCTTTGTCTGAGAAATAAGAAGATATTCCAGCACTAGATATTTCCATAAAAAAAATATACAGTACTTTATTAAATATCCATGCTTCATGTTTGACAGCATCCATAAGGAAGCCCAAGGCATCTCCATGCCTGACGCATTTGGAACAAGGTCCTTAGTCTTAGGCCTAAAACTAAGGACCTTGTCCGAAATGCAACATCCAAAAGGGAGCCCAAGGCCTCTCCAAGTGGGACATATTTCGGACAAAGTTCATAGTCTTAAGCCTAAAACAAAGGACCTCGTCCGATATGCGTCACTCGTGGAGGGGTCTTGGGTACCACCCCAATTGGGTTACCATCACCCTAACCCAAATTAAGTTCGCTACTTTACTGCCCTATTTCTATGCAGATCTTCTATGCAGAAGCTTACACAGTGTAGAGAAAGCAAATTATCTAGGTAATCAGTCTACACACAAAAAAAAGGAAAATAGGGGAAAGGAAAAAACAGCGCTGCCTAAAAATTCACAGGATCCGCTTGTGTCTGGAAAATATGGTTGGTATCCATATAGACTTTGTCAGAGAAAAAATAAGATATTCCAGCACCAGGTATTTTAATAAAAAAATATACAGTGCTTTATTTATTACTCATGCTCCAATATATAACAACATCCAAAAGGGAGCCCAAGTGTTTCGAGCAAGGTCCTTAGTCTTAGGTGTAAGACTAAGGACCTTGTCCGAAGTTCCACATTCAAAAGGGTGCAAAAGGCCCCTCCATGTGTGACTCATTTCGGACAAGGTCCTTAGTCTTACGACATTCATCAGGCATGGAAGGACCTTTGGTTCCCTTTTGAATGTTTTTAAATATGTGCCATGAATAATAGATATAGGGCTGTACATTTTTTATGAAAATCCTTGGTGCGGAAACACCTTTTTTTTTCTTTTATAAAAAGTAGGGCTTTATTGTGTAATGTAATTTGAACCTTTGATTGATAATGTGGCTTTGTAGACCTTTACTTTTTGTATACACCATCGCAGATACATTCAGAATGGCATGTTCTATTCACTTTACTTTCAGCATTCAGATTGTTATGCAGTATTGATTTTAAGTATTATAATAATGCTATGTTTTCAAATACCAACTCTTGCCACAGATTTTCTTTCTTGACAGTATTGACCTGTCATAATTTTCTATCAAGCCAAAGGAAGATATTTTGTGTATTTTCTAATTTAGAGGAAGCACAATATTGTATGTGTCTTAATATAAGATGTTATTTTCCATTTCTATAGAGAACTGGATGTTTTAAATGTCATTGTTGTAAAGTGTGCAGTGGCCTTATAAATAATGCCACGTTTCTTTACAATCTGACATGATGTACTGGAGGACAATGTAACTGTACTGTTACCTTTTTATGTGTATCCTAAAGTGTCCTTGTGTTCTTGTTTCCATTGGTAAAACATCAAGAAAAAATTCAAGTATGTTTTTGTCAATGAGGGTTATGATTATATTAACATTTATGGGGCTATTGGAACGCAAAAGGGAAAACACACTGAATACCTTTTTGCAAATATCTATTTTATACAATTTGTAGAAGAGTGGAGTATTTAATTGGGCCAGACATCAATGAAACTAGAAAGTTCAAATAACTGTTTTGCTTGACTAGATAAAGTGAAGTAAATACTTCAGGTCCACTGTCTTAACTCTTAATCACCATGGTCATTTTCAATTTTGCAATGTCATTTTTTCCTTTCCTTACAAAATCCATTACTTTTTTTTCTGCCGATAGCCAGAAAGTTTTCCGGCACTAGAGGCAAATAGAAAATACCAGCGTTTTTTTTGCACTGCCGAAAGTGCCGTATCTGCCGCATCCGGCAAAACTGTACTTGCCACACCTGCAAGTCCCACGGGGAATGAATGGGGCTTACCGTAAGTGAGTCGTTACGTGGCAGATGTGGCAAACTTGTGGGATTTGCCGCGATTGTGTAAAAAAATAGCACCAAAACTACACAATTTAATAGCGTCTTTGGATGACACTCAGTGGACAACATCTTTCATGAAATCACATCGACTAGGCTTGAACAGTAAGACCGTGTGCACATATAGCATAAATGACATCCTTTTTTCTGCTGTGTTCTTTTGTACAGAAACTGTACCGCTTTTATTATCAAGGCAAATTGGGTGTAGTTTAATGAAAACTCATGACTGATTTGCATCTAAAGAAGCTGCTAAACAGTGCAATTCTGTATATTTTTTTATCTGTATGTTTCTATGTGGAGCCTAAAAATAGTATGTTAAAAAAACACAGTTAAGTTTAAGTGCAGAATTAAAGCTTTTCTGCACAATAAAAAAATTTGTTTCAAGTCTGCAACTAAAATGCATCAAATAATGGGGATCAGGCCTCCAAAAATTCAGCAAAAATGCAATAATAATTTGTTATAGCGTACTTTGGTATGGATAACTGCAGAAAATATGGAGATAAAAAGCAGCGTAAAAATGCATTTATATATGTGAACAGAGCCTTACAGATGTGTTAGACAATATAGCACTTAAAAAAAAACTACTGCTCATCTCACCAAATAGGAAAATAAGATATAATGAAGCTTGCATAAAATTGATAAGGCTATGGCTACTACAAACATAGCTGAATAAAAAGTAAGACTATGAATAGGTTTCTAGTACAGTGGGCAGTCATAGATGGGGGGTTTTGCCCTACTGTCCTGCATGTCTGCTGAATGTCCCTGACTACCACCATGCCCCCTCTATGATATATTCCTTTCAGGGTGCAAAGAAATGGTAAGTGAATTTGGCTCAGTGGCGTAGTTTGGGGTATGGCCAAAAATGTTGCATTGTGTGCAGTATACTGAATAGTTTGTTCCTCTTTTGCTTATGGAAAAGTTCTGTAAAAGTGATATGAGCAGCTGAAGTGTTAATGGTACTTCTAAGCCCCTGTTACAAATGGTGAGATCACTAGCGAGATCACTGCTATGTCATAGGTTTTGTGACACAACAGCAACCTCACCAGCGATCTCGCCATGTTTGACACGTAGCAGTGACCAGGCCCCCGCTGTGACATCGCCGATCGTGTCGGAATGGCATGGACTATTTTTTGATCATCGGTTTTCCACTGGGCAGCATGCATCGGTGTGCTTGACGCCTTAACAATGACCTCGTTGGCGACTCAGAACTCAGCCACTAGGTCTGAGTCATCACACTAACTGCTGTGTTACAGGGTCCCAACGACCGCCGAGGTTGTTATACGAGTTGACATATTGTTGCTACGTCGTTGAGTAGATCTGACTGCTTGACATCGCACCAGCGACCACATAGCAACATTCCAGCGATCCCTACCAGGCCGTATCATTGTCGGGATCGCTGGAACATCGCCAAGTGTAACGGCACCCTTACTCGGGCAAATTTACATGTGAGAATCAGAAAGGATCGTAAAGAGCTCAGGACTTTTCCTTTACTTAGTCAACAGCCAACCAAGTCTATGATGATGGTGACTGAATGGTGGATAAGACCTCGGAACCAGATCAGTTTGGCGATGACTTGATGTCATCAAAAGTGTAATGTACAGATGAACTGCACATATTTGTGTAATATATAATATGTTTATGCTATAAGAATACATGTTTAATGTGTATTTGTGAATGCAAATTGTGTAAAATCTAGAGAACTGCTGTACATTTTACTATATCTACTGCAAATTACAGTACTAAGTGATTACATGCAATACTTTAAAAATCTTTTCCACATGCTACCTGTGATTTTTAAACTCTATACCATGTGAATCTCTTTTTCAGCCCCTTTCAATGTTCAGAGGTAAAAACTGTTGTGACTCTACAGAAAAATCCTTAAATACACATGTAGATTCAACTGCTGATTATCTGAAAATGTATGAAAAATCAGCTGCATATGCACCCACCTTCAGTCATGATGCTCAAGGATGTTTGCTATTGGGCTTTGTGTCTGCAACTAGTTTTGATGGATTTTGTGGTTGCTTGGTATATGAATAAAGAAGTTGTTATTCTGTAGAGCTGGATACTGCTCTCTTCATTTGGATTCCTAACAGCACATGAGCAGAGCGCTTTTACATGCACCGATAGGAAAGAATTGCTATAACAGGATTAATTCTGCTTCCTTTTTCTTACTGCCTTGCTTATATATCATGGATAATTTTTTGTTTGTTTTTCTAAAAAACAAATTTTCCCTATGACTCACCGTAGCCGGGTTCTGCACGACGCAGGCGTTTTTCTTCTCCTTGTCACAGAACCGCACCTGCGGCTGTGGGGGCCCAGTGGTCCAGATCAATAGGGTTGGCTGAACAGATAAGGTTAGGTTATTCTTGTCGTGACGCCACCTGTGGGAATTCTGGTGATTTCACCGGCGCTGCTCGGGCCTCCGGGGGATGTTATGCAGCAAGATGGGACGCTCCCCACAGGTCGAGCGGGAGTCCCAGGAGCCAGAAGCTGCACAAGATGTTGTGAGGCAGCTTAGTTACATTTAACGCGGGATTAAACAGTTCTGAAGAAACACGGACACCAATAGTCTCTGCAACGGGTCTTTTACTGTAACCAGCAGATGATACATGGTATACAGGTAACGGGTAACGGACTGGGTGGACTCAGCAATGACCGGTGTTATCTCAGAGCTCCGCGGTGTTCCTCCGTTCTAAACTTGTTCTAGGTGAGTTGCCGATGTCGAGTTAGTGTGCCAAGGTCGGGTACAAGGGGCTACTTCAATTTCCCTGCCGGTGTGTACGTTCCGGTGTGAGGGGAGCCTGGGTCCTTTTGGTGGGTACTCCGCTGGCAAGATGGTTCTGTTTGCGGCGGGTACTCCTGTAGAGTGATCCCTCCACTCCTGGTTTGCATAGCAGTGATAAACGACTTGCTAGCTTCAGAACCAGTGATCCGGTTGTAGATGGGCGCGGGTGTATTTTGACCCGTATGTGTTCGCCCAGGGTCCGGTTGTTAAGGCACCGGGTAATGGCGCCAACCGGTAGGTGGTCTGCGGGGCTGCACAGAAACTGTGCAGAGCCCCCCTCTCCTGCGTTCCTCCCGACCACTTCCTTCTCCTTCCTCCTTCTCCTACATTCTCCTTTAACACACTACTCCTACACTCTGCCCACCAGGACCTTATTGGCCCTCTATGGAGCTCTGAGTTTCACCATGTCACTACTTAGTCAGAGAATATTGCAGCTGCAGTCTGGGCTGCAATACCCTCCTGTGACGCACTTGTTGCGGGGCGCCACACCTACAATACTGGAAAGTAAACCTACAGTGGTTTCCCCATATACAGTAAACATCATTCTCAGAAGATAGGAAAAAGAGTGGTTAACTATTAAGTATAGTCAAAACTATACAATTTTGGACTATATTTGGCTAGCTACAGTCAACGTATATGGTGACAAATATACAGCGTGTTGTCACTCTTGAAAATGAAAGTATTTCTTCAAAAACATTATTGCAATTACATATTTTCTCATACACATGTTTAATTTTTGTGTCTATTGGAAAAAAAATAAAAACTGAAAAAAAAGGCAAATTGGACATTATTTAACACAATGTCTACAAAATGGGCCAAAATTGTTGGCTTCTTCAAGTTAATGCTTGGTTGCACACCCTTTGAAATAAATAACTGCAATAAATTGCTTCCTATAACCATCAACAACCTTCCTATGGCACTCAATTGGAATTTGGACCTCTTTTTTTTTTTTTTGCAAAGTGCTCCAGGTCTCTCATATTTGAAGGGCACCTTGTCTCAGCAATTTTAAGCGAGGTGTTCAATGGGATTTAGATTGGACTCATTGCTGGCCTCATCAGAACTCTCCAGCACCTTTTTCTATCCATTCATAGAGGCTTTTTGATGTATGTTTTGGGTTATTGTCTGCTGGAAGACTCATGGAAAAGGATGCTAACCCAGCTTTCTGCCACTGGGTAAAACATTGTGACCCAAAATCCTTGGTAATCTTCTGTTTTTATGATGCCTTGCACACTGTCAAACGCAATAAACTGCAGAAAGAAAACTGGTTTATTTTCTGATGAAGAAGTGAACACATGCTTTGAAACATGTTAAATAAACCAACATTTGCCTTATCATCTCTGGATTGGATCATGTGGAACCAACGTGGATTTTATACCACATTTTTCTCTAATATCTTGCACCCAGTCAAGGCACCCAGTGTCAGAAGCAGCAAGATATTTTCAAAACTGCTTTGAAACTTCACCATATCTGACTGTATTCTTTCTTTTCAAGTCTCATTTTATTTTTAGTAATCAGTAAAATGAGGTGCTTTATCAAAAACCTCTGTCTTGGTATTATCTCTTTACAAGACACTTTCCAAAAGTAAGTTGGCATACTCATGTGGCGCCCCACCATGTAGGTGCCACAAAAGGGGTACTGCACCCAGAAAAGCGGTGTAGTCACCCACTGCAATTGGAACTATGGTCAGTAGGTGGAACCCTAGAGCTGACACTCACACACTAGGTTAGTAGGTGGGAGGGACCCCGGGAGGGAATATAGTGGCCTCTAGGGGGAACCAGTAAGCTCAGATGGAGCAGCTCAGTTGGAGTGGAGAGCTAGGACTCGGGGAGGAAGGAGAGTCCAGTGAGAGTTGAGAAGCAAAGGAAAAGTAGGGGTCTCCATGGCTGAGGGACCCAGAAGAGAACAGATCCCAGAAAGAAAGAAAGAGAGGAGGCAGCTTATGTTAAAGGCTCACTCTAGTTTAGGAAGTGAGTAACCTGAAGGTTTGCCCCAAGGGAAGAAACCGTTGTACCGGAGTCCGCAACTGTGAGTTCCTACACGGCTCACAGAGAATCCGATGAACGGGGATATTGCAGATACAGCCCCAGTCTCCTGAGTGAGTCACAAAGAGGGAGCTAAAAGCTGGGAGCAGCAGCCACTGCACAGCTTATAGAAGGTCGTTAGACCGCACAGGAGGGAGAGAGAAAGGAAGAAAAACAGCAGGAGGTCAGATAATCTTTAAGAGATCAGACTTCACCGCCACTGGGAGGCAAGGAAAGAAAGGAACAAGCAAGGTACATAAGAAGGGATCCATTTATAGCCAGACATTCCAATTGCAGCATCCGGAGCATTTGCCATTATACCATCTACTCCATTGTTGAACTGTATGACTTTGGAGAAGTTTCAGTAAAGTTACTCGATGAAGTGAAGTCCCGACTCTGCTGCATCCTTTCCATTATAAACTGTTTTCTTACAGCATTCTGCCCTGGTGGTCCCAGTCCCCCTGCGGGACTAATCTATCTAGCCTGCAATACCATCGAACACGGAGGACTGTGGCTCGCTGGCTGCTGCTGTGTGAACATCACCAGACTCAGCAGGTGGGTCACGAAGACAACTTTGTACATAATCTTGTAATATACCCCCTTTTTAGTGACCCCAGGGCACGGCCTCGGCAGGCCACCCGTGACATCCCAGACAGACTGCAACCGAAACCTGAGAGCTGAGTACCGAGACTATTTGCGTCGTTCACTCACATAATGGGCTGCCACTAGGAATTTCGGGGCTCCCATTGCCAAAATTTTGGGGCCCCCCTGAGACTCCACCCAGCATCCAACTTACTCCGCCTCCACCCATGCTCTGCTTCCACCCAAACATACATTATATTTATAGTGAAAAATTGGAATAGCACCAAAAATTACTTCAATTTATGTGCAAAGCTTTCCCAACCAGCAATCCAGATGGTTCCTTACAATTGAGTAAAAAAGGAAAAACAGCACAAAAAAATTGAAAAAAGTGGACTTTATTGCCCTAAAGTGTGGCCACGCCTTTATTGCCCAATGGCATGGCCACACATTGGGAATAAAGTCACTTTTTTTATGTTTTGTGTGTTTTACATTTTTTTACACTCTGTATTATATATTACATACACACACTTGAGACTGCTGTTGGCTGAATACACAATAGCTTTATAAGCAATAGAGAATACACAGTAGAGACGGCTGCTAGCTGTATACACAACAGAGATGGCTTCGAGCCGTATAGACAATGGAGATGGCTGCTTGCTATACACACAGTAGAGAATACACAATAGAGACTGCTGTGGCGTGTACACAATGAGAAATCACAATAGAGACTACTGCTGGCGTATACACAATGGAATGGCTGCAGGACAAATGCACAATGGAGACGGCTGCTGGCTGTACACAACACAATAGACACTGCTGCCTGCCTGGCCACATACCAATGGAGATGGGTGCGGACAAATGCACAATGGAGATGGCTGCAGGACAAAAGCACAATGGAGATGGCTGCAGGACAAATGCACATTGGAGATGCTGCGGGACCTAAACACATTGAGACTGCTGCGAGACGTATGCACATTAGAGACTGCTGCGGGATGTATACACATTGGAGACTTGCAGGATGTATACAATGTATTTAATAGGCTAGCCCCTTCTGTAATGGGTCAGCACTATCCACAGTTGGCTAGCCCTGTCTATAATAGGCTAGCACCTTCTGTATGTGACAGAAGATGGGTCACAAGCTTCTGCAATATAACTGCAGCATGATGCGTTGTGACATTTCAGGCTGCTGGGATTGTAGTCAGCATACAGGCATTATGAATGTACTGCAGGACTTCAATCCAGTGTTAGACACAATCTGCAGTACATGCATTGTCTGATGTCAGAGGCTGCTGAGTATTGTACTGCGGTCATGCATAATGCATTGGTCTGATGTTACTGGGGCTGCTGGGATTTGTAGTTCTGCACTGCCCCTGTACAGGAGAGTCTCATCCCGGGCACAGAGCAGACCATAAAGCAGGGTATAGAGGAGGTGCAGAGACAGAGATAGCAGTATCAGAATGATACAGCCCTGGGCCCTGGCAGCAGCTGTTACTTGGGTGTGCTCTCCAGGTGTGGAGGTAAGGCACACTCACTCACCTCCTTGCCGTTGTCTCAGACTTGTCCGCCCGGTGTCTAGCTCCTGCTCGGCTCCTGGTGGCTGCCAGGAGGAGTTCTCAGCCAAACTCCAGGGCTTCTCCATGCACACAGAACAAGTGCTCTGCCTACTCCCGGCTGGTAGGGGTGCCAGAGTGTGAGGGCACATCTGCAGGACTTTCTGGAGCTGTGGGGAGTAGCTGCGGGTTTGCGGCAGCGAGCGGTAGGCACCCACCATGTTCTTTGTGGCCGGCTGCATTCACTAACTGTGCAGCCAGTCGGTACAAGTTCAGACACCAACAAAATGTCCGCGGCCAAATTGAGATCTGCGGCCACTGTGTAGTGGTCTCAACCTCTACCAACTGGCCACAAAGAACATGGCGGCGCCCACTGCTCGCTGCCTCAGCTACTCCCCGAAAGCTCCAGGCCCTGAATTTGGCAATGATTGATAGGAGAGGGGGGCCCATGCAAGATGTGGGAGGGGACGGGGCCCAGAGGAGCCTGCTCCATGGTACAAACAGCCACGCCCCCTGGAGTCACGGCCAGGCCCCCTGCCCATGATCCAATGGTCATGCCCCTACAGTGAAGCCCGGGGTCCCTTACTCAGTAAGAGCTGTAACCCCCTAATGGCGGCCCTCCTCACATACATTTTGGTAAACTGCATCCTAGCTTTTTTAATGTGTCTTTGTCAGTAGTGCGGTCCTTCTGTATCTCCTGCATAGCATTTCATTTAATTCAAATGTCATCGATAGTTTACACTTATACCGATACCCCTGAGCCTGCAGAACAGCTTCAATGTCTTTGTAACTTGATTGGGGCTGCTAATCCTCCATCTGGTTGAATCCTGCATTGCAACTTTCCATCAATTTTTTCTGCCGTTCACATCTATTGAGATTAGCTACAGTGCCATGGGTTGTAATCTACTGTATTTACTTATGTTACAGTTGCACTACCGTGGACAAGGGAACATCAAGATGTCTTGGTATGGACTTGTAACTAGAGATGAGCAAACCTTTTAAAGTTCATATTCAGTTTGGTTTGCTGAACGACAGTTCACTAAACTTCCAAACCCCATTTAAATCAATATGAGGCAAAATGAAGGAGCCTTCAAAAGGGCCCCAAAGCTGCCAAACATACCTCAAGCCATTTTACAGTGGAGCCCTGCCATTTTGGCATAAATATTATCTTACTATACTAGTACTTAGCAAGCTTCAGCTCCACTTTAACACTCACCATACTTCCAAGCCTGCTCATGAACCTCAGACATTCTCAAGACTTCCCTGAGGATGTGTCAGGTTAGACAGCAGATATCACATAGCAGGGAATCCTGCTGTGGGACCTGAGATAACTTCAGTGGCATCAGCACTCATAAATCGTAACACTAGCTGTCTCATGAGAGCCGTGAAATTGTGCAAGATGCAATGGATACATATCAATGGTTCTGTTAGTGCATGTGAGGAGTGGTGACATCAGGGAGTGCAACGCAGTTCAAACTTTCAGGATAGCCCCTGTGTGACCCCTCAAGTCTGAAGTGCAATAATGTTTGTGATGGCATCACTAGTCACACCATCATGCGTGTCTGTATGCCTACTCTTACATCATATGTGGGATGCTTTCTGTGAGCATGACCCCACATGTTTTCTGCAAACTAAATCTCCTCAAAAATGGAGACAGAAGTCAGACGGGGTGGTTCATGCCATGTCGGAGAGTTTCTTGGAAAGGATCAGGGTCCTCACATGGCATTGTCCCAGTCACAGGCCTCTGGTGGGGTGATACACACAGCTGGGAAAATGAGCCTTCTGCTTCTTCTACTATCTCCTCTTCAGCCTCCTCTTTCTTATGAGCTTGGTCCTAGTGGAATTGGTGATCAAGTAGCTGTAGCAATGGCTGCAGGTGGAATACAACCAGGCATGCTGCAAGATCTGCTGCAGTCTGACATCTGGTGCTTCTGGTCCTGGATGGCATAGGGAAAGAATCCCCTCCTGACTGTAAACTCTTCAGGTCCTCCTCTGGCATCAGAGCCCATCACTGTATCCACACTTCGCTACTGATGAGGCCCAATGTCGGTAGAGTGGTGGAGCTCCAGATCCTATCTGTGTCCTCCTAGTTCTGCTGGCCCACCCTCTGCACCTGAGGAGCTCTTCCTCCAGATCAGGATTGTCTTGTGGTGGATTTATCGCCAAGCTGCGTAATGCTGGCACATGATAGCAAGTGAAGCACAGTGTCGCAGAGTGTGACTGGTTTGGAGGAATGCACTGCAGCTAATATGGCGCTGAAACTCCTGGCTCTGTCGTGACACCTGTTTGCTATGCCTAGCGGCCGCCTCTTCCGGTGCCACCGCAGATTCAGCAACAATTAATCACTGCAAAAAATTACTGTTTGCACAATCTTGTTGCCTAGCTCCCCTCATTAACCCCTCCATGTGGTGGGCCGCAGAAGTAACATCACTCACAAATCCAATTCCCATTGCCACAAGTTAACACATGGGCTTGCGGTTGGGTGAAGTGATTATTGACGCCTGACATATTTATAGGAGACATAATGATGAAAACAAATACATTTATTTAGGTCACCAATTCACCAAATCATCTGGAATACTGAATACACCTAGTAGGCGGTATTCCTGTGTATGATATTCCCTCCTACTGAATGTATATGCCATATCTATATCTCTGTTGCATTGGTATGTGGCAGTATTCCTGTGTATGATATTCCCTCCTACTGAATGTATATGCCATATCTATATCTCTGTTGCATTGGTACGTGGCAGTATTCCTGTGTATGAAATTCCCTCCTACTGAATGTATCTGCCATATCTATATCTTTGTTGCATTGGTATGTGGCGGTATTCCTGTGTATGATATTCCCTCCTGCTGAATGTTTATGCCATATCTATATCTCAGTTGCATTGGTATGTGGTGGTATTCCTGTGTATGATATTCCCTCCTACTGATTGTATATGCCATATCTATATCTCTGTTGCATTGCCTAATCTTCCCATCCTGTTAATTCCCATTCTTCTGCTTTGAAGCAGTCCAAATGTTCCTTGTAACTTCAATCTGCTAATTTCCCCTGCTGTGTGGTGTTTTACTGCTCCCTCCTCCCTCCTCCTCTCTGGCAACACCGGGACTAATTTTTGGCCATTTCAATGATATAAATGTAGAGAGGCAGGTCTGAAGGACCATGGTCTGAAGTGATATTTTTAAGAGATATATTTTAAAGTGTACAGCTGAAATATTCCAGAAATAGTACAGAAATTGGACAGAAGGTGAGAGATACTACTTTCTTTGAATTATACCTGTCTTACTTTTCTCGTCCTGCACTCACTATGCTCACATTTTCCCTCACAGTTTTTGCTCCATTTATCCTCACTGTCCTTCGCTACCCCCAAACCCCTGCACCATCTAACCAGATAACTATCTCCCCCTCTCTCTTAACCCCCCACCTCACCTTATGCACAGATCTACTCCTTAACCTCAGACCTCTCCTACAGAAATATAAAACAAGCCAGCCACTCTCCTTCTCTCACCTGCTTTCCCTTTCTCTACTACTTCTCACTGCTGGTGACATATCTCCAAATCCTGGTCCCCCCCACTTCATACGTCCCACCTATCCTCACCTCCACCAAAGTAAGATAAACTACCGCATTCCTTCACATGTAAAACACGTGCCTCTGACCCCCACCCCCCTGCTTCCTCTCTCTGGAGCACTTTGGAATGCCCGCTGTGTTTGCAACAAGCTCCACATGATGCATGATCTTTTTACTTACCAGAACCTTTCCTTCTTGGGCCTCACTGAAACCTGGCTGACAGTCTCTGACACGGCCTCCCCTGCTGCACTGAGTTATGGCGGCCTTCACCTTACCCACACTCCTCGCTCTGGCAACAGACATGGTGGAGGAGTGGGTTTCCTCCCCTCTGCAAACTGCTCCTTCAACCAAATCCAACACCCACCCTCCCTTATTCACTCTTCTTTCGAAGTTCACTCTGTTTGTATCTTCTCTCCCTCCAATCTTCAAATGGCTGTCATATACCAACCTCCGGGCTCTGCCACTTCCTTCTTTGAACAATTCTCCATCTGGCTTCTTCACTTTCTCTCTGCTGACATTCCCACCATCATCATGGGTGACTTTAATATCTCTACTGAAACCTGCCAGCCAGCGACCTCCAAACTCCTTACCTCTTACCTCATCCTTTGGACTTACTCAGTGGTCCTCCACAGCCACCCACACAGATGGACATACACTAGACCTCATCTTCACCCGCCTCTGTCCCTATCTAATCTCACAACCTCCCCCTCCCTCCTATTTGACCACCATCTAATCACCTTCTCATCCTTGTCCTCCTCACCAGTATCCCATATCCAGCCACTATCTCATCCTCGCAGAAATCTCACACACCTAGACATTCACGGACTCTCCGACTCTCTTCTCTCCCTGTCCTCTATATCTTCACTCCATGACACAGACAGTGCCACTGCTTTCTACAATGTCACCCTCACATCAGCCATAGACTCAGTCGCCCCTCTCGTTCATGACAACAGGCGATGAATCAATAGGCAACCCTGGCACAACAATCTCACCAAAAACTCGGACAAATGTCCAGGGCTCCAGAGAAGCGTTGGAAGAAAACATGCCTGCCAGATGACTTCACAGCTTTCAAACAAGCTGCACAGCCCTCACCTCTGCTAAACAGATCTACTTCACAAACCTTATATCTTCCTTATCCTACAATCCCAAACAACTGTTCAGCACTTTTAACTCTCTCCTCCGCCCACCACTTCCCCCACCGACCTCCCTCATCTCTGCTGAGGACTTCGCTACATACTTCAAAAATAAGATTGACCAAATAAGGCAAACCTTTATCGTTCCGCCGCCCCAACCACTCCATATACCAGACCTCTGCCCTTCCCTCATAACCTCCCTCTCCAATATCACTGAAGGAGAACTTACTTGTCTCCTATCCAAATCACACCTCATCACCTGTGCACTTGACTCCATTCCTTCCCACCTCCTCCCCAACCTCACTAACATGCTCATCCCAGCCCCAACCCACCTCTTCAATCTATCACTATCTTCCGGGACCTTCCCCTCAGCTTTCAAACATGCCACCATCAAACCCATCCTCAAAAAGCCAAACCTAGACCCGACTGCTAAGACAAGCTATTGCCCCATATCGCTGCTCCCGTTTACTTCCAAACTCCTTGAGAAACATGTCCATGCTGAACTTTACTCCCACCTCTCATCTAACACTCTCTTTGACAATCTACAATCTACACCTCTACAGTCTGTCCTCAACTCTGCTGCCTGACTAATCCACCTCTATCCTCGCTACTCCCCTGCTTCTCCCCTCTGCAAATCCCTCCACTGGCTCCCAATTCCCCAACGAATCAAGTTCAAGCACTAACACTGACCTACAAAGCCATTCATAAATTGTCTCCTCCCTATATCTCTGAACTAATCTCCCACTATCTTCCCTCACGTAACCTTCGATCCTCCCAAGACTTCCTCCTTTCCACCACACTTATCCGTGCCTCACACAACCGCCTCCAAGATTTCTCCCGAATATCCCCCATTCTTTGGAATTCTGCGCTCCAACACGTCAGATTATCCACCACACTCAGATCCTTCAGATAGAACTTGAAAACCCATCTCTTCAGGAAAGCTTACAGCCTGCTATAACCAAGCCGCCGCCCCACCGCCACCGGAGCTACCACCTCTCCATCACCAGATCTGCTGCAACCCGGACCTACTGTTTCCTCCCCATTGCCACGTAGAATGTAAGCCCGCAAGGGCGGGGTCCTCTCCCCTCTGTATCAGTCTGTCATTGTTAATTTGTTTACTGTAAACCAGATCTATAATTTTGTATGTAACCCCTTCTCATATACAGCACCATGGAATTAATGGTACTATATAAATAAATAATAATAATAATAATAGGCACTGCAGCAATGCAAAGACAAATTCAATATGAATTATGTATATTATATAATACAGTTGTGCACATGCCAGAAATCTGTATTGCAAGCATATGGATTGAAATAAAAGTGATTGCACATTTTCAAGAAAAAATATTCATAATATGGTGTTTCATGGGTATGAATCTACCTGTAACAACATTTGTGGGAAGCAAATAATGACCATACGCAATTTTTATAATAATTTGTATCACATAATTGTAGAAGAAATGGCCTCACATAGTGCTGACCTTCTGCAATAATAAAGGTTTGCTTTCCCCCCAAACAAAAAATAATAATCAAAATAAATAAATAAATAATAAAATTAACAAAGAGTATTTGAAAAAAAATTCCCAGAAAACATTAAAGAGGACCTGTCACCAAACCACACATGGTGATCTAATTACAGCACTGGATGCAGCATGTCTGCAGCATGCAGACAAGGGTCCCCCAGCACTTGAGCAGCTCTGTACCCCGAGATAATACACTTAGAAAACTTACATGCTACAGCCACTAAGGAGGTGGCTAGAGGCTGCAGCCAAGGGCAGATTCACACCCCCTGCATGTGTAATCTGCCCACCGCTGCCAATCATTCTCTCCCTGTCTGCAGCATTTAAACTGAGTTTTTTTTTCTCTCCCTGAGGGGCGGGGCTAAATGGAGAGAAAAAAAAACTGTTTCCAAAATTCACACCCTGCAGGTGTAAAAACATCAGAAAACTCCAGGTAGTTTAAAAATATATATTTAGAGCTCCAAAAAATTCTACAGCTTGATACAAGCTTGTAGACTTGATGGCATATAGACTTTTAACCTTAAGGTTAGGTGTTGTTCCCGGCTAACGGTTCTTCTGTATAGCATTTTGGTCACAAATAAACGGAAAGTATTAGGGCCATTTTAAATTTCAAACTTTTTTCCCTGAACAAAGCCACATTTGGTGATTTTTTTTGTTTCTAATAATGGTTCGAATCTGCAATGTTCATGCTGAATTTGAAACTGGCGAACTTGTTCAGGTTCACTCATTACTACTTGTAACCTTGGGATTGTTAACATTTTTTTTTGCAATTTTTTTCTCAAGTTCTCCGACAGTTTTCTTCTATTTCTATTCTACAGTGTTGGCCAAAAGTATTGACACCCCTGCAATTCTGTCAGATAATACTCAGTTTCTTCTTGTAAATGATTGCAATCACAAATTCTTTGGTATTATTATCTTCATTTAATTTGTCTTCAATGAAAAAAACACAAAAAGAATTATCCTAAAGCCAAATTGGATTAAGTCCACACCAAACATAAAAAAGGGGGTGGACAAAAGTATTGGGACTGTTAGAAAAATCATGTGATGCTTCTCTAATTTGTATAATTAACAGCACCTGTAACTTACCTGTGGCACCTAACAGGTGTTGGCAATAACTAAATCACACTTGCAGCCAGTTGACATGGATTAAAGTTGACTCAACCTCTGTCCTGTGTCCTTGTGTGTACCACATTGAGCATGGAGAAAAGAAAGAAGACTAAAGAACTGTCTGAGGACTTGAGAAATCAAATTGTGAGGAAGCATGAGCAATCTGAAGGCTACAAGTCCATCTCCAAAGACCTGAATGTTTCTGTGCCTACCGTGCGCAGTGTCATCAAGAAGTTTAAAGCCCATGGCACTGTGTCTAATCTCCCTAGAAGTGGACGGAAAAGAAAAATTGACGAGAGATTTCAACGCAAGATTGTGCGGATGGTGGATAAAGAACCTCGACTAACATCCAAACAAGTTCAAGCTGCCCTGCAGTCCGAGGGTACAACAGTGTCAACCTGTACTATCCGTTGGCGTCTGAATGAAAAGAGACTGTATGTTAGGAGACCCAGGAAGACCCCACTTCTTACCCCGAGACATAAAAAAGCCAGCCTGGAGTTTGCCAAAGCTTACCTGAGAAAGCCTAACACGTTTCGGAAGAATGTTCTCTCTTTTTGGGCAAAGGCATCAACATAGAGTTTACAGGAGAAAAAAAGAGGCATTCAAAGAAAAGAACACGTTCCCTACAGTCAAACATGGCAGAGGTTCCCTGATGTTTTGGGGTTGATTTGCTGCCTCTGGCACTGGACTGCTTGACCGTGTGCATGGCATTATGAAGTCTGAAGACTACCAACAAATTTTGCAGCATAATGTAGGGCCCAGTGTGAGAAAGCTGGGTCTCCCTCAGAGGTCATGGGTCTTCCAGCAGGACAATGACCCAAACCACACACTTCAAAAAGCACTAGAAAATGGTTTGAGAGAAAGCACTGGAGACTTCTAAGGTGGCCAGCAATGAGTCCAGACCTGAATCCCATAGAACACCTGTGGGGAGATCTAAAAATGGCAGTTTGGAGAAGGCACCCTTCAAATATCAGGGACCTGGAGCAGTTTGCCAAAGAAGAATGGTCTAAAATTCCAGCAGAGCATTGTAAGAAACTCATTGATGGTTACCGGAAGCGGTTGATCGTAGTTATTTTGGCTAAAGGTTGTGCAACCAAGTATTAAAGCCACGTTACACACACAGATATCTGTGACCAACTTCTGAACAGATCTCTGGTTGCAGTGAAATCATGGACACATTGTTACATTTTGTGGCTGTGTACAAAATGGAGCAATGTGTCCATGATTTCACTGCAACCAGAGATCTGTTCAGAAGTTGGTCACAGATATCTGTGTGTGTAACGTGGCCTTTAGGCTGAGGGTGCCAATACTTTTGTCTGGCCCATTTTTGGAGTTTTGTGTGAAATGATCAATGTTTTGCTTTTTGCTTCATTCTCTTTTGTTTTTTTCATTGAAGAGAAATTAAATGAAGATAATAATACCAAGGAATTTGTGATTGCAATCATTTTCAGGAAGAAACTGAGTATTATCTGACAGAATTGCAGGGGTGTCAATACTTTTGGCTAACACTGTACATCAGGGACGTCGCTATGCATTAAGAATCGGGGCTGCAGCCCCGATTCTTAAGCATAGAGCCCCGAATCTCGCCGGCGTCAGCTGTCTGGGGGGCCCGGAGGTGATCTGCTGCAGGACAGCGTCTCCTGCCCTGCATCCTCCGATGGCTGTGGGACAGTGGGCGCTGTTAATGTGCCCCTGATAGTTGGCCCCCGGGAGCCCCCCTGTGTGCTGCTACGGCCCCCTCCCCTCTCACTCCTAACCTGTCACTGTGTGCAGCTATGTGGCAGAGCTCTGAGCTGCTGGTGGACCACAGATCATAGATGTCAGGACCAGGCTCAGTGCAGATGGGCATGTGAATCACATGCCCTTCTGCACTGAGCCTGCAGCTGAAGTCTATGACCTGTAGTTCTCCTCCAGCAGCTCAGAGATGATCGCGTCTGCCACATACTAGCTGCATGCAGGTTAGGAGTGAGAGGAGAGAGGGTCCCCCAGCACACAGGGAGCCGGGCCCCCCAGAACACAGGGAGCCGGGCCCCCCAGCACACAGGGAGCCTGGCCCCCCAGCACACAGGGAGCCTGGCCCCCCAGAACACAGGGAGCCTGCACCCCCAGCACACAGGGAGCCGGGCCCCCCAGAACACAGGGAGCCTGGCCCCCCAGAACACAGGGAGCCGGGCCCCCCAGAACACAGGGAGCCTGGCCCCCCTAGCACACAGGGAGCCTGGCCCCCCTAGCACACAGGGAGCCGGGCCCCCCAGAACACAGGGAGCCTGGCCCCCCAGAACACAGGGAGCCTGGCCCCCCTAGCACACAGGGAGCCTGGCCCCCCAGCACACAGGGAGCCGGGCCCCCCAGAACACAGGGAGCCTGGCCCCCCCCAGCAAACAGGGAGCCTGGCCCCCCCAGCACACAGGGAGCCTGGCCCCCCCAGCACATAGGGAGCCTGGCACCCCCAGCACACAGGGAGCCTGGCCCCCCCAGCACATATGGAGCCTGGCCCCCCAGCACATAGGGAGCCTGGCCCCCCCAGCACATAGGGAGCCTGGCCCCCCCAGCACACAGGAAGCCTGGCCCCCCCAGCACACAGGGAGCCTGGCCCCCCCAACACATATGGAGCCTGGCCCCCCCAGCACACAGGGAGCCTGGCCCCCCCCAGCACATAGGGAGCCTGGCCCCCCCAGCACACAGGGAGCCTGGTCCCTATGTCAGGAACAAAAACACAGTGCCCAGGGGCCCACAGCGGAGGGGACCCCGGGGCTGCTCTGTGTTCCTGGAGTTGCACTGTGTGCCCATGGCTGAGCTGTGTGCCCATGGCTGCGTTGTGTGCCCTGGGCTGCGCTGTGTGCCCGAGGCTGCGCTGTGTGCCCGGGGCTGCGCTGTGTGCCCAGGGCTGCGCTGTGTGCCCGGGGCTGCGCTGTGTGCCCGAGGCTGCGCTGTGTGCCCGGGGCTGCGCTGTGTGCCCGAGGCTGCGCTGTGTGCCCGAGGCTGCGCTGTGTGCCCGGGGCTGCGCTGTGTGCCCGAGGCTGCTCTGTGTGCCCGAGGCTGCGCTGTGTGCCCGGGGCTGCGCTGTGTGCCCGGGGCTGCGCTGTGTGCCTGGAGCTGCGCTGTGTGCCCTGGGCTGCACTGTGTGCCCGGGGCTGTGCTGTGTGCCTGGAGCTGCTCTGTGTGCCCGGGGCTGCGCTGTGTGCCTGGAGCTGCTCTGTGTGCCCGGGGCTGCGCTGTGTTCCCGGGGCTGCACTGTGTGCCCGGGAAAGATCTGTGTGCCTGGAGCTGCTCTGTGTGCCCGGGGCTGCGCTGTGTGCCCGGGGCTGCGCTGTGTGCCCGGGGCTGCACTGTGTGCCTGGAGCTGCTCTGTTTGCCCGGGGCTGCTCTGTGTGCCTGGGGCTGCTCTGTGTATCCAGGGCTGCGCTGTTTATGTCTAGTGCCCACTGCTCTGCAGATCATGTATTGTGTCCAGTGCTCAGCTATTCTGCTGCAGTTGTGTGCATGTGATGGGCAGGGGCTGCAGAGCATTGCATCCCACCCCACCAGCCCTGCTCTGTGCACTGGCTGCTGCATTGCACTGAGCACAGGTGTAGACTGGAGGACTCTGCTGCCGCCGGTGGGCTCTGCTGTCTGTGCTCTGCTGTCCGGTGTTCTTTGCTGTCACTGTGTTCTGCTGTCAATGGGCTCTGCTGTCTGTGCTCTGCCGTCCGGTGTGCTCTGCTGTCACTGCAAGAGAAAAATTGTTGTGCCAACTGTGCGTTTTTTTTTTGCTGCGGATAATGTGTGTTTTTGTTTTCATTTTGGTTCCAGACTCTACCAAATTAATGTTTCTCTCTTTTTTTCTCTCTCTATCGCCATCTCTCCCAGAAACAGACAGAGAGAGAGACAGTGTACAAGGGGGAGACTAGCACAGAGAGGGAAAACAGCGCACATGGGGGAGAGACATCATACAGGGAAGAGACAGACGCAGGGGAGAGGCACAGCGCACAGGAGGAAACGGGCACCTGCCGACCTGCCTTATTGAGGTAAGAACAGGGGGCACCTGGGGCAGGACATAGGGGCCAGTGGCCACAGACGTGCCACAGGGGCACAGGCAGCAGTGCAGGGTGCTAGCCAGGGGCACACTGGCCACAAGGGCTCACAGGAAGGACCCACCGGACCCTCAACCACCTCTAGTGGTAAGGACAGGCGGGAACCTGTTAATAATATGAATCCCACCCTTGCAGCTGCCGCTTATTTAAATTTATTCCGAAAAATGCAGCTCAGTGGGCCCGAGCCCCGGATGTTTTTTGACCCTAGCAACGCCCCTGCTGTACATGCTTAGCGTGGCGCATACAGACACACAATGCAATGCTTGAATCAAATTCTCCCCTTTTTATCTGGTTTCAGTTGTGATTTTCATATTGCCCACAAGTGTTACTTGCCACATGTGAGTCTGAAAGATTATCACATGCTTGAAACAAAGTTTTGGGATGGTGCCAACAATCCTGTCAGGCACATTTTAGGGTTTTATGTGAAATTATGTCCAAGTTGCATTTTTTTTGGCTTTGTTCCAATGCATAAAAGGAAATAAACATGTGCATAACAAAACATGTGTAATCATAATAATTTTCCGGTAGATATACTTTATTTTCTGCAACAGTTTCAAGGGTGCCAACACTTTTGCCCATTACTGTATTTAAATCCCTTTTTAATGGATATCCAAGCCTATATGCAAGTCAGAAAGCATGGACGTGATGTGAACTGGGCCTGAATTATCCTGCACACTAATAATTCTTCTGCATAATTTTAGTCATACCTGATAGGCTAAAATAATATTGTGTCTTTGCTATAAAACACTGACAAGCACCTATTTTAAATGTCATCAGTAATAGCCACTTAAGTTATATCTGGCCTATATTCAGCAAGGTGATTGACTAAAGTGAAATAATAATTTGCCTTACGAAAAAAGAACTTTAATTTATGAACTATAATGATGTCACCCACAATATCATTATTAGTTGTAAGATCAGATTATCTGTCTGATATTGCATGGTGTAGGGCCCTTTAATAATGTCCTTGCATAGCAATGACAGTGGCTATAGTGTCTTCCCATATTTCTATTTATATTCAGAATAATACCTATTATTAGAAGGGTACAGAAGAGCTCCACTCTAAATAAGACTAAATGCAGTTTTTGATTTTTTAACAACTTTTCATAGGTGTGCAAAAATGCAATTTCCTAATTGCCCAGTCATGAGGAAGCACCAAGAGAATTTATAAAGAAAAATAAAAGCTCATTTCACCCTACTAGTTTGAACAGGAAATATAAAACACCCCTGCCATAATCCGATGTGGACCAATGTAAGATTCCATCGTGAAAGACTGCTTATGGTGTTGCCCACATGATCTCCAGACCAAGCTCTGGCTATCACTGTGTCCATGACAATATTGGTGCTCATTGCTGAAGAGGATAGATCTCCTTTCCAGCCTCAGGTGCTCCATTCCAGCCTTTGGTTTCCATATGATGACCACTTAGTGAAGGGCATTAAGGGGCCTTCTTGATGGAACATCAAACTAGTGTATCTCCTGGGATTATGGCTTGGTGAGGCATAATGTATAGTAACTGGGCCCTTTTATGTTTTCACTCCATGAACACTTCTTTATAGTGTCCCAAAAGCCATTTTTCAATGGCATTACAGTGCCAGGCCATATGTTGTTTGTGGTAATGTGATGCCTGTTTAGTCTAAACATGTTTCTATGTCCTCTAGAGTCTACAGACTTGTCTTTGATTGAGCATAACTGAGATAGCATTGGTCAGCAATTGCAAATGAAGCTGCCAGCGGAGGATCTTGAAGGTTTGCACCCTGATGTGCATTCAGTATAGCAAAATATTCCTCAGAAAACTATTAATAACCTCATGATGATAGCATGGCAAAGCTTGTAAGCACATATATTTTTGCACATGGTGAGCATACTCGACAATCAATAGACCAAGATGTTTGAACATTTTGTTTTCAATTTTTCATCATTTGCATATAATTAATATGTGTATTAATTCTGTGATTGTCATAAATCACAACTTTTCCTTATTGATGCAATTTCAATGATGATGCGTGTATATTCCACTGCTTGAGGAATGCCAATGTACCTAGACAAGATAATTAATGTCATTTGCTTAACCTACCAGTATTTTAAAAGACTGCAATAGATCAGTTAATATGTAAGGACTAACCAGAAATAATTGGCTGTATGTTGGAGTATGGAGATTGTATTGTTAGGGGTCAATGTGAAATAGTATATAATGTGCACTGGATCCCCAACACAATAAAGAATTGTTGAATTATGAAGACCACTTTATTGATCAATACAAGGAGACCTTTTTAGTAGCAGCATACATAAGATCCCTTATTCTAAGGGGACAGACCCTCTTCAATCAAAATCAGGGCAAAAGAGAAAACTTACCGCACCTGAAAATCTCCATCTTTTGATGCCTGATTATTAGATCGATAGTTGTCATTCCAATAGGAAGAAAATCTGCCATTCTATCTTCCTTGCAACGATATCTACAGTACTTCACTTCTTCCAAACACAGTGGATGCAAGAGTCTTACCCTTCTGCTAACTCTCCAGAGATTAGAACTTCCATGACTTCAGGGCATCTAGTATTCAGGGCCAACTACCCTACCCATCAGCCTCCTACTTTGTGATGGGAACCCACTGAGATGAGGTAGTGAAAACCTTAGAAAGCTGAAAGCTTCCATAGCAAGGTATGTTGCCAGCAGACTGAAATGTCCCAAACTGGGATCTCTAAATGAATTTTTGGTCTCAATGTTGGGCACTGGAGCAGTTCTATAATTCACCAGCTGGAACCATGGCCCCCTAAAATGAAGTCCTGTAGAATCACTGGTGACAGGCACAGGTCCCTTTTTCTACTTCTCCCTTCTCATTTCAGGGCATTGTGTGCCACAAGGATTGGTGGAAGATAATCATGGCTGTTCCCTCATTGTTCTTTAGTTCAATTGTTCTCCAGATAACGCAGACTAGTAAACTGCAGGGGGTTTATACAATCCGAAATTAGCAGGCATTCCACAAATAGGAAAACAAAAAATGAAACCGGACAGTCACACATGAAACATTTCCCTTGACTCATCAAACAAAGGAACAATACATCTGGCATAAATAAGAACAACTCAAACCTAATGCTAGTGGCCAGATATTCCTTATTGGCACTGAGTCGTCACAATGCCCCTACATTGTAAAAAATATATTTATTTAAAAAAAAACAGATTTATTTTTTCTTTAAACTAAAGAATAATGTATTAAAAGCAATGTAAGGAATTTTAGGTGGATATAGCCTTTAATATATCTCTTGACTTTTCCACAATATTATCCTGGAATGGCTGATACATCCTAAGTGAGAGGAATGACTGATAATTAGTTGCACATGGAGCTAAAAACAAATTGTAGACAATTGCAAATAGATGCATGACTGCCATAGTCATAGAAATGGTGGACAGCTTCTCTGACCATTCATACAAATCCATTACGATTTTATTGGGTCCTAAAAGGAGTTATGTGATTCCCTGGGTTCTAATACATGTCAATCAGGCATGGTAAATTGGATTCTTGAATAGGGAAATCCCTTGGGAATGAGAGATGTTATCTAGATCAGATGCAGTGATTTTTTTCGACGCTCTGTTCACTAGGTTCTGTTCTCTCTTTAGTGAACCAATAAAACCATAATAAGTATTGATTAACCCATTACTGAGCATTATCCACTGGCTTCTGCCTGAGTGTATTTAAACATATCAGAGTTGCTTCAGTGCTGCCATAGTACAGCTGCTTGCCTTTACACCGGTCACTTTTCATGGAAGATATAGACACAGCTCCAAATTTTGTAAGTCAAATAATTCAATACTCTAATAGTAGACAACAAATCAGGGAGTGAATATCTTCATCATTTGCAGTGAAACACGCATATCATCACTTTATTGCTGAGCTCAAAGCTCACCGTAAGAGGAAGGTTTAGTTAATGACTTGTTATGCTGAGAACAGCATGCCATTAGCATTTAGAGGTAGTATGATTTGTGACATTTACTGTAACTTATTTAATCATGTCAAAATTTATCTAAATTCTACATGTCCTGCGTTTGCACAAAATGAATTTTATTAAGCAATCTAAATGCCATAAGACGCAGTAAATACTAGCAATGGAATGAGAGCAGATACAGAAATGCAGTCCACAGTTCATTGCCTGAATTATTTGAAGGTTAACTCATATATGTGTAAAAATAAAGAACATATATGATGTGGTGAAGATGAAGGTCCAGATGCACTGCATGTTGGTTTATTTCACTGCATTTTAAAGTTAGCCTTGCTTCTTCAGGACATGCCACCAGATATCAATAAATTAACGGTGGTTTTTCTCATCTATGGGAAGTTGAGTTCAATTTCTCTAGCCACACCAAGACCTGGTTACACTTGTTTTAATGTTTTAAATCAAGAAATCACTTAAATAGGACCTGCCTGATACAGTGAAGTAGACCAAAATATCCTCAAAAGTTAGACATCATGCTGTGATCCCCACAAATTCAGGAGCAAATGAGAAAGAAATTATTTGAGATCTATTTTGGTTGGGAAAAGGCTAAAAAAAGTCATTTCTAAAGCTTTGGTATGCCAGCAAACTACAGTGAGAGCCATTAGCCAAAAATGGTGAAAACATACAACAATGATGAATCTTCCCATGACTGGCTGAAAAACCATAATGACCCCAAGAGCGAGGTGACAACTCATCTAAGAGGTCACAAAAGACCCAACAACAACAATCAAAGATCTGCAGGCCTCACTTGTCTCAATTAAGGTCAGTGTCCATAACTTGATTGAATGAAAATAAATACTTCCAACATATTGATGTTGTCATGCAAATCATGCACAAGGGCTTGTGTCATTGGTGAGTTTGTTTCATTGACTGCCAAAGTCACATGTTCAACCAGAGTGTTACTGGTTGGTGATAGTGCTGCTGCCGCTCCGTGCTGCTCTGTTAAACAAATATTTAGGTAGCTACTCAGTTGCTTTTTAGACAGAATAGGAGGGTAAGGGTACCTTTACACGCCGCTACTGGCGGGTGGATACAACCAGCTACTTGCGAAAAATGTATCTTGCATCGGCAATGTACCCCGTAGTAGCAGCGTGTGAAGACGGTAGTAGCCACCCGTCAGTAGCTGCACCTGTTTCCGAGCACTGCCCTGAAACAGGTGGCTACACAGCCGATTGTAGCGACCAGTATCGGCGCGTAAAGAAGGAACAGAAGGGTTGTTTCTACACCATGCTATGTACCTGGTATGTAGCTGGGGCGTGACACAGGCTCCGGGTTACCGCGCCCCATCAGCGATCATTGGAGGAAGCTCCTGCATTACATTTGGTAGTCGCTGCATAGGGAGGCATATTCAAGGAGCTGACCAGTCACACTACACAATTGCTCGAGCGTCATGTATTAAACAGCCTCCTGCGATGCCTGCCCAATCATGATGTTCTTGCTTTGTCCTATCAGCGTACGGACGTCTCGTAATCCACAATTGTGGCACGCCTATGTGTTGTCCCTGCTGCACCAGGTCCGCCCATATTAGCTTGTTGTAGCGGTGTGTAAATGAGGTAAGGTGAGCTACAGAAGGTGACTTGAGACACCCGGCGGTGTATCTAGAGATAGATGTAACCTACTGTAGCGCACCTTGTGGCGGCGTGTAAAGGTGGTGCGATTACCGTTTGTAACCGTTTGTGCGTGCTCGTGCACGTGAAGTAGCTGGTTGTATCCACCCGCCAGTAGCGGCGTGTAAAGGTACCCTAAGAGTGTCTACTAGACATTGGCAATTTGGCATTTTTTGCTCAGAACAAGTGTGTTTTCTAAATCTTTGCACGTTGCCAAAGTCATTTTTTTTGCATGCAGTAAGTGATTGCCACTTATTAGTGTTTCCCCTAAAAGGCTGTGTTTGGCTTCAAACCAGTGATTGCAAAATCCTTCAGTTTGAAATAAAAAGATATTTTTTGCCTCTAACCAGTGATTGTCAAATCCTTCATTTTCCCCTAAAAAGTCATTTTTGTCTCAAAGCAGTCATTGCCATATTCTTCAGTTTCTCCTAGAAAAATATTTTTTTGCCTTAAACCAGTTATTGCTACATCCTTCAATTTTCCCCCAAAAAGGCATTTTTTGGTCTCACACCAGTGATTGCCAAGTTCTTCAGTTTCCCTTAAAAAGACTAATAGGCCTCTAACCAATGATTGCCAGATCCTTCATTTTCTTCTAAAAAGGGTGTTTGATCTTTAACCAGTGATTGCCAAATCCTACAGTTTCTCCTAAAAGACTGGGTTTGGCCTCTAACCAGTGATTTTCAAATCCTTCAGTTTCCCCTAAAATAGTTGGTTGGTCTCTAACCAACGGTTGCCAAATCCTTTTGTTTCTCCTAAACAAGACTGTGTTTGGGCTCTAAACAATGATTACCAAATCCTTCAGTTTCCCCTAAAAAGTCTGTGTTTGATCTTTAACCAGTGTGTCACGATCTCCACTCTGCCCTTGTTTTTAACTATTGTTGTGTGTCATGATCTCCACTCTGCTCTTGTTTGTTACTATGGTTATGGAAGCTCTCAGCCTGTGTTGCAATTACCTGTCTTCACTTTTCACTGATCAGGCCTCTACTTAAGCATGCTTGCCCCTTCATTCAGTGTCATTTGTACAATAGCCTGTGCAAGGTTTGATCCTGTGCTCTGTGCCTGACTCAGTCTGACTTTATTCCCTAACCTGACTTTGACCATTTGCCTGTGACCTGACTATTCTTATTGTCTGCTCCCTGTGTTATGTTTTTCCTCCTGGTTTTCTGACTTTGGCTTATGAATAGAGCTTTGTCTCTGTTTGCCCCTTGCTGTTACTGTGCTAATTCCTGGATCTGATGTTGGATCATTTTCACCTTCCTCTACTTCCAGTAAGTAATATTATTATATTTACTTTGCACTATTGTTGTCATTTTCTTCACCTCTGAGACTTAGATATTTCTGTAATGACTAATGACTCATGTTACACTGTGATTGCCAAATACTTCAGTATCACCTAAAAGGCTGTGTTTGGTCTCTAACCAATGATTTTCAGATCCTTCAGTTTCCCCTTTAAAAAGTTGTTTGGTCTCTAACCAATGATTGCAAAATCCTTCAATTTCCCCTAAAAAGGCTGTGTTTGGCCTCTAAACAATAATTATCAAATTCTTTAGTTTCCCCTAAAAAGGCTGTGTTTGGCCTCTAACCAGTGATTATCACGTCCTACAGTTTGTACTAAAACTGCATTTTTTTCTCTAACCAATTATTGACAAATCCTTCAGTTTGTACTAAAAGGCAATTTTTGCCACCAACCAGTGTTAGCAAATTCCTTCATTTTGTACTAAAAAAGGCTGAGTTTGGCCTCAACCAAGTGCTTTCCAAATCTGTGTGCATAAAACATGAGTGGGAAATTCCAAAGTCGTGGTGGAATGGTGAAGGGGAAAAAGATTGTTAGAAAGGGGAGTAGGCTTGGTGTTTGAGGTGTATATGGAGTGGGTGCTACTGCTAATGTTACTGAAAGCTTTACTGTCCAAACAGTGTCTCGTCATATCCCAAGCAAAGTGACAACTTGGTGGAATATGTTTCGTGCAACAACTCGATTCCTGTTTATGTAAGTGTTCTATTGCTAGGTTTGTGTATCGCCTATAAAGTTAGATAAAAAAAAACACTCCTAGAGGCTCACAGACAGTAAAAGACCATGTGACTGTACCCAGTTTCCTGTGTCTGTGCATGAGAGGAAAAGCAGCCTACTGATGCTGCACAGAGACACTTATAAAATGTATATTTCTGATTCCACAAAGCCTATCATATCTGTACCTGCTTATTGCTAATTAAAGCTCTGTTCTGTTGTCAACATGCTTTGAGAGTATCCTGAATAGAGATGAGCGACGTTCGACTCGAATAGTTCGCCAATCTCAAATTCGAGTCGATTTTGGCGCTATTCGAGTCATTCGCCGAATTCGACCAATTTGGTTCCAATTCGGCGAATTTCGAAAATGTTCGATTTTGGTTCGAAAATGCGGCAGATGCGGTCAGAAAACCGCATCTGCCGCATTTTGAGCCAAAATAAACATTCCCTAGAAGAAAGAAAGTGTTAAAAATAAAAAAATAATCTATGCTCACCTGTCCGCGGTCCACCGAAGCCTCCGGCAAGGTCCTGTGGCTTCTAGGACCTGTGGTGACGTCACGTTCTCGCGGGAACGTGATCTCACCACAGGTCCTGGAAGCACAGGACCTTGCCGGAAAGCTTAAAATAGATATTTTTATGTTTCGGACCCTTTCTTTAAGTAACTTTTACCACAGGACCATACCGGAGGCTTCGGTGGACCGCGGACAGGTGAGCATACATTATTTTTTTATTTTTTACACTTTATTTGACTTTATTTCACTTCCACAATGTATGTATATACATTGTGGAAGTGAAACAGCCCCACAATCCTGTTTTTTTTCGTGTTCCGGGATGTTCGACGGTGTTCGTCGAGCATTCGACGAACATTCGTCGAACACCCCGTCGATTCGGCGAATCGAATCGAACACGAACGGCAGGGTGGTGGCTCATCTCTAATCCTGAATGATCCGCTGCCAACAGAACTTCTGTTACTGGACAGCCTACTCCAGTCTCTTTGTTTGCCAGGAGCAAAGTGATAAAAGTTGTGGATGAGGCCAAGAAAGAGCTTTAGCTACAGTTTCTGGCAAGTGCTGTATCAAATGTCTCATTATCCTAGAAAAATATTACAATCTGAGGGTCCTCAGTGGTTGATAACTTTTAATGGCTAACTGAAAAGATGGCAAGTGAAGCAAGCTTTCGGGACACTATGGCCTCTTCATCAGGCTGATAATGACACCAATTCTGAAGACACACACATATATACATAAGCAGGGTGAGAAAATGTAGTACATACAACAGGTGGCATAAAACAGAGTCAGTCTTCAGAGGTGGAGAGGAGCTGGGAAGGTGAAATAAAAATTCCGAGATAAGAGAAACAGAACAATAATACAATGATTAGTGGTCTGTGGAGACGAAAATTCCTCAGTGAGAAACCTATAAATCCATGCGAGACAGTTCATGTAAGAAGTGTCAAAAGTTCATTGTCCTCTAACTGGGGTCTGTTGGAAGATATGATAGCCCCAAACATCATTTCAATTACCGTATATACTCGTGTATAAGCCGAGTTTTTCAGCCCAAAAATTGGGCTGAAAAGTCCCCTCCTCGGCTTATACACGGGTCATACGGTATGCTGTGGGGGGGCTGCACCGGTGGCTGGAGGAGGCAGGAGGGGGCCATGGTGACCGCAAGTGGTCACATGGGGCCGCCTCATTAGTGCAATGAATATGCACGGCATCCCCCCGTCCATCAGCGGCGGGGGAATGCCGTGCATATTGCACTACACAGCCCCCCCTCCTTATTATGGGTCCCCCAGCAGTAATAAACAGCCCCCCCTCCTTATCATGTCTCCCCCAGGCTGCGGCAGCTGTCAAAATAACAAACACTTTATACATCACCTTCCGGCGCAGCTCCTCCGGTCTCGGCTTCTTCTTCCTGCTTGTGCCGGTGTCATGTGACCGGGCGCAGGAGATGACGTCATTTCCTGCGCGCGGTCACAGAAGCCAGCACAAGAAGGAAGAAGAAGCCGGGACCGGAGGAGCTGCGCCGGAAGGTGATGTATAAAGTGTTTGTCATTTTGACAACTGCCGCAGCCTGGGGGGGGACATACTAAGGAGAGGGGGCTGTGTGTTACTGGTGGGAGCCAGTATACCACCACTGGGGGGCCTGTTTACTACCACTGGGGCTGTATATACCTCTGGGGCTGCTGGATACTACCACTGGGGCTGTATATACCTCTGGGGCTGCTGGATACTACCACTGGGGCTGTATATACCACTGGGGCTGCTGTATACTACCACTGGGGCTGTATATACCTCTGGGGCTGCTGTATACTACCACTGGGGCTGTATATACCACTGGGGCTGCTGTATACTACCACTGGGGCTGTGTATAGCACTGGGGCTGCTGGATACTACCACTGGGGCTGTATATACCTCTGGGGCTGCTGGATACTACCACTGGGGCTGTATATACCTCTGGGGATGCTGGATACTACCACTGAGGCTGTATATACCTCTGGGGCTGCTGGATACTACCACTGGGGCTGTATATACCTCTGGGGCTGCTGTATACTACCACTGGGGCTGTATATACCACTGGGGCTGCTGTATACTACCACTGGGGCTGTATATACCTCTGGGGCTGCTGTATACTACCACTGGGGCTGTATATACCACTGGGGCTGCTGTATACTACCACTGGGGCTGTTTATAGCACTGGGGCTGCTGGATACTACCACTGGGGCTGTATATACATCTGGGGCTGCTGGATACTACCACTGGGGCTGTATATACCTCTGGGGCTGCTGGATACTACCACTGGGGCTGTATATACCTCTGGGGATGCTGGATACTACCACTGGGGCTGTATATACCTCTGGGGATGCTGGATACTACCACTGGGGCTGTATATATATGGTAGTATACAACAGCCCCAGTGGTATATACAGCCCCAGTGGTAGTATCCAGCAGCCCCAGAGGTGGAAATTACATTTGGGGCTATCATATCTTCCAACAGACCCCAGTTAGAGGACAATGAACTTTTGACACTTCATATGTGAACTGTCTCGCATGGATTTATAGCTTTCTCACTAAGGAATTTTCAGATCTGCACAGACCACTAATCATTGTATTATTGTTCTATCTGTTCCTCTTATCTCAGGAATTTTGATTTCACCTCCCCAGCTCCTCTCTCCCTCCCAAGACTGACTCTGCTTTACATCACCTGTCGTATTTACTGTATTTTCTCACCCTGCTTGTGTATATATGTGTGTGTCTTCACAATTTGTGTCATTATCAGCCTGATGTAGGGGCCATAGTGTCCTGAAAGCTTGCTTCAGTTACCATCTTTTCAGTTAGCCATTAAAAGTTATCAACCACTGAAGATCCTTAGATTGTAATATTTTTCTATTCACTGGCTAACACGATTTAAAGCGAACCTGTCACCCCCCCTGGACATCAAAAGCTAAAATAGCCACCTTCTGCAGCACTAAGGCTGCATTCAGAGAAGGTGGCTATAGGCTTTTGATGCCCTATATACAATTAAATATACACTTATATAACTGCTTACACTTTAGAAGACCTAAGACCGGGAGGCGGGGTTTCGCGCTACTCCGGCCTGCCCCCTCTTGTCAATCAGCCTGGTCGCCTGCTGCTGCCTCCCCTCACAGTGTATATTTAATTGTATATAGGGCATCAAAAGCCTATAGCTACCTTCTCTGAATGCAGCCTTAGTGCTGCAGAAGGTGGCTATTTTAGCTTTTGATGTCCAGGGGGGGTGACAGGTTCGCTTTAAACATTTTTTTCTCATTATCTAATACATCAACATCACAAAAAGTACAGTCCTTAGAGATGGCATCCCAAGTACCCATGTGTCACCCCATGTCTCAACTCTCCAACTACAGAGATGTTTACACATTCAATTCCATGAGCATCAGAGGTCTGCTCCAAAGATTCACATACTCCAGAGGAGGAAAGAATCTGCACCAATGCCCAATATCTTTTGGAGTTGGATCCAGGGATGGAAAAAAATATGGTTTAATCAGAATTCAGACCCTTGTCATCAGATTTTAACCTCTGAGAATGGCAGTGATGATGATGATGAGACTCAGATATGAGGAGCACTGCCATTGTACTGTGCATTTATGGCAGAAAAAGGAGTGTGATTATCATGGAAAGGACTGGGATAACTGAGAGAATGATAATGAAGTTTGAGATGCCACTTGGTTTCAACCCAGACTCTTGCAGCTGAGTAGCTCAGCAGAGGAGTTTGAGGAGAAGGAAGACAAGGAGGTTAGGATGTTTCTTCCCGCACAGATTGAGGGCTGTAAGCACGACAAGCGCTGCATCCTCAGCCACAACTCTGGCTCTGGACAGCATTGTTTGTGGGTCTGCAGTTGTCCGAGGCTGCAAAGGTTGCCTAGCCTGGACCTTTTTTGACACTGCAAAAGATGACCCAGCTCATGTTATTTGTAAAAGCAACTTCAGTACTGCCAAAAAAACAACAATTTTGACTACTGCATGCATGAACTGCCACAAGGCACAGCAGCATGCGATCATCAGGGAAAATTGCTGAGATAAAAATGTCACAGATGTCCAGGCCGACAGAACTTCCACTTGTTTACATATTACCATAGGGTGAATGACTGTCCCTCAGCTATTATGGAAGGGGATATGGTTGATGGTTTTGACTGCTCTCAGACACCTCACACACCACTATAACATTTCTACCTGCACCTCCCTCAAATTAGAGCAGTTTGTCAGGTATACCATACTCCACCCTTTCTCAGCACAGCAGCCAGCCCTCAGTCCCACAATTGTAGTCTCATAAAATATTATTTTCCACTACTCATCCCAAAGCAAAGAGCTTGAACTTCACCATCTCCAATTTGTTAGCTACAGAAATATTGCCTTTCGACCTGGTAGATACCGGTGGTTTCCATACGTTGATGGCCATCACATTCCCCCAGAATCAGTTGCCCAGTCGCATTACTTCTCGAATAAAGCTGTGCCTTCGCTTACACCAGCATGTCACAGACAAGATCACCCATTTCTTGAGAAACTCTGTGTGTGACAGGGAGCATATCACCACTGACAACTGGACAAGCAAACATGGCCAGGGACGTTACATCTTGCTAATTGCACAATTATACAATTATAGAAAAAAAATCCATTTACCAGTAGCCAAACATTTTTGAGGTCAAGAACATAACATTGAAAATATGAAAGTTGCAATACTGAGAAGTCATTTCAAATCATAGAAATATTGAAGGGTCTATGAATCCAAGTTCATTAGAACTTTTTACTGTATGAAAATAGGGCTAAACCTATCTTATGTATTTATGGTTCATTATCACACCTGAAGAATGTTTTTCAGAGTCACTGAAGACACCAAGTTTACATGTAAATTAGGGTCATAAAAATGTTGACATCACTAAGCCTTGCTGATTAAAGATCCTCTCGAAGCTGTTTGTTTATTTATTTAAATGTCCATTTATTTTAACTGGCTTCTGCTATGGTTGTGCATGTATATGTTTGTATTTCTTTAAATATTTTGTCATACCATGCCTGATAAAGAGACCTGAGAATTCTCAAAAGCTTGCCTTGTAACATCACTTACTGTATTTTATTTTTGTTAGCCATTAAAAGGTATCACAACTACAAGATTATTATTTTGTTTCTCCTACTGAGAGCAATCAACATCTTGCTAGCTGGGAGCTGGGTGACTCTGGTGGCAGCAGGGCCCGGCAGCTAAGGGGCTACTTTGGAAGGGGACCCAAATCTTCAAATCCCCAAGAATTTGGGGACAAACTTCTGCATGTACTTCTTCATCCACTGCTTCTGCCTCCGCTACCTCCTCTAAGGCCTCCAGCTGCTCCATTGACATCTCCCTTAATGTTGCAACAGTTCAGACAGAATCCACCAAACCTCCATACTGCGCAGCCAGGGATCACCACCATCAGGCAGTGTTGAAATTAAATTGCCTTGAAGATGTGAGTCAAACATTTGAAAAGTTGTGGATAGCTATGCAGGCTGGGTTTCAGCAATGACTATCTCCAGTAAACCTGAAGCCAGAAAGGGCTGTGTGTGATAATGTTGTGAAGCTGATGGTGGCCCTACACAAGGGTAAAACTACTCATGCACCTTGCATGGCACACGTCCTCAACCTGGTTGTCCAGGAATTCCTATGCCTCTATCCCAGCCTGAATAAGCTACTGCACAAGGCATGGTTGCTGTATGCACACTTCCACCATTTCTCACCATGTGGCTCATTGATTACCATCACTACAGAGGTCTTTTGGACAACTGGTTAACAGCTTGATATTCTGCCCTCTGAACATGCTGCAGCGACTTTGACAGCAGTGTCAAGCCCTGGTGCAGTATATAATGATGTGTACAGTGACTCAAAGAGAGCCGAATGTGGTGCAAGTGATTCTTGTAGAGTGGGCACAGATCAAGATCTGCACCCTTCTGCACAGTTTCAAAATGGCTACTAAGATGGTTGCTGTCATTAGCATAACTATTCCAGTCATCTACATGCTGGAGCAAACTTTGAAAAGTCTGTGGGATGTGGTGGTGGTACCAGAAGAAAAGGAGGATGAAGAAAAGGAGGAAGTGAAAAGGATATCAATATGTTAAAAGTCCAGCCTCTCGTCACACAGCCAGGTGCCATGGCAGGGTGGAGCAGAGCAACAAAGGGGGGCTCATGGTACCAGATAAAATGGTAGTGAAGGGATGCTTTTATTCACCACCAACAGGAAAGCTAGTACGAGTTGATAGGAAGATGAATTGAGCTAAATACAAGGCAATCCTGGAGGAAACCCTCGAAGTCTCTGCAAAAGACGTTAGACTGGGGACTATGTTCTCCTTCCAACAGGACAATGATACTAAAAACACTGCTAGAAATATAAAGGAATGTATTCATGAGTTTGAATGACCGAGTCAAAGTCCAGAACTGAGTCTCATTGAAAATCTGTGGAAAGACTGGAAAATTGTTGTTCATAGACAATTTCCATCCAATCTCACTGGGCTGGAGCTATTTTGCAAAGTAGAATTGGCAAAAATTTCAGCCTCTAGATCTGCAAAGCTGGTAGAGACCTACCCTGAAAGTGTGTAGCAGTAATGCAAAGAAAGGTTGTCTAACAAAGTATTAACTCAGGGGGCTTAATACAAATACATATCACAATTTTAATATAAAGGGTATGCCATTTATAAGGATGCACCTAAACAAAATGGGAATGGTGGGTGATATCAACTTCCTGTTTATGGCACATTAGTATATAAAAGAAGGAAAACTTTTCCAGATGGGTGGTTACCATGGTGGCCATTTTGAAGTCAGCGATTTTGGATCCAACTTTATTTTATTCAATGGGAAGAGAGTCATGTGACACATCAAACTCATTGAGAATTTCATAAAACAACTGTGTGCTTGTTTTTAACATAACTTTATTCTTTCACGAGTTATTTACAAGTTTCTCTTTGTTTACAGCCATTGACATGTCCTTTGAGAAGCGGATAGAAATGATGTTGATGTCTGATGAACGCAGTACCCGGGTCATTGCAGCAGATTTCAATGTAAGACGCCCTACGAGACCACCCATCTCCAATGCTACAGTTAACAAACTACTTGCCAAATTTCGTGAAAAAGGTTCAGTGTTGGATTTGCCAAAATGTGGACGCAAGAAAACTGTCACTAATGAAAAAACATCAGTGGCTGTCCTAGCTTCATTCAGCAAGAGCCCAAAGTGTAGCACTTGCTGCATGTCACTGAAGAGTGGCATCAGTCGAACATCCCTTTGTTGGATATTAGCTACTCACAAATTGCACCATTACAACATCCAGCTGCTGCAGCATCTCAATGTCGTGGGCCAGTTGAATGGCCACCAAAGTCTCCTGATCTGACCATCTTAGACTTTAATCTTTGGGGTCATCTGAAGGCAATTGTCTATGCTGAGAAAATATGAGATGTGCAGCATCTGAAACAATGCATACTGGAAGCCTGTGCTAGCATTTTCTTTTGCAGTGTTGCTATTGGTTTGTCAAGAGTGGGAGAAGAGGGTTGCATTGACATTCTAACACAATGGGCAGCACTTTGAACACATTTTATAAGTGGTTATAAACTTGTAAATAACTCATGAAAGAATAGTTATGTTATAACCAAGCACACCATTGTTTTTCATATGAAATTCTCAATAAGTCTGATTTGTCACATGAATCTCTTCCCACTGAAAAAAATAAAGTTGGATCCAAAATGACCGACTTCAAAATGGCCACCATGGTCCCCACCCATCTGGAAACGTTTTCCCCCTCTCATATACTAATGTGCCATAAACAGGAAGTTGATATCACCAACAATTCCATTTTATTTAGGTGTATCCATATAAATGGCCCATCCAATATATATATTTTTAATATATTTATAAAACCATGTATCATTCCCTTTACATTTCACAAATACTTGCTTCTTACTGTTGCTATATCACATAAAATCCTGCTAAAATAGATTTAAGCTTGTGAGTATAATGTAAAAATGTGCAAACAAATTTTCGATGTATGAATACTTTTCGAAGGCGCTGTATGTACTAGTATATAGCATATCCATCCAATTAACAGCATTATTCTTGTCCTCATTTAAAAAAATACACAGTCTATTATTTTTACCTTTTTCATTTGATTTGATTTACCGTATATACTCGTGTATAAGCCCCCCCCTCGGCTTATACACGGGTCATACGGTATGCTGTGGGGGGGGCTGTGACCGGGGGCTGGAGGAGGCAGGAGGGGGCCGCGGTGACCGCAGGTGGTCACGTGGGGCCGCCTCATTAGTGCAATGAATATGCACGGCATCCCCCCGTCCATCAGCGGCGGGGGGATGCCGTGCATATTGCACTACACAGCCCCCCTCCTTAATATGGGTCCCCCAGTAGTAATAAACAGCCCCCCTCCTTACCACGTCCCCCCCAGGCTGCGGCAGCTGTGAAAATAACAAACAGTTTATACATCACCTTCCGACGCAGCTCTCCGCTCCTCCGGTCCTCTGCCCTCCGCTCGCCGGCTTCTTCTTCCTTGTTGTGCCGGTGTCATGTGACCGGGCGCAGGAGATGACGTCATTTCCTGCGCGCGGTCACAGAAGTCGGCACATCAAGGAAGAAGAAGCCGGCGAGCGGAGGGCAGAGGACCGGAGGAGCGGAGAGCTGCGTCGGAAGGTGATGTATAAACTGTTTGTTATTTTCACAGCTGCCGCAGCCTGGGGGGGACGTGATAAGGAGGGGGGGCTGTTTATTACTACTGGGGCTGCTGGATACTACACTGGGGCTGTATACTACCACTGGGGCTGCAATACTACTGGGGCTGCAATACCACTGGGGCTGCAATACCACTGGGGCTGCTGTATATAGGGGCTGCAATACCACTGGGGCTGCAATACCACTGGGGCTGCTGTATATAGGGGCTGCTGTATACACCACTGGGGCTACAATACCACTGGGGCTGCTGTATATAGGGGCTGCAATACCATTGGGGCTGCTGTATATACCACTGGGGGCTGCTGTATATCATACTGCTGGGGCCTGTATACCACTGCTGGGGGCTGTATACCTGTGCTGGGGTCCACCCTCGGCTTATACGCGAGTCAATAGATTTTCCCAGGTTTTGGGGGCAAAAGTAGGTGGGTCGGCTTATACACGGGTCGGCTTATACACGAGTATATACGGTATCTACTTTTAGGTCTTGTATGAAATTCTAATATAGTTTTAGGTCAAACTTATGTAGAAATATGGATTATTTTCAAGTGTTCAAAAACTTTCACCATTGAATTAAATACATTTTAATATAAATGTTTTAAATTGTCTTTGTTATATCATACAGTTATATCTGGTGGTACCATTTTTATTGGTTGATTTGGTTCTAGCTGCTCTCATGCATACATGTATTGTATAGATTTTTTTGCTAAATTTTGCAATGTTAATATGTAATGTGGGTGTAATATGAAATGGCATGCAGTAAAGAAATAGGAGAATGATTAAGTAGGAGAATGGAAGGAAAACACTTTATTGTATAATGATACAATTATAACACGTATGGCAGATCTGGGGAATTGCCCTGGTAAACATAATTCATAATCCCTGATACAGTATGCTTATTACTAGTCATTACAAAAAAATTCCCTTTAACACATAACAAAAAAGTCCAAGGTTGTGAAGGTCAAAAAACACATTATTTTTGATCCATTAGAAAAATCAGTTTTCATCTATGTATGTAATCATTTCAAAAAATGAGTTAAAAAGAGGTGATTTGGGGGGTTATGTTTTGCATGGCTATATGGTAATTTGTGTTCATTACAGAATAGCCATTTGATCAAGTGATTTCCAATACCTTGTCAAAATAAATTACATTCACTTAATTAGATGTACAGGAAGTATAGCTGAAGCTGGGACAAGTATTAATTTAGGACTCTGCAGAAACTGACACTCCATCTTCTGACCCTGAGGCTGTATAATTCAAGATACCCCGTGATGGAAGGAAGTCTGTCTCCATAGCAATTACCTAAATCTTTTATCAGTCATTTCTGGAAGGAAAATTAGAGCAATTGTGTCAGGATAGTCATATGGGCAGAAATTGCACACTCATTCAAACCACTTATGTCTGTGACTTTGTCCCTGCTTGATGGCCGCCTTTGTCCTCAGCCATGTTTTTGAAAGCTTGATTAGATATAAGCAGATGTGCCATACTGTAACCACAAAAGCTTCCCCTTTGTTTTCTTCCAATCCCTTTTATTTTTACTATGATTGGCACAAAATTATACTCTTATTTTTATTTATTAAGCAAATTAGTCTTTTAGCCAAATATAATTCAATCAGCGTCGGCTAAAGTGTTACTTCTACATACTTTCTTCTGCCGAATCTAATTAGAAACACATTTGACAATATTTCAGAGTACAGGACCACTTAGTAAAACACTAAAGAAGGAAATATAATTGATCGAGGTTGCTTTTTTTTCCGCGTGACTTATGTAGGTAAAACTAAGCCGGCGGTTCCTTTCGACTTGTAGAGATCTTAGATATTGACCCTGTTGTGTTTTCTAAGGAAAACAGGGGCTGCGTGTTACTTCATTTAACACATTTACATTTTATCACTGTAGGATTTTGAAATCTGGAAAAAGCTTATCTTTTGATCAATAATAGTTGCCGTTTACACTGAGCAATACAAAAAGCAATGTAAGCCTTCCCTTCTGATTCTTTGCTCAGGAAAACTTGCAATTAATGGCTGTTACAACAGGAAAGATATTCCCTTCTTCATGGCTCAGCTAGGGACCTGCCAGATTAATCTATTCCCAGTTTGCTAGCCATGGTCCTTTACTCCCTATCTGTCTTAGCATATTGATTTCTTTAGCCGTCTTATTGGTTTCTAACATAATTATATCAGGAGTAGGTCTCTTAGTACAGCTAATGCATTTATACCACCACGGCATCCCAAGAAGCTTATTTTCTTGTCATTTGTACTATTTCAATATTGGACCCTAATATGATGATTAAAATGCATGAAATCCGAAATACAGAATGTTCTGCAAATCTTCATGTTTTTAGGTAACATTTTGTGTTAAATAACAGCAATGACAAAATGGCAAAAAAAAAAAAAAGTAGCACATTCTCCGAGCCACACGGGCTAATTGGCTTAAAAATAACACAGTGTCATATAAAGATTAAACATCACTTGCTGCTCCATAAAATGTACTCTTTCTTTTCCAGCATCTCGCTATACACAAGTGGCACTCATAATGTCTATTTGTTACGGAGGATAACTTTACATACCCTGTCATAACAATGAAGAATTGCCAACTATTTATTTCACTGTTCCTAATTGTTGTCAAAATGTGACCCACACTCTGACACTATATTTTTCAAAGTCATCCTCCAAAGAAAGGGCATACATTTATTAATGCGGATTCCTTTTCACTTATGCAACAGCCGAAGTTTAAGTCTGTTTATCTTTAAGTTTTAAGGTTTTATTTTGGTATCGCAAAGTGCAAGTTCATAAATTAGTCAAGTGAATTATTTTTTTCTTGACAGCAATCGGATTTGATTTGGAGGCTGAACGGAACAATTTTAATTCCCATATTCTAGCACAGTAGAGGTAGCGAGACAGTGATTTTTTATTTTATTTATTGCTAGGGTTGGTTGCAATATATATCCTTAAATATTGATTACCGAATTCGAGATTATGATCACATATAAATTGCTTTCACGGCCTTATTCCAAGACAATGCTTTATACTATTAAAACGCCGAACATATTTTTTTTACCTTTGATTTTTAAAACTTAAAGGGTATTTCCTGGACTCAACAACTGACAGGACAGCTCATCAATTTAAGGTTAGCGGAGGTCTGACAACTGACACCCCCACCAATCAGTTGGAGTTGCTGTATAAAAGTAATGTACAAGTGGAAAACCACAGCCTCATACATTGTTTAATGGTCCCTTTAAATGAATATTAGTTAAGATGCTGTACCTAGTACAGTACTTGATTAGGACATAAGGTACAGTATAAGGCAACAGCTACCAATCAATCTGATGTGTTCTTCCCTGTATACTGTTTTTTCTACAAAATGCCGGCAGATGGCCGCTGATCAGTGTACATTTGAAAAAGGGCTGTGTTTTACTCCCCATTTAGTGACATGGTGAATAGCCCAGTGTACATGCACTTGCAGTCCATCACCTTCTATTTTGATTTCATGACGTCCCAGAAAGAAACCTTTGTAGAAAATTCCATAAAAAGAGTATGTACAAGTAAAATATTACTGCATATGGTAAAGTAGTTGGCACTTCCATCATGGAGACATCAGCTGCAGTCATGGTGGTTGTGACAACAGGTTAGTAATGTTCTGGTAGTATAAAGGTGCAGATAACAAGTATTTTTTTGGGTGCAAACTGTACACAAATATGGCACTCAGCAGTCCAATCTTATATTTATTACACGTACAGGAACACCTCAGAGGAAGTATGGAGCAAACAGTCTATTATTGTTTCTCATAAGTAGATTCCAATGCAAGACAACGCTCCACACAACTGTTATGTTCCAAAAATAAAGTACTTTATTCTACCATGTAACAGTGCAACATTTCGGTCTACCATTTTTGACCTTTATAAATAAAACCAGGGCTGGAACAAAAGTTATACTCTGCAGTGGCGCGAGTTCACACTGACCTCATAATAGAAAACACAACAAAAAAACAACAAATGAGCAAAAAACCCAAAAATGAAAAAGTAAAAATGTCATAGTGCAAAAAACATAATCAGGGTATTCAGTGACATAAATATGATCATATAAATGCGTAAGCTGTCCCACTGTGCCAAGGTGACCCTATCGGGACAGTCCTGCCTAACATTAGTACTAATACCCTGCCATCTGTCAGCGACGTGAATTGACAAGGAATGGATCAAGCAGTACTGCGCCCCAACAGAGCACACCATGCCATTGGATGCTACACATTATGTCATGTCCAGCTTCAAGGTAGGCAACACCTATGATTGCAGGACTGCAACAAAATATGAATAAATAAAACCAAGGCTGGAACTAAAGTTATACTCTGCAGTGGCATGAGTTTACACTAGCCATCTGTCAGTGACGAGAATTGACAAGGAAAAGGTTATATGTTATCTCTTATTTAAATATTTATTATATATATATATATATATATATATATATATATATATATGTCTGTTATTTCTTTTGTTAGAGACAGTACTTGGTCTTAATATATCAAAATCTCTGAATATCTTCAACAGAAATTATATTTAGAGCCTAATTTAGGACAATTCCTAAAACAAAATGGGCCGGCTAATTGATAAATGAAATATAACCTGGTTGGCACGTAGGTAGAGACACCTGCGAGCTTCCTCTGGGCAACATTTTGCAGCATTTCTGATACTGTTCTGGGACAATGTGACATTAATATCTTCCTTCTCTTTCCACCTCCACATAACGTCAAACTTAATCTCCTACCTTAGTTGATTAATCTTTCTAAAAAGTTGTGACAGTAGTCCACTATGTAATGGTACATATATGGAGGTTAATTATAGAGCACAGTATTCCACTTCTGTAGATATTATCTGTTTAATTTTTTAGGTTTTTAAGTTTTAGTGGTTCATATTATGTATTAAAATAGATATAGACAATTTTTTTTTACTAATCAACAGATCATGTATTCTAGATAGGTACGTGGTTCCAGGTTATTTTTAAAATGTACAGATCTCCACAGCAAAAAAAAGGACAAAGTAATTTTAGAAGAAGAAGGTTTAAAGTATGCTAATTGTCACACACACAGGAATGGACCAACAGTGCAGTGGGTCCAGCATCACCTTGGAGGGACGTGACTAAGTGGCTACCTGGACTTCACTTCACTGGAGTCTCCAATAGTGAGGTTAGACTTGTGCTGGTAGGTAGCCACAAGGTGTCACTGCAGGAGAACTCCTGGAACATGCGCAATTGACCACAGGAGACTGCTGATACAGACAAAGGTGCAGGCAGGACGGCTGAAGAGGCAGAAAGGTGGTCACTGGCAGGTATTTACAGGTTCTGGTAGGCAGAGTGGGCTAAGCGGATGCTAGCAGGAAGTAGCAGATACAGACACGTTCTTGTAGGGACAGTGGGTAGGCAAACTCTGGCAGGTATTGCAGGTACTGGCAGATACAGGCAGGTTCTGGTGAACTTGATGGAGATTGGAGCACAGGTATGGGTTAAGTGCACTGAACATGGACTCAGGATAATGGGAACTTGACGACTAGCTAAATACAGACTGACTGCTTAAGATGCATTGCAAAGGCACCTCTCACAGGAGAAGGATGCCTTAAATACTCTGTGCATTTCAACCATATGCTGAGAAGACCTTCCTGGTTAAGGCACACTGCCATTTTAAGACATTAGAGTGTAGTGTGGCTGAACCCTAAGGCACTCCCAGGAAAAAAGACAGGGACCGGGATGAGCAAGAGGCTGGAGTGGTGAGTGCATTGGCACCCTGCCCAGTGAAGTAACAGTACTCCCTCCCTTACTCCACCTCTTGTCTAGAACAGAAAGAAATCTCATCAGAAGAAGAGGGACTTTAATATTTTCCCAGGGCTACCACGATCTCTTCTCTGGAGCAAAATGCTTCATGTCAATCAAGAAAAGGAATTTACCTTTCGCCTTTTACATGGATAGAATATTCCTCACCTAGAAGTTGTCTTCTAAGCTAACTTTGCTGTGACAAGGTACCAGGATCTTAAAAGAAGATACTCAAAACAACAGACTTGAAGATAGACACGTGGAAGGAGTTGGGTATACGCAACAAAGTCGGGAGGAGACATGTTGTAGGAGACATTGTTGATTCTATTGATGACCTCAAAGGGACCAATCTGTTGATGACTCAATTTGTAGGACGGAATCCTAAGACTACTGTATCTAGAGGAGAACCATGCCCTGTTTATTGCAGGATAGTCTGGAGGATTCAACCTCATCTTGTGCGCCAGTTTCTTTATCTGCTTAGACGACCTCTCGTAACTTAAGTGTCCTCCAAGATCTTAGAGAATAATCTGAAGAGAGCATCAGCTGCAGGAATGCTGGAATTTGAAGAAGCTGGTAGAGGAATGCAAATCTGTAGTCCATAGAAAAAGAAAAATGGAGATTTCGCAGAGGACTCACTGGCATAATTATTATTATATGAGAACTCGCCCAAGGTCAAAGCTTGACCCAATCATTATGGTGCATATTGCTAGGTGCCACAGAAATATATATAGAATCTGGTTAATCATTCCACCTGACAACTGGACTGGGGATGGAAAGCCAAAGAAAAATAGTGACAAATCCAGGAGTTAACAGCTAGCTCTCCAGAATCTAGATATGAATTGAACTCCTCTGTTAGATATGATGTGTTGTGGGAAACTGTGAAGCCAGAATTTGTGCTGGATAAACTCTCTTGCATGCTCAGGAGCAGAGGGAAGACCAACACAAGTGACAAAATGAGCCATCTCGGAGAAGCAGTATACTACCACCCAAATGACAGAGCAGCCAGAGGATACAGGAAGGTCGGTGATGAAGTCCATGGTTACTTGCTTCCATAGAGCAGAAGGTACAAGCAGCAGTAGTAATGGACCTGCTGGAATGCTGTTTTGGAGTTTTGTTCAAGGTACAGGATGAACAGGCAGCAACAAAATCCATTATGTTCTTGCACTAGGACATTATCAGCCAATTTACATGAGTTAATCCACTTCAGAACCCTCTTTTTGTTAGACGCCGAAACAAAGTTCCTCCCTGATGATGGCTGAGACAGGTTCACCAGATTAATACTAATCATATTAGTAGGATTGATAATATGTTGCGAATCCTCCTCCTGGTCAGAGGGAAAAAAGGACCTCAAGAGCGCATCTGCCTTGACATTCTTGACTGCCGGCTGGAGATGTAGAACAAAGTCAAATCAGGCGAAGAACAGCAACCAACAAGCTTGCTGGGGATTAAGTCTCTATGCTGACTACAGTTACACCAGATTTTTATGGTCAGTGTGAATAAGCACAGAATGGATAGCACCCTCCAGTAGATCAACACTCTTCAAAAGCCATCTTAATAACCAACAACTATCAATCTCTAATAGAATAATTGTGTTTCAGGGCCATGAAGGCTTTCGAGAAGAAGCCTCAGGAAACCATACATCCAAAGTTCTGTGTGCGCAATGACCTAGTCCCTGAGGAAGAAGCATCCACCTCTAGAAAGAATTGGTTGCTCACCTCTGGTCTATGCAGTACCAGAGCAGTAAAGGACTATTTCAAGGAAGAAATGCATCTTCTGCCTCCTGAGTCCAGATTTTAAGATAAACACCCTTATGAATCATAGTTGAAATCGGAACCGTCCGAATAGAGAAATGGGGAATGAGCTGCCAATAATAGTTTGCAAAACCCAGAGACCATTGGATAGCCTTAATTCTAACATAACAAAGCCATTTGAGAATTGATGACACCTTCTTGGGATCTACCTTCAATCTCGTATCAGAGATGATATACCCATGGAAGGGAAAAAAGGTCTGCTCAAAAATGCACTTCTTCAACTTGGCATACAGGCGATTCTCCCAGAGTCTCTGTAAGACCTGAAAAAAATTTCTCTTATGGTTAGGCCGATCTGAGGAGAAAACCAGGATATCATTCAGATATAACACCACGCTAGTGTGTAGGAGGTCTCAGAAAATGTCATTTAAAAAATTCCTAGAAGACAACAGATGCACTGCTGACCCTGAATGACATAACAAGGTACCCTTAATGGCCATGCCAGGTGTTAAAATGGGTCTTGCATATATTATTATGTTGAATACAGATCAGGCTGTATGCTTCATGCAGATGATGCTTAGTAAACATCCGGGGTCATCTGAGGCGGTCAGACAACTCTAGAATGAGAGGCAGTGGGAATTTGTTCTTGACTGCACTCCAGTTAACATTCTTGTAATCTGTACAAAGCAAAAGAGAACTGTCCGTTGTTTTTTAACAAAAAAGGATCTAGCTCCAGTAGGAGAGGAAGATTAGTAATATGAATCCCCTTGCTAGGTTGTCCTTGACATATTCTGTAGTGGTTTGAATCTACACCTATGATCTATGACACCTACAGTTGTGGCCAAAAGTATTGACACCCCTGCAATTCTGTCAGATAATACTCAGTTTCTTCCTGAAAATGATTGCAATCACAAATTCTTTGGTATTATTATCTTCATTTTATTTGTCTTCAATGAAAAAAACTCAAAAAGAATTGTCCTAAAGCCAAATTGGATCTAATTCCACACCAAACATAAAAAAGGGGTGGACAAAAGTAAGAAAAGAAAGAAGACCAAAGAACTGTCTGAGGACTTGAGAAACCAAATTGTGAGGGAGCATGAGCAATCTCAAGGCTACAAGTCCATCTCCAAAGACCTGAATGTTCCTGTGTCTACCGTGCGCAGTGTCATCAAGAAGTTTAAAGCCCATTGCACTGTGGCTAACCTCCCTAGATGTGGACGGAAAAGAAAAATTGACGAGAGATTTCAACACAAGATTTTGCGGATGGTGGATAAAGAACCTCAACTAACATCCAAACAAGTTCAAGCTGCCCTGCAGTCCAAGAGTACAACAGTGTCAACGTACTATCCGTCGGCGTCTGAATAAAAAGGGACTGTATGGTAGGAGACCAGGAAGACCCCACTTCTTACCCCGAAACATAAAAAAGCCAGGCTGGAGTTTGCCAAAACTTACCTGAGAAAGCCTAAAACGTTTTGGAAGAATGATCTCTGGTCAGATGAGACAAAAGTAGAGCTTTTTGGGCAAATGCATCAACATAGAGTTAACAGGAGAAAAAAAGAGGCATTCAAAGAAAAGAACACGGTCCCTACAGTCAAACATGGCGGAGGTTCCCTGATGTTTTGGGGTTGCTTTGCTGCTTCTGGCACAGGACTGCTTGACCATGTGCATGGCATTATGAAGTCTGAAAACTACCAACAAATTTTGCAGCATAATGTAGGGCCCAGTGTGAGAAAGCTGGGTCTCCCTCAGAGGTCATGGATCTTCCAGCAGGACAATGACCCAAAACACACTTAAAAAAGCACTAGAAAATAGTTTGAGAGAAAGCACTGGAGACTTCTAAGGTGTTCAGCAATGAGTCCAGACCTGAATCCCATAGAACACCTGTGGAGAGATCTAAAAATGGCAGTTTGGAGAAGGCACCCTTCAAATATCAGGGACCTGGAGCAGTTTGCCAAAGAAGAATGGTCTAAAATTCCAGCAGAGCATTGTAAGAAACTCATTGATGATTCCCGGAAGCGATTGATCGCAGTTATTTTGGCTAAAGGTTGTTGCACCAAGTATTAGGCTGAGGGTGCCAATACTTTTGTCTGGCCCATTTTTGGAGTTTTGTGTGAAATGATCAATGTTTTGCTTTTTGCTTCATTCTCTTTTGTGTTTTTTCATTGAAGACAAATTAAATGAAGATAATAATACCAAAGAATTTGTGATTGCAATCATTTTCAGGAAGAAACTGAGTATTATCTGACAGAATTGCAGGGGTGTCAATACTTTTGGCCACAACTGTATATGACCCCTTGGTGGAGTGGTACCAAGCAGTAGATCAATGGGGCAATTGTAAGGCCTATCAGGGAGCAAGATCTCTGCCTCCTTTATTTCAAAGGCATTCACACATAATCAACAGGCAGATGATAAACCCTGCAGACTAAATAGATGCAGAGGAGGATGAGGTGGACATATGGAGATGAGAGACTTCTCATAGCAGTACTGACCCCAAGGAATTACCTCCCCCAGAATTCCAGCCAACGACAGGTTCATGAATACGTAACCATGGTAGGCCGAGGAGAAGTAAATGAGACAAATCTAGTAGCATGTAGAAAGCAGTTTCAAATTATGTATACAGGGCTCCTATCTGAAGTTCCATCTGCTTGTTGATAAATGTGCATGCATTCAGACAAGGCCTTCACATGGACTAATGAAATCAACAGATGATTCAGTAAAAGAATAACTGGGATCTTGTAGCAATCCACCACAACTTTCTGCATACAGTTCAAAGCCTAACCGGAATCCACATAAGCCACCTCGGTGATCCGAGCCTCCCCAGATGAAAGAACCATGGTTAAAGTCAATGGCGAATAGGAGTTATTATTGCCTAGGATGGTCTCTCCAACCAACCCTACACTTGGGAGTTTCCCTACTTTTCTGGACAGGAGTTGATAAGATGTGTCATACATCCACTGTAAAAACAAAACCCCTTGACCAGTCGAACCTTCCATTATTGTTCAGCCATCCTGATATGATCAACATGTTTGGGCTCTAGTACAGAGACAGATGTGGAAAGCTGAGGTGTGAGCGGCCTCTGGAAGGAAGGTGCTAGACCCATGTGCCTCTTATCTTGTGACACCTCACTGGATTGCTACTGGAATGGTGAGAGAGACTAAGTAGTCCAGAGTGATGGGAACATCACGACCAGCCAGTTTGTCCTTTATTCTACCCGACAGATCCTCCCATATGGTGGCAAAGAGAGCTTCATTATTCCAGTCAAGTTTGGAAGACAGCATGCAGAAACTTCTTTGCCATAAAGGAAAAATCAAAGAGAGGGCTTCTCCTCCGAGATTGGAGACCAGAAAGGCCACTTTGGCATGACCGGAGGTGAACTAGTGGGAAAGAAGTGCACTGGTTTAAGAACCCTCTGCATAGCTGGGGATTGCCATCAAACGTGGAGGAGCAGACATGCACTGGCCAGAGCAAGGAGCAGGGATCACCACTGGAGTAGGTACTGCAGCCTGGATTGGTCCTGGTGAGGTGACAGGTATCAAAGAGTTAATTCGGGTGGGAGTTAATAGATCGCACATAGGCCATAGTTCTATCTTCTTGTTCCTGTTGCTGAATTAGTTCTTGCTATAGAACTTTGAGCATGGTGATAATGGACCCAGTCCTATCTATGGCCTGTGCAAACTGTCACACAATGTGTAGACCCACAGTGAGATTGGACTGGGCTCATCCGGGAGGCGCGTGACTAAATGGCTACCTTATCTTCACTGAAGCCTCTGATAGTAAAGCTAAGCTTGTGATGGTAGGTAGCCACCAGCTTTCACGCCAGGAGAACTCCCGGGATAGGCACAGCTGACACTACAGGTCACCTATTTTTCATAAAGTAGAGCCGTTCCTGACTAAGGATGTACAGGTTAGTCCTGTAGCAAATGCGGCACAATTGCCATGGTAATGGGGATCAAGCTGTGACATCCTGTGATTTTTACACAGGATATCTCAGCTCATCCTCCTGGGGGTGGATTCCCCATCAGCACCCATGATCGCACTCATGATCAATTTTGAACAGCTGATCCCAGCAATTGTAATGACAAGGCAATTAGAATACCTGATTATTTGTATCCAGGCTATGGTTGGGGCTGTCCTTGCCCCCTCCATAGGATGGAACACTGGAGAGGGCAGTATCACCCCTTCCAGGGCAGATGGATTAGTTTTTCTAATAAAATTATTTTTCCCTGTGTGTTGTGTATTTTTTACTATTTACTAGAGATTCCTAAAGGCCGGGTGTAACATTGGCACGACATTATCAATCTTGGGCTTAGTGCTAGCTGTCAATACAAAGCTGGCATTAACTCCGTACTACCTAGTCTGCCATCGCTACACAGCAGCTGGAAGAGTCTGGGTATAGCGCCAGAAAATGGCGCCTCAATAAATGTGCCTTTACCTGGGGTGGTTGCCGGCTGAAATTTGCATTGTGGGGGGCCCAGAAAGCTTGGACCTCTCCATACTGAGGATTTCAGCTCCCAGCTGCCTAGTTGATCCTGGCTGGCATCCAAAAATACAGCAAAGCCCCACATCATTTTTTTATAATTATTTCTAGAAATAACAATAAAAAAATATAGGGCTTTGCCGCATTTTTGCTTGCCAGCCAGGTACAACTAGACAGCTGGGGATGGGTGGCAACCCGTCGTGGTCTAATTGTAGCTGGCTGGTAACCAAAAATACAGCTAAGCCCCACATCGTTTCTTTTTACATTTTTTCTAGAAATAATTTAAAAAAGGAATTCCACTGTACTTTTGTTTACCAGCCAGGTGGTGGCTGGCAGCCCGTACCTGCCTGTTGTACCTCTGCTGGTGATCAAAAATACAGTGGAGCCCCATGTCATCAGTGCAAAATCCCCACTAAATATACAACAAATATTTGCTGTGTGAACAGTACTGTGTATTCGCTGAGTATTTTGGAGCTGACATTGAGTTCTATGACTGAAAATCGTGGCAAAATACACTGATAGAATTGACACGCTGCAGATTTTTCCGCAGGAAAATGCGCACCATTTCTGTCTCAGGAAAATCCGCAGCATTGGCACAACACTCCAAATTTCTCATACACTTGGCAGAGGAGGTGCTGTACTGCGGAATTGTCAAAAGATGGTGAAAAAAAGTGGGAAATTCGCTGCTTCAGCACATACCCTAATATTCACATACCAGCTCCAAGCTCATTAATATCACTTTTTCCCTTCTTAGCCAAAAAAGTGTTTTCCTACGACATATGGAGTATCAGCGTACTCAGGAGAAATTACCCAATATATTTTGGAATCTGTTTTATCATGTTGCCTGTGTGAAAATAAAAAAAAACATTTTTTGTTTCTACAAAAATGTTCTTGTAGCCTTCATGTTTTAATTATCACAGCTCAACATTATAAAAATCTGTGAAGCACTTGGGGATTCAAGGGGCTCACCACACATCTAAATAAATTCCTTGTAGATTAAGTTTCCTAAATGTGATCACTCTTGGGGAGATTCCAACGCTTTGGCACACAGGGGCTGTCCAAATGTAACATGACACCCACAGACCATTCCATCAAAACCTGTATTCCAAAATGTCACCCCATCAATTTAGAGCCCTTCGTGGACCCAAGCAGTGCTTTTTCACCACATATGAGGTATCAGCATACTCAGGAAAAAACTGCCCAACAAATTTTAGGATTCATTTTATCCAGTTTCCATTGAGAAAAAGAAAAAAATCAAGCCTAAAAGAGCATTTTTTTGGAGAAAAAAATTATTTTTTCATTTTCACAGCTCAATGTTATAGACTTCTGTGAAGCACCTGGTTGCTCACATTGCTCACCACCCATCTAGATAGATTCCTTGTGGGGTCAAGTTTCCAAAATTTGGTCACTTGTGGGGGGTGTTCACTGTTTAGGAACACAGGGGCTTTTCAAACGTGGTATGGTGTCCGTTAATGATTTCAGCCAATTCTCTATTCAAAAAGTCACATGATGCTCCTTCCCTTTCAAGTCCTGCCGTGCACCCAAACAGTAGTTTTCCACAACATATGGGGTATCATCATACTCTGGAGAAATTGCCCACAAATTTTAGTGTCCATTTTTATCTTAGTACCCTTGTGAATTTTCAATATTTGAGGCTAAAATAACATTTTTGTTGAAAAAAATAACATTTACATTTTTTCCTTCCATGTTGCTTTTGTTCACTTAGGATAGCCACCTACGTCTCTGTGGCTTCACTTGCAGATAATACTACTAATCAATTATTCCCTGTGCAAAGAACACTTTACATGCACATACAGTCTTCTTAAATTTTTCATGCAACATCTCACCACTGCAGGCGTCTCATAAGCCTTTGGGAACATCCACCATGCACTTAAAGACAGGTTTCTCAGGCTCCTTCAGAGTTCTGTCTGCTCTTACATTAGAAGATCTCGTTGAACTCTCATCTCTTAATGAGTCCACTGGTTTAGTCTTCTCTTTTTCAGTGGCTTTTTCCACTTCTGCACCTTTACCCTGATATTGGGTCTCTGTAGTGTCACCCTAGTCCTCTTGGGTCTCTATATAGCTTCAGAGGTTTTCTTGCACTCCATCCCCTGAGCCTCAGGTTTTCTGGAGTCTTCACCAATTACAGATATTTAATCCTTTTCTTCCATTATGTCATACACCTCAGTGCAGTTCTCTTTTTTATCCAGACTGAGTTTTGGGGTGGTTTCCATTTTCAGCCACCCAAGAGCTGGATGGATTACCAGTCTGCTACCCGTGACCTTCATGGATTCTTGCTATCCAGAATTTCTTTTCCTTAAGAGTTCTCAATCAACAATTCACCAGCCTTACATTTCGAAGGAAGTTGTGAAAGTCCTGGCCTAATAAATTTGTTTTGTCACAAAATTCAATAGCTCCCTTGATTGGGTAAGAATTGGGTAGAAGTATTGGTTTATTCTGAAGAATGTCACTATTTTGATAGGTGTCTTGCCAAAAACCCTGTATGAGGTATTTTTGGACAAAAAAGATCTAAAAAGCTTGGTCACAGAATGCCATATTTCCCAGCAGTCCTTGATTTCCATGATCCGTTCCTAAGACTCGAAATCTGGTGAGGCTGGCTATATTGTGAATTGCCTGTATTTATCACAAAGGTGGTTGTCCACTGGGATATAATCCTGGAAAGAAACTCACTGAGAGGTCCGGAGTGCACTTAACAGAGACATTGTGAGTGGAACCTGAGGTTGGTCCACTGGGATACTTCAGAAGAGATGTTTTAAATGATCTTGTTCAGACTACCCACAAATGAAGAGGACAGTAATACCGTGGTATAGTGATGTTTTCTGTTAAGCTGAGGTAAGGCTCATGTTTTGTTCCTGGGAAGTGGTTTATGAGTGCCTGAATAAAACTGCTGGACTGTTTAAATAAAATCTTTTCATGTGTCTGCCTCATATTCGCAGCCAAGTAAGTAACTCCCATCACATTAAGTGACTGAATCATTACAAGGGTTAGAGTAAGGCGGCCGTCACACGGTTCAATTTAATGAATGATATCGTTTAAGTGATCTGCTTTTTGATCGCTTAAGCGATATCGTTTGTGCATCGCTGCGTGCAATCAAGCGATTTTACAATGTAATATCGCTTGATCGTTAGATCGCAGATATGGGAGCCGGAGCTCATATCAAGCGATAATCGCTTGTTCAATCTGCTTCATCGTGGTGTATGACACCACGATGAACGATCTCCCAGTGGCAGAGCCTATGCTGGGAGATGGTATCTATGGTAAACGTCGGGTTACTAAGCGCCGCGCGGCGCCTAGTAACCCGATGTGTACCATAGTTACCAGCGATCTCGCTGCTCCACATTGCTGGTGAGTCTGTCTGTTTGACATCTCACCAGCGATGTGAACGATATTGTAAGCGATCGCGCGTGCACATGATCGCTTACAATATCGCTCACGATATTGATGAGTGTGATGGCCGCCTAATAAAGATGCCAGAGTCCAGGATGTCTCTGCTGTGATAAGATATCAGTAGGATGCACCAAATTCCAACCTATAACCACAGGCAAACGTTTTCCTGTAAACCTATAAATCAGCCTCTATACTTCCTCTTATCTTATGTGTTCTACCTTACTGGAGGTGCCTGTGGGCTTCAGTATGTTGGCCGTATAATACAGTCTGTCCATGACAGAATGATGAAGCACAGATAAAATATTCAGAAAGGAGTTTTGAACCACAGTCTATGAAATTATTTTGTTTTTTATCATCAGAAAACCCCATAATTTTTAAAACTGAGAATTATTCAACAAATTCCAGATAACTATCCAGACTGCGCTTAAAAATCAATAAAAAAGATACTGCTACTGGATTTTTAAAATGGCAACATTGACACTAGAGGGTCTAAATGAAAGCCTATCAAAACATTTTCATTTATTGGAATTTTCAATGGTGGGTTCCACTATCTTTTGCAGCACCCTTATACAACTCTCAATTTTCCATTAGAATCCTTCCTTAAAGGGGTTTTCTAAGCTTTTCCTAAACTCTGTGTGTGTATCTAAGCTGAAAAGTGCTGACAGTTTGCAATTTACACCCTGTTAGAATTTTGCATATTTACCTAGATATTACACAGAGCGGTTCATTCTCCTTCACAGGGGGAATGGCTGTTGCAGTGATACAGAGTATGACTTCAGTGATAGTGAGGGTACAGGGGAAGGAGATGAGCACACACACACACCACAGCACTGCACAGAAAAGTCATCAATTTCACAGAGGGGAGGATTTGGCACAGTGTTGCAGAGATAAGGAGATGACCACTTACTGCAATGTGGCTCAATCAGTGTTTACATAGGTGAATAGGGGTGGTCCTATTGGAGACTGGAGTAGGCTTGTTGGAGTCTGGGGAGGGTTTGATGGAGACAGGGTATAGGCGACCAGTTATGATATCATAACCAGGCTCCAAAACAAATACTCCTCTTGTTTGGGGCTGAGCTGCTCCTTCACAAGGTGAATTGTGATATCTAGGTAACCATGCAAAATGCTTATGGTGTAAATTACAAACTGTTAGCATTTTTCAGCCTAGATAGTACACATAGATTTTAGGAAAAGCCCAGAAAACCCCTTTTACAAAAGTCATGGACCTTCAAGTCCCAGAATAGACATTCCAGGTTAGCATCCCAGAAGACAACAACCTCTGTAATACAAATCGTCTATTCACAATGTAGCCAGTCACCATCTTACACCTCAGATTGTTTACAATGACATTCACCTTGAAAAAAAAGCTGAGCATAGAGCCAGCTCCATATCTCCAAAATAAGATATTTATTATAGGGTCATTCCATGTCAAGTGATCCAAAAATGAATATTTTTTTTCCCTGACGTCTTCAGATTTTTTTAATTTTTTTTCTATATGAAGAACAACTTTAGTTAATTACAAAAAAAAAGTTTTGAATTTTTTTCTTTATCAGTTAATTTTTTACAGATTTTTAAAGTTTTAAAAAAGTGTGAATTTTGGCCTGGTATGGCTTTACATTTTCTATCATATCTCGGGCTAGAAATAAGATAGAGAAACAAAATAAGCACCATTCTACTCAGAACTGTACAGGCTTTCACCAGATATGTCACAAGAGTATCTTTGTTAATATTTTACCCATGTGATCGCAAGCGCAAAACTTTAAAACGCATTTCCGAAAAATCGACGCGCTTTAAATATTTCAAAAACTGCCCATGTGTCTGCTTTGCTCTTAGCCACATATGTACCAAATTTCAAGTTGGGATCGCGATGGGATCATATTTTAAAATATTTTAATATTAATAGTGTCAATGGGTCATTCTATATCAAGTGATCTAAATATGAATATTTTTTTTTACCTGACGTCTTTAGATTTTTTTTATTCTTTTTCTTTATGAAGTACTACTTTAGTTAATAACAAATTAAAAGTTTAGAATTTTTTTCTTCATCAGTTAATTTTTTACAGATTTTTAAAGTTTAAAAAAAGGGTGAATTTTGGCCTGGTATGACTTAACATTTTTTTTTATCTCATACTAGAAATAAGATAATGAAGTGGGAGAGGCATCATTTTACTCAGAACGGTAACAGCTTTCATTTGATATGTTACAAGACTATGTTTCTTTATATCAAATTCAAACTATTGACGGGCAATTGTGAAAAAATGACTGATTGTGTTCTTCGTTATATTTGTGCAGAGATTCAACTTGGGACCTGTCAAATTTATATATTTTTTATTTTATGGTTGTATGAGTTATCACAACTTATTGAATAAAACATTTATATGCAACAAAAAAGAAACACAAAAAACAAATCCCGTAAGTGCCAGGATAAATACATCTTAATCATCAGAACACAGCGCTCAGCATTTTCAACTTGAATGTATTGAACAAACCAAAAGAAGAAAGGTGATCATATCCTCAAGTTTGATTAAACAAGATTAAAAGAACCAAAAATGTTAACCCCTATTTATACATATAAATTTGTTTTCTATTCTATCACTAAACATGTGATTTATGAAGTGTTTAATAAGAATAGTACAGTAGTTAAATCATCGTTCTATAAATTATGAACTAATCAAACAATTAATAGTATATTTTTAAAGTGGCATTTTATCAATTTGTCCCTTCTAGTGGGTGAAATGTAATCTTGTCCATAAACGCTTACTAGCAATCGCCATTTCCTTGTGTGTCAAAGAGTATGTCCGGCCTGTCACGGTGTTAGGCTCCGCCTGAGTTAATATCTGATTTTTGTGCACTTTTAAAATGTCTGGCTTTCTTGGATACACAAAGGATGGCGCTGGACCAGAAGGATGCAATAAAGTCAATTCTACTTCTTCATTTTCACAATCTTTGGAGAGTACAGTAGCCAGCCACCAGCGCCAATCATATTCATATTTTTTCAAAAGGATTGCAACAGTGTCTATGATAAAATACTGTTTCTTGAGAAGTAGCAGCCATTGCTGTGTGGGAAAAATACAGTTAATATTAAGTAAGGAAGATAGGTAATTAAAAAAAAGATTTACAGTACACTTGAGATAGAACTGTATTACTATAAAGTGCGTTTTAGGGCTAGCGCGCACAGTTTTTTCTGTCTGCAGATACACGCTGCAGTTTTGGCAGCTTGTTTTTCTACCAAGTTTTTACCACATATGTGTTAGTTTTTTTAATCGCTAGTGAAAAAAATGGCAGCTTTTTTTATATAAATGATAAATGCTGCGTTTATTGCAGAGATTAAAAAGTAGTTCAAGCAGTGATTTACTCACTCTTGAGTGTTTCCAAAAACACTGCATGTGGTGAACCCCATAGAAATCAATGGGGCTGTTTTTCTGAATGATGATCCCTAAGAATAGCACTGTGTGTATTGGCCCTTAATAATAAAAGCATTAAACTATTAATATATTTACTCACCCATATTTTAGTACACAGCCTTGATGGCTTTGTACAGACTATTGTTTGTTCAGGAGTGAAGATGTCCAGACATGTCAGGACATGAAAGGTCTGAACGAGCTGTCTTACTTCCTGAATACAGTGGGTAGACACTTAACATGATTGACAGAGCTGCTGACATTCACTGTCTATCCCTGTGCTTTCTCAGGTTGAGCCCTAACAAAGCTTTTTCCTATATGTCCTCTCCTGCTTCTAAGCTGTAACATATCAAAATAATACAGTAATGTCTAAAAATAATGGATTTGATAAATATAGACCCCATGCTTTTAGACCACAGGTTAAACAGATCTGAATTCAAGATTTTTGAATTGACACTATAAATAGTTAAATATTTTAAAATATGATCCCATCACGATCCCACCTTGAAATTTGGTACAGATGTGGCTAAGAGCATAAAAGACACATGGGCAGTTTTGGAAAATTTTTATTAAAACATTTTTTCGGAAATGCTTTTCAAAATGTTGCGTTTGCGTTCACATGGGTAAAAAATTAAAATTAACAAATATACTCTTGTGACATATCTGGTGAAAGCCTGGACAGTTCTGAGTAGAATGGTGTTTATTTTGTTTCTCTATCTTATTTCTAGCCCAAGATAAAAAAATGTAAAGTCATACCTGGCAAAAATTCACACTTTTTTTAAACTTTAAAAATCTGTAAAAAATTAACTGATGAAGAAAAAAATTCTAAACTTTTAATTTGTAATTAACTAAAGTAGTACTTCATAAAGGAAAAAAAATAAAAAAAATGTAAAGACGTCAGGTAAAAAAAAATATTCATATTTAGATCACTTGATATGGAATGACCCATTGACGCTATTAATAGTAAAATATTTTAAAATATGATCCCATCGCGATCCCAACTTGAAATTTGGTACAGATGTGGCTAAGAGCAAAGCAGACACATGGGCAGTTTTTGAAATATTTAAAGCACGCCGATTTTTCGGAAATGCATTTTAAAGTTTTGCGCTTGCGATCACATGGGTAAAATATTAACAAAGATCCTCTTGTGACATATCTGGTGAAAGCCTGTATAGTTCTGAGTAGAATGGTGTTTATTTTGTCTCTCTATCTTATTCCTAGCCTTAGTTATGAGGAGAAACGTAAAGGCAGGCAACAGCGAAATTCGCACTTTTTCCGAACTTTGAAAATCATTTAAAAAAAAAATAAATTTTAAAAAAAAATATTTCTCTTCACATTTTGCATTGTCTGACATGCTATTATCAAATAACAAAATCTCAAAAGAATTAAAAATATAGAGGTAATAATCATTGGTTCACTTGACATGGAATGACCCTATACTCAAAAGATGCATTCAGAAAATAAAGCATTCATATAAAATTCCCCCCAAAAAGATACATAGGCATACCAGTCTTTGGCCAACTCTTGGTTTTGCTTTATGGCTTCTTCATGGGGCAACCCTGCTTGTGGTCCACGATCTCTGTTATTTATATCTTCTAAACTTTATAATTATTCACTGTTTTCCATCATAGGAGGCTTTTAATTGACTCTTAAGTCTAATAGAAAATATCTATATAACTAGTATTTATAGCAGATGAAAAAGCATACAAATGAACAACAACACAATTCACTTTATGGGGCCACATGTAAAAGGTTTATGAAAATGTAAAAATAATAACAGTATAAATAATTGAAGTGTAAGTAATACACATCCCAAAATTACATGTCCAATTAGATGAAAATTAACCTTTATAGCTTGAATGAAAATGTATAATAAAATATAGATACCAACAGAAAAGGCATATTAAAAACATCATCTAATTTTCAACACAATTAAAAGACCTTCCAATTATAATAATGGTAATTAAACCCAAAGTGTTCCAAATATTATGTAATATTTTAGATTGCATCTATTATTTAAAATTAAATCTTTTGATTTATATTTATGTAACTTATTATGCTAAAATTAGATGTGACTAAAATCCATTGACTGATAGTATATGCAATTTTACACTTGTGAATAACTATGCAAAACAGCAAAGAACAAACTATTCTTAGATGCTTATTATATTTCATATCCATTAACCCCTTCATGACCAACGACATAGGGGTGCGTACTTGGTCGCCTCCCTCTCTTTGTTGCGAGCTCACACGCTGACCTCATATCATTACGTGCACTTGCCGAGTGATTTCATCAGCCGACATGTGCAGGCAACAGAAGAAAGTGCAATTTGCCCGCCACTGTTAACCCCTTATATCACGATGTCAATCACTGACAGAGCAATCTAAAGCGGCATGGCAGGGATCACGCTATTTCCCGCCTGAGGCCCCGTGATGGATCATCATAGCTCTGTATGGCACAAGTGACCAGAAACGGCAGTGTTGAGGCGCCCTATGGGGCATGAAAGATAAAGTAAAATTTAAAGAAAAAAGTTTTTAAAAATATAAAAAAAAAGAAGAAAAATTCAAATCACCCTCTTTTGCCCCATATGTATATATGTACTGTATAGTAAAACAAATACACATATTTGGTAATGCCACATTGAGAAATGCTCATTCTATCAAAATATAAAATTATTTAATTAGATCTGTAAACTGCATAATGAAAAAATAGTCCAAACACCACAATTATATTTTTTTGTTCACCATAACGTTGAAATAACATGCAAAAACAGGTGATAAAAATATTGCATCAACCCAAAAATGATATAATTAAAAATGCAAGTGAGTCGGTCGACAGAGTAGGGGGTACTCGGATATCGGGACAGGTGGTTACTTCAGTGGGGATCATGGCTGGTCGGTTCCCGATTCCATGCCCTGGACCCTCAATGGTGGGTGTGATGATGATGGGGGACTTGTAATGTGACACCACCTGTGGTACCTGGTAATAGGGTTACCAGCGCTGCGCTGAGGTGCTGGGAATGCAGTTTTGGTAGTGCAGCTCCCCACAGGTGGAGCTTTATCTCAGGGCAGCGGTGTGGATGAGGGGAGTAGTTGTAGCGGTTCTGCTGTGAACGCTGCAGGTGGTGCCGGTGAAGCAGGCACACACACACACACACACAATAGTATCTGTTTCAGTACCTTTTTACTAATGTTTGGTAACAGGCACGGTCCAGGAGGGTAAACAGGTTAGAGGTGCAGTTTGGGACGTCCACCTTGGAGAGTTGTGAGGCCTCCTCTATTAGTGTGTGCGGTAGTTGGGGTAAGTTCTGCCTTGAGCTGAACCTGCCGCTTTTTGTCTTCCTCTTTCAGGATGCTACTCCACAACCGACAGTGAGGACCTTTCTGTGGGATCCCTATCTTCTGCTTGGGTCCTGGTCCTATGCTTGGTTAGGCTTGGGTTATTAGTTTCCTGAGCTTCAGGGGGACTAAATCCTCCAAATCTGGCTGGGCTTTCTCTACTACCAATAGAGTAATAGCAGCTTTTGACTCCGGTATCCGAGTGAGCTAAAGGGATGACAGCTAAGTTCCCTTCTTCTGTTCTCCTTGTTCTCCCACTGGCCTCTCTCCCTCTCTCTAGGGCGCCACACAGCTGGGGTCAGTCTTCCCTGGTTCTGGGCCTGGCTTGGTCCCAGCAACCAGCTCCTTTCAGTACCTTCTACTGTACTGTCTAGCTGGAACTAACTGCTCTCTTCACTGTCAACTGCAGACTAACTCACTCCTACCCTGAGGCCTGGATCTATGTAGGGGATCTGACTTAAGGGCAGCCAGTGGAGCTCCCCCTTCAGGCCTGGGGTTGAAGATGTTGTGTGCTGTGTGTGCCAAGGCGTACATCCCTCCCTGCAGCGGTGGGACCTGTGGCAATCCACGCACCAGCTCAAGGTGCAGAAAAGAAACACTTCAAACGGCAGTAGAACCTAAAAAATGAGAATGTTAAGGGTGTTGGAGAATGGCGCCAAAAGTGCAACTCTTTTTTTTTTTTTAAAGTTTGAATTTTTTTCATAACTTAGATAATAGTAAAAGTAACATGTCTGGTATCGAAGTACTCGTACCGACCTGGGGCATCATACTGACATGTCAGTTTTACCATATAGTGAATATGATGAATAAAGAAGAACATAACACTTATGTGTAATTTTCCTTTTTTTGCAATTTCATCACACTTGGAATTTTTCTTTCCTGTTTTCCAGTACATTATACGGTAAAATGAATGATGCCATGGAAAAGAGAAACTTGTCCCACAAATAACAAGACCCGATATACGGGTGAAACCAGAAGATTACATACATTATATAAAAAGTCATATGCATGTTTTTCTCACTATGGCTAGGGTCAGACCTGCTCTTAGCCTGGCAGATGCGATTAAAACTTAGAAATTTGCAGGCTGAGCGCATAGCGTTACCGGCAAGTAATGCTATGAGCTGCCTAAGTATTGATCCCTAGTGCAACCAGCAGCCTCACGCACCCGGAGGCGCCACTCATCACTTCCGAATATGCGCATTTAGTGAGCACACAGGAAAACACTGCAAACAGTGTTTCCTGTGCACTCTGCAAAAGCGCATATCCGGGGATTCATTGTGGAGCTGGTTGCTGCGGCAAAAATCGGGTTGCCATAGGGATCAATAGACAGGCGGTGCATAGCGTTACCTGCTGGTAATGCTATACTCAGAGCCTGCAAAGTTCTAAGTTTGTAGCTCATCTGCTAGGCTAGGGGCACATGCAGGTCTGACCCTAGCTTTACTGACATGAAATCAGAACAAACCTTTCCTGTTTTAGGTCAGTGAAGCTTACCATAATTATTAATATTTGCCAAATGCCAGAATAATAAGAGAGAGAGAATGTTTTAAGGCTTTTTTATTATCACATAAAGCAGCATCAGCTCTCAAGATCACAGGTTTAGATAACTCTGGATTATCAAATGGGTATAGCTGCAAATAAAGTGGAGACACCGTGTGATGGTCTTGTGTAAGGGTACGGACACACATGCGAGTGAAAAAACGCTCCGATTCACGGATCCGAGAGTCGGACGACTTTTGTCAACGTTTTGATCTGTTTTGCATCCAACAGTAATGCTACTGTGTGACATTTCCTGAGACCACATCCGAAAGCTGTCCAACAGTAATCAGAGTGTGGTCCGAGTGCAATCCGAGAGTTGCATGCGAATTTTGAATGAAATCAGCTTGGCAATTGTTTCAGCTGTGAAAACTCTGATCAGAGTTGGATGGTCCGACTGTATTCCGTCTGTGGTCCAACTGTGGTCCGTTATTATTGTAGGACTCATAGACTTGCATTGGCGAGTCTCGGATGTGAATCGCATACTGTCGCAGGCGCAGCATGTTGTGACTGCTTTGACATCCATGAATCAGATGAGAAAAAAAACGTCCGACACTTGGAAATATGTTCTCAGACATTGAATAACATTGGTCCGATTGCAATGGGAGTTTAACTCGCACTAGAGTCGTCCGAGTTTCATGCATGTGTGTCCGTACCCTTAGACTGTTGGTGGCTCTCTCTCCATACTCAGGTTCTAACCATATAGGATCTACAAGACACATGTGTGATTAACTACTCCTGGCCCAAATAGTCTTACACAGAGGGGACACACCTTTAGCACATTATTTCTGGGATCAGCTAGTTTGTATTTTTTTAGCAGTGTAACAAACATGTATTATTATTATTACAGATTCTTGTAGAAATATTGTTTTGGCTAAAGCATATTAATGATTATGTGTTTCCAGTAGGTCCTGATATCTATACCCACAAATGAACATTCTCACGAGACATGATATCTTTCACACAGAGTGTTTTACTGTGCATTAAAGTAGTCAGTGTAAGTGTAATCACAAGCTATTTAACAATTTGATTTATAAACTTTATAGCTACTCTTGGTTTTTAACTCCATTTGACCTACACAGATGACAGCAATAGGTTTCTTTATGTGATCTTCTATCGACAAATTCTCCTCACACCTGTATCCTCTGATCCCCTTTTTTGAACATATGAAAAGGTATCTTTTATTGATTTATATATCCACTTCTATAAGGATAACCAATATTGGTTCTACCTTGTGGAGGGTATTCATGTGTTGCAAATTTTTATATATAGGTTCCAGTGATATTAGTGCATAGTTGTATCACTTCTATTATTGTCTTTTTTATTTTGGATATCCTTCCACAATCTTCTCACCATAGTTGGTAGGAATTTGGGCCTATTACTTCTGACAGAACTGGTGTAACTGACCCATGATGGTAGGTCGCCTTGCTCGCACCTGCCTTTTCAGCTTTGCCCATACATTTTTAATAGGATTGAGATCAGGGCTTTGTGATGCCCAGTTCAAAACAATATGTTTGTTATCTTTAAGCCACTTGGTAACCAGTTTGGCTGTAGTCTTTGGGTCATTTTCCATTTGGAAGAACTTTTCTGCCCAAGCATTGTCTTCCTGGCTGATGTCTTGAGATGTTGCTTCAGTATTGCCACATATTTTTTTTTTCACATGATGCTATTTATTTTGTGAAGTGCACCAGTCCCTCCTGCAGCAAAATAACCCTACAACATGATGCTGCAATCCCCGTGTTTCACATGTGGGATGGTATTTTCAGACTTCTAGCTTCTCCCTTTTTCCACCAAACATAATGAGGGTCATTATGGCAAAAAGTTCAATTTTAGTTTTGTCCGACCACAGGACATGTCTCCAAATATATAGGTCTTTGTTCCTGTGTGCATTTGCCAAAATGAATCTGGCTTTTTCATGTTTCTTTTGGAGTAATGGCTTCTTCCTGGCAGAGAGGCCTTTCAGCCCTTGTTGATGCATTACTTGTTTCATTGTGGATAGCGACACTATCTCACCAGCGTCTGCCACCATCTTCAGAAGGTCTTTTGCTTTTGTTCTTAGGTGGATATGCACATGTCGGACCATGCACATTCATTTCTGGGACACAGAACCGGTCTCGTTACTGAGCGGTATGATGGCGTGACATTCCCATCTTGTTTGTACTTGTGATTAATTGGTTGCAAACATGAACTAAGGACCTCCAGGTATCTAGAAATTGCACTTAAGGATGAACCAGACTTGTGCAAGTCCACAATTTTCTTCCTGATATCTTGGCTGATATCCTTAGATTTCCCATGATGCTACACACAGAAGCAGTGTGTTACAGGTGTACATTAAAATGAATCCACAAGTGTGTCTGTAACTCATACAGTTGTGGCCAAAAGTATTCACACCCTTGCAATTCTGTCAGATAAAACTCAGTTTCGTCCTAAAAATGATTGCAATCACAAATTCTTTGGTATTATTATCTTCATTTCATTTGTCTTCAATGAAAAAACACAAAAGAGAATGAAGCAAAAAGCAAAACATTGATCATCTCACACAAAACTCCAAAAATGGGCCAGACAAAAGTATTGGCACCCTCAGCCTAATACTTGGATGCATAACCTTTAGCCAAAATAACTGTGATCAACCACTTCCGGTAACCATCAATGAGTTTCCGGTTACAATTGCTCTGCTGGAATTTTAGACCATTCTGCTCCAGGTCCCTGATATTTGAAGGGTGCCTTCTCCAAACTGCCATTTTTAGATCTCTCCTCTGGTGTTCTATGGGATTCAGGTCTGGACTCATTGCTGTCCACCTTAGAAGTCTACAGTGCTTTCTCTCAAACCATTTTCTAGTGCTTTTTGAAGTGTGTTTTAGGTAATTGTCCTGTGCTGCAAAGGCTGCAGTGCTAACCACTTGAGCCACCATGCCGCCCAGAAAGAGTTAAAGAGTATAATGAGTGTCTTTTTTATGGTTTGTTGAATGCTGTTCTCTCAGGGGATGACCCTGTGGATAAAAAAAGCATAGTCTGGTTCTCCAGGAGAAGATGTGACCCCATTCCACATAAAACTTCACAGCGGTTGTTAGAGACAGAGGTGAGGAACAGTGTCTTTATCTATTATTTATTAAATGTCCCTTTCTCAGAGGGATGTTGGGATTCAAACATGGGATGCATCTGGTCTATACTCTGCTTATGTTTTATATATTCTCCAATTTATCATTCAATCCATCCGAGCGAATCCAAAAGAAAAAAGTTCCAGGGCACTAAGCGGTATCAACTATCATGTTTCGGGAAATCATCCCTGGCAGGTACCCCTCCGGCGGTGCACATCCAAAGCACCAGAATGTAATACAGCGATTTAAAGAACGAGGCAGCACTCACCGGTATGTGCAGGGTGGTCTTTTAATCCAGATTGTCAAGGAAAGACAGGGTGCAGGGAGGTGACCACGGAGGGCCGGTGGACAACGACGCCGTTTCGCAAAGGATGTTGCTTCTATGGGTCCAGATCCATCAGCCCTCCGTGGTCACCTCCCTGCACCTTGTCTTTCCTTGACAATCTGCATTAAAAGACCACCCTGCACATACCGGTGAGTGCTGCCTCGTTCTTTAAATCACTGCAATCCATTCGAGTGTAGGCTGTGCAGGTGGTACATCCAGAGGGATTCCTTTCTGTTGAGTACTTGAATCCTATTTGGAATGGAGATTCCACGGGAGTTGTCTGGATTTCAAATCTCCCTCCATGGTTCTGCCGCAAATGAGCAATCAGCTTGCTAGCTCTGAATTGTCTTGAATAGTTAATTTCATAGATTAAAGAAGAGCGATTTTTAAATGCAGCTGAGTAAGGGCCGCTTCACACTGCAGTGTGATCCGGTGCGGGAGGACCCAGACAGCCGCGGACCGGATCATCACACAGGACTGGGGGGCTGTTATGCCCTCCAGTCCAGTGTGCAGCGCACGCAGTTCCCACTGCTGATAAGTCAGGACCGAGGGCGCCGCGGTCCTGACCTGTCAGCGGCAGCAGCTGCGTGCGCTGCACACCGGACCGGAGGGCATACTAGCCCCCCAGTCCTGTGTGATGATCCGGTCCGCGGCTGTCTGGGTCCTCCCGGACAGAACCGGACCGGATCACGCTGCAGTGTGAAGCGGCCCTTACCAAGATAGTTTGTGAATCAGACTTAAACAGAATAACATCTTGAATTGTAAGGAATGTGAGACTACTGGTAGACAAGATAACAATGGATCACTTAATTCTATTACTCTGGAAATGATTGATATAAAATAAAATTCATCAGGTGAATGCAAAGGTATTGCAGATGAAGAAAAAATAGATCTTTTCACTACCACCATTCCACTGTGTTCCCTTTTGTACTACAGTGTTTGGAAAAGAATGGAGCACTGTCTATGGTACTATGAAGATTATTTTCAGTGAGAAGCACTTCAAACATGCTATATAATGATTGTTTGACACAAGGTTACGAAGATCTTGTGGTCACGCATATACATTTCTTTTCCTTGTAATGCTCAAAATATGTCTTTATATGGTTTTATGTTTTAAACTATTCTCAGTTTTAGAACACTGAGAAGGGAGAAGAAAAAAAAAAACACTATAGATATAAAACCAAATAAAAATAATATTTTAACAAAAAAAAAACAACTAAGATTTGTAAAGATATAAGGTCATGCCACAATGATGAAATGAAAGGAGGGGAATAACAGGGAAAGGGTCAAAAGGAGTCCCTGGTGATAGAGAGAGGGAAAGCAAGGTCACTCCTTAACACTCACCGGAGTCTAAGGCTGGTACTTTCTATCATCCCTGGATCTGTACTTCCTACCATGCACAATCACATGCCTAGGCCCTAGTTGACCTTGGGCTAGCCTTAGATAGTGAGAAGGAAAGAAAGACAATAGTATTACTACTACAACAGGACTGTGATGACCATCCGCTCTGAGGTTGAGCTGCTGGTAAGGCAGCACCTGAAAAAATCCCGAGACCCTTAACCCCTATACAGGGATCTGGAATTACAGTGGAGCCCAGGGGGTAGCTGCCTATTAGGAGAAGTAGAGCAGGAAGGTCTCCAGAAAGGGAAAAATCAGGACCCAAAAAACGTAGTCAGGAGTCCCAGTCAAAACCAAGAGGGCAGTTAAGGTACAAAAACATCAGGCTACAGCAGAGTCGAAAATCCAGGCAAAGGTCAAAGTCAAAATCGAGAGGGCAGCTAAGGTACAAAGTCGTCAGGCTGCGGCAGATTCGAAAATCCAGGCAAAGGTCAGAGTCAAAACCAAACACACACTATATCACTGACAGACTATATCTGGTGGCCTGCAAGACAGGCTCCAAGGTATTTGAAGGGCGCGGTTACCTTCCATAGGCTGGAGCTCACAGCCTGATGATCTCATCTGGACCACCCCTAGAACCAGGCCTGACGGTGAATCACGACTGGCACCAACCACCCCTCTTCTGACAGAATGAAGGCTGCACCTAACAGACACCTCTGCAGGACCCGCTCTTCTGCAACCAACATCACCCACAGGAGAAACACGGCGGTGTACAGTGACAGAGGCAGACGTCGAAGGAGCAAGTCCATATGAGGACATGGCCCTCCTATCACCGGCACCATCAGCCGAATGAATCCGCCGCCTCACAGCAGCTGAGGCAGAAACACCAGCCACTGAGACCAATGGCGACGTGACAAGGAAAACATGGAGAGACAGAAAAACAAACAGGACAAAACACAAATAAAAAGGGATTCCACAACTTCTCCAGAAAGGTATTTCACAGCTTCTATTGGAATAACTTTCCTAGAGTGGCCAGCATCATCTATTACCAGCATAGAAGAAACCAACGACTGAGTTTAAATAGAAGAGGGGAATGGTCATAAGGTGCAATAGCAGAGTTATAAAGTTACAAGCATACTCAGCAGGATAAGAAGGGAACTCGTAACCCCTTAAGCACTGAAAATAAATAATTCCGCTCTACTTATGACAATCGCCGAGCAGGCTCAAAAGAGTACTTTCACTCAGCAAACACCATGACCTTCTGATCCCATATATCCCAGATGTCATAGCAGAGTGTGACACTCATCACTTTTAACCACGCAGTTCTGTTTGGGTTTACTTTGACATTACAATGTTCCTGTAATTTTTGATCGGTCCTATCAAAAGTTTGATTTTAAGCTACTTTAATGGGACTTTGTCAGGTCATTTTTCAGAATGATACTAATATTACCCTTGAATAGTGCCTGGGCGACCATTTAAAAACATGTAAAATCATTATTGTACCATTTGTAGTTTCCATGCTATAAGCATTTTCAGACCCTGCAGGGAGATAGTACATTAGTCCTCTCCATTTTTATTACCAGCCGAATAGTCCAGCTGCTGTAAGTATTTTTTAAATATCCACACCCACCCAAGCTGGTGTTCTGTCCCTGCCTTCTGGGCTCGGAGGAGGGAGGTGTTTTGTGCTGCAGCCTGTGCTATCTGTAAGATTTCTATGTGTATATATGAATTTTGGTTTTCCTGCAGACATGTAATCTGTGTATCTGCTGAGCAAATTAACAAATCTATTAGTATAAAAGCCCTAATGCAGCTTCCGTCCGGATTCACCCCTATCCCTACGTCACATCCGGACAGAAGCTGCATGTATACACCCGCTCGAGATGATCCAATATGGCCGACCTTTGCCGATAGCGGTGCTCCCAGAGCCTCACTACCGGCATCGGTACTGTCCCTATCCCGAGGTCCGGGGGAGAGGGCGTGCTGTCAGAGCACCGCTGTCCCTGCTGCAGCCGCGGGTGAGGGCTCCGGGGCAGGGGGGATGCTGTCAGAGCACCACCGCCCCTGCTGCAGCTGCGGGTGAGGGCTCCGGGGACGGGTGGGGGGTGCTGTCAGAGCACCGCCGCCCCTGCTGCAGCCGTGGTTAAGGGCTCCGGGGGCAGGGGGGGTGCTGTCAGAGCACCGCCGCCCCTGCTGCAGCCACGGGTGAGGACCGGGAGGGGCCGCCCCTTCATGAGGTATTACCTGCCCCTTTCTGCCGGCGCCATGACAGGAATGTGGCGCCGCCCCCTTCTCCTAGGGTTAGGGCTAGGGTAGGGCTAAGGCTAGGGTTAGGGCTAGGGCTAGGGCTAGGGTTAGGGTTAGGGCTAGGGTTAGGGCTAGGGTTAGGGCTAGGGTTAGAGTTAGGGCTAGGGTTAGGGTTAGGGCTAGGGTTAGGGTTAGAGCCTGGGCTGCAGACGAGAGGAGGGGCGGGAACACCCAAGGGAAGCAGGATGCTTCCCTCAGTTACCCTCCTCTCCTCTGTGACAGGGTCACGGAGGACCCCTACTGATGCTTGAGGGGCCCCCTACCCAGTCGGGGCCCTGGTGCAGCTGAACCAGCTGCACCATGGTAGGTCCGCCCCTGACACTCGGAGCAGCGGAGTCTCCTTACCTTCTCCTGGTGATCCAGCGATGTCACCGCTGTGATCGCCGGTGATTCTAGACTACCCGATTCTTTAGAATACAGCATGTAAATCCCGCAACAACAGCGTTCTTTCTGGAGAGAGGACTGTACTATTCAGCGGCTATTTCTAGGGCACCTATTCATTTCACCGCACTCCCGATGCGATATCATCGGGCCTTAATCTAGTGTTCTTATAATCACATAGAAATATCTTAGACTGTACACACTACACATATGGCTCAAATACACACAATGACATGAAGAATTCATAGTTACAGCTAATATCACCTCTCCTCCCACCTCCCTTCTCCTCTGTAGTGAATGAGTCACACATCATACACATCAGAGAAAGGCAGGACAGGGTAATGCTGCATGAATATTCATTCTTTAGGGAGTGGAAAGCAAAGAGCTCAGTGTGATTGACAGATGGAATAATTTTTTTTATTTTGAAGTTTACAGAGGGAAGTATATAGTAGGGAATTATAAAGTATAGAACTACATGAATAGAGAGAACTTAGAGAAAGAAATGAGAAAATTATAGTAGTTACAAATGGATTTTAGACCTGACAGGTTCCTTTTAAGAGTTTGATTTGAATACCTATTGCTTTATTATACTGTATATGAACATGGTTGTTCATAAACAAAGGAAAAATGAAATAGAAATTTCAAATTCGATCGTTTTTGACCAAACAGAACACCAGGGTTAAGTAAAGGTAAAATGTAAATGAGGAGCTTTGAAGGGAAAAGTTAGTTAAAGATTTGAACACTAAAACAAGCCATTTATATAGTCTGTTAAAGGGCTTATCCAGGACAATATTCATTTATTTTTTTTAATATGTGGTTAGGAACTAACAGGCAGGTAGTTGCCAACTTCCTGTCTTTTGTGCCTTACGATGATCTCTGCTGGTACAGAGCAGTTGCACATCTTTCCTGCTGGCAATTAAATGGCTTCAGCTGATGTCAAGTTATGAAGAATAGTAGGCTCTATTCCACTTTGCCCTGATGATGGGGTGTGACTGCCAACATCATGCTAAATAACAGCTGTTACCTCGATGCCTCACTGCAGTAAGGCTAGTTTGACATTTGCATTTGGGACGCGTGCCTCTGGTGTGCAGACGCAAACACACGGCCGTACGCATGCATCCTGATGTCAACACAGCGTTGAATATCAGCATGTGTTGACAGTAAAATCGCCATAGAAGTCCATTGTAAAGTGGATCACCATGGGAATTCATTATCTGCGGTCTGGAGAGAGGGAGAGGGAGAGCATTTGCCTGCAGCGACATCCGGATGACACTGCATCATTGTTGGCTTCCATGTATGATTTGTATGCTTGAGGAGGCTTGCGTACAAATCATGTATCCTCGAACACACAGAAAATGCAACAAGTTGCGTTTTCTGTGCTCTGAAAAAAACTCATAGGGATTAAAACGCATGCATCCGCAGGCAAACGCATACACCATGCGTCCCCGTGTTAAGCGTAACAACGCGTTCGCCCGCCTCCACACACAGCACAGATTAACGTTAGGGTGAAAGCGGCCTAAGCCAGCTATTAATCAGGATGACATTGGCAGCCACACCCTGTTGACAGAGTGGCCTGAAAGAGGAAACGCTGCTATGCTATCGGGCAGCCGTCTGTGCCCACACTCTGCTGGTGCTAAGTAGATAATGCTGGTAGTTAGGAACTACCTGCATGTTAGTTTTTAGTCCCATAGTAAAAAAAGTCCTTGATAAACCCTGCACAACTAATCGCCAAACAAAAGCAACAATTTAACACCATCTGTAGAAGCTTTCTGTGGGCCTCACATGCAAGAATTAAAAAAAGAAGAAAAATCAATGTTTTTTATAAGCTATAGGGTCATTCCATGTCAAGTGATCCAAAAATGAATATTTTTTTTCCCTGACGTCTTCAGATTTTTTTTATCTTTTTCCTATATGAAGTACAACTTTAGTTAATTACAAAAAAAAAGTTTTGAATTTTTTTCTTCATCAGTTAATTTTTTACAGATTTTTAAAGCTTTAAAAAAGTGCGAATTTTGGCCTGGTATGACTTTACATTTTCTATCATATCTCGGGCTAGAAATAAGATAGAGAGAAAAAATGAACACCGTTGTACTCAGACTTGTACAGGCTTTCACCAGATATGTCACAAGAGGATCTTTGTTAATATTTTACCCATGCGATCACAAAACGCAAAATTTTAAAACGCATTTACGAAAAATCGGCATCATTTAAATATTTCAAAAACTGCCCATATGTCTGCCGTGCTCTTAGCCACATCTGCACCAAATTTCAAGTTGGGATCGCGATGGGATCATATTTTAAAATATTTTACTATTAATAGCGTCAATGGGTCATTCCATATCAAGTGATCTAAATATGAATATTTTTTTTTACCTGACGTCTTTAGATTTTTTAAATTTTTTTCAATTTGAAGTACTACTTTAGTTAATTACAAATTAAAAGTTTTGAATTTTTTTCTTAATCAGTTAATTTTTTACAGATATTTAAAGTTTTAAAAAAGTGCAAATTTTGGCCTGGTTTGGCTTTACATTTTTTTATCTCAGGCTAGAAATAAGATAATGAAGCGGGAATGGCATCATTTTACTCAGAACGGTAACAGCTTTCATTTGATATGTCACAAGACTATATTCTTTTATATTTTGTTTGGGAGAAATCAAATTCAAAATTTTGATGCGCAATTGTGAACTAAATGATAGTTTGAAAATTGTGAAAAAATGCCTGTGTGTTACTTGTGTTCTTGGTTATATTTGTGCAGAGATTCAACTTGGGACCTTTCAAATTTATATATTTTTTATTTTATGGTTGTATGAGTTATTACAACTTATTGAATAAAACATTTATTTGCAACAAAAAAGAAACACAAAACACAAATCCCGTAAGTGCCAGGATAAATACATCTTAATCATCAGAACACAACGCTCAGCATTTTCAACCTGAATGCATTGAACAAACCAAAAGAAAAAAGGTGATCATATCCTCAAGTTTGATTAAACAAGATTAAAAGAACCAAAAATGTTAACCCCTATTTATACATGTAAATTTGTTTTCTAATATATCACTAAACATGACATTTACGAAGTGTTCTATATGAAGTACAACTTTAGTTAATTACTAATAAAAAGTTTGGAATTTTTTTCTTTATCAGTTAATTTTTTACATATTTTTAAAGGTTTAAAAAAGCCTGAATTTTGGCCTGGTACGGCTTTACATTTTCTATTATATCTCGAGCTAGAAATAAGATAGAGAAACAAAATAAACACAATTTTACTCAGAACTGTCAAGGCTTTCACCAGATATGTCACAAGAGTATCTTTGTTAATTTTTTACCCATGCGATCGTAAAACTCAAAATTTTAAAACACATTTCCGAAAAATCAGCATAATTTAAAATTTTCCAAAACTGCCCATGTGTCTGCTATGCTCTTAGCCTCATCTGTACCAAATTTCAAGTTGGGATCGTGATGGGATCATATTTTAAAATATTTAACTATTATAGTGTCAATTCGAAAATCTTGAATTCAGATCTGTTCAGCCTGTGGTCTAAAAGTGTGGGGTCTATATTCACCAAATAATCCATGATTTTTAAACATTACTGTATTATTTTGATATGTTACAGCTTAGAAGCAGGAGAGGACATATAGGAGAAAGCTTTGTTAGGGCTCAACCTGAGAATGAACAATATTATATTGAATATTGTACAAAGCAGGACTACGAAGAGGAGGAGAGTTTGTTAAAACATCGGTTACAGGAAGCAGAACCCATCAAAGGGACTCGGCAATAACACACTTTCATTCCATGTAGTGAAACAGAAATAAAAACAAGCATTTTTCATTCAGTAAAGACAGTGAAGTCCATGAGGTGGTAGAAGGCGGCACAAGATTGACAATGGATGACATAACTGGCTATGTGACCTGTGAATATGGTTGGCGCTGGTGGCTGGCTACTGTACTCTCCAAAGACTGTGAAAATGAAAAAGTAGAATTGACTTTATTGCATTTTTCTGGTCCAACGCCATCATTTGTGTATTCAAGAAAGCCAGACATTTTAAAAGTGCACAAAAGTCAAATAATAACTCAGGTGGAGCCGAACGCAGTGACAGGCCGTACATACTGTGACACAAAAGGAAATGGCGATTGCTAGTAAGCGCTTATGGACAAGATTACATTTCACCCACTGGAAGGGACAAATCAATGATAAAAGGCCACTTTAAAAACGTACTATTAATTGATTGATTAGTTCATGTTTTATAGAATGATGATTTAACTACTGTACTATTCTTATTAAACACTTCATAAATGACATGTTTAGTGATATAATAGAAAACAAATTTACATGTATAAATAGGGGTTAACATTTTGGTTCTTTTAATCTTGTTTAATCAAACTTGAGGATATGATCACCTTTTTTCTTTTGGTTTGTTCAATGCATTCAGGTTGAAAATGCTGAGCATTGTGTTCTAATGATTAAGATGTATTTATCCTGGCACTTACGGGATTTGTTTTTTGTGTTTCTTTTTTGTTGCATGTAAATGTATATTTGTGCAGAGATTCAACTTGGGACCTGTCAAATTTATATATTTTATATTTTATGGTTGCATGAATTATTACAACTTATTGAATAAAAATTCAATAAGTTATAATAACTCACACAACCATAAAATAAAAAATATATAAATTTGACAGGTCCCAAGTTGAATCTCTGCACAAATATAACCAACAACACAAGTAACACACAGGCATTTTTTCACAATTTTCAAACTAACATTTAGCTCACAATTGCGCATCAAAATTTTGAATTAGATTTTTGCCAAACAAAATATAAAAAAATATACTCTTGTGACACATCAAATGAAAGCTGTTACCGTTGTGAGTAAAATGATGCCTCTCCCGCTTCATTATCTTATTTCTAGCCCGAGATAAAAAAAATGTAAAGCTAAACCAGTCCAAAATTCACACTTTTTTAAAACTTTAAATATCTGTAAAAAATTAACTGATTAAGAAAAAAATGAAAAACTTTTAATTTGTAATTATCTAAAGTAGTACTTCAAATAGAAAAAAAATGTAGAAAATCTAAAGACGTCAGGTAAAAAAAAACATTCATAGCTAGATCACTTGATATGGAATGACCCACTGACGCTATTAATAGTAAAATATTTTAAAATATGATCCCATCGCGAACCCAACTTGAAATTTGGTACAGATGTGGCTAAGAGCACAGCAGGGCAGTTTTTGAAATATTTAAATGATGCCGATTTTTCGTAAATGCATTTTAAAATTTTACGTCTGCGATTGCATAGGTAAAATATTAACAAAGATACTCTTGTGACATATCTGGTGAAAGCCTGTACAATTCTGAGTAGAACGGTGTTTTATTATTATTATTATTAATAAGTATTTATATAGCGCTATTAGGATACATGGCGCTTTACAATTTAGAGGGTAGACATAGACAAGTGGTCGAAGACGACGACCACAAACGGTGACAAACGATGACAGATCACAAGTAGTAATACAGGTACAATAGGGCCGGGGATCCTGTCCGCGAGGGCTCACAGTCTAAAAGGGGTGGGGAGGGAGACAGTAGGAGGGGGACAGGTGAGTTGGTGCAGTGGATAGGGTCTCAGTGTGTTTTGTAGGCTTGTAGGAAGAGGTGGGTCTTCAGGTTTTTCTTGAAGGTTCCCAGGGTTGGGGAGTGTCTGATGTGGTGAGGGAGGGAGTTCCAGAGTCTGGCAGAAGCATGAGAGAAGTCTTGTGTGCGGTTATGGGAGGTGGAGATGGGGGGGTTGAGAGAAGGAGTTCTTGGGAGGAGTGCAAGTTGCGCGAAGGGAGGTAGCGGGAGACCAGGTCGGAGATGTAGGGAGGGGACAGGTTGTGGATGGCTTTGTATATCAGGGTTAGGGATTTGAAGCGAGATCGCTGGGGGAAGGGGAGCCAGTGGAGGGCTCGGCGGAGAGGGGAGGCGGGGGAGTAGCAAGGAGATAGGTGGATGAGTCGGGCAGCAGAGTTGAGGATGGTGTGGAGAGGATCAAGGGAGGTGGCAGGGAGGCCGGTGAGCAGGAGATTGCAGTAGTCCAGGCGGGAGATGATGAGGGCGTGGACGAGTTTCTTAGTCGTGTTGTGAAGGAAGGAGCGGTTGCAAGCAATGTTTTCTAGTTGAAGTCGGTTAGGCAGTGGCGAGGGCTTGGATGTGGGGCTTGAAGGAGAGGGAGGAGTCGAGGATTACCCCGAGACATTTGGCATGGAGTACGGGTGAGAGGGAGCAGTCTTTAACGGTGATGGATAGGTCAGGAAGGGGGGGAGGGTTGTTAGGGGGAAAGACGATGAATTCAGTCTTGTCCATGTTGAGTTTGAGGAAGCGGGTGGAAGACAAGGATGCAATGGCGGATAGGCATGGAGGAATTTTGGATAGAAGAGAGGAGATGTCGGGGCCAGACAGATAGAGCTGGGTGTCATCGGCGTAGAGGTGGTAATGGAGGCTGTGTGACTCGATGAGGTTGCCTAGGCCGAGGGTGTAAATGGAGAAGAGTAGTGGTCCCAGGACCGAGCCTTGGGGGACACCTACGGAGAGGGGGTGGGGCTAGGAGGTGGTGTGGGAGTGGGTGACACTGAAGGTCCTGTCCGTCAGGTAGGAGGAGATCCAGGAGAGGGCGAGGTCAGTAATGCCAAGAGATTCAAGAATTTGGAGTAAGAGGGAGTGCTCAACAGTGTCAAAGGCAGCAAAGAGGCCGAGAAGGATGAGGACGGAGTAGTGTCGTTTGCTCTTCGCGATCAGAAGGTCGTTAGTGACTTTGGTCAGGGCTGTTTCGGTTGAGTGTTGCGGTCGGAAGCCGGATTGTAGGCGATCGAAGAGAGCACAGGAAGAGAGGTGGGAGGACAGTTCGGAATAGACGTGTTGTTCAAGAAGTTTTGAGGCAAACTGGAGAAGAGATATGGGGCGATAGTTGGAGACTGATGTAGGGTTGAGGGATGTTTTTTTTAGGATGGGCGTGATTAGGGCGTGCTTGAAGGGTGAGGGGAATGTGCCGGATTTGAGTGATATGTTGAAGAGGTGCGTCAGGGCAGGGATGAGGACTGTGGTAAGGTTAGGGATGAGGTGGGAGGGGAGTGGGTCCAGGGCGCAGGTGGTGAAGTGTGATCGTGATAGAAGGGAGGAGAGGTGGTCCTCAGTCATGGGGGTGAAATTGCATTTGGGTGGGGGATGGGCTGGAGGTGGGATGGGGTGAGGAGAGTGTGGGTCGAGCTTTGTCTGAGTTTGTCAATTTTGTCTTTAAAGAAGGTGGCGAAGTCGTCGGCGGAGATGAGAGGTGAGGGAGGAGGTGCAGGGGGGCGAAGTAAGGAGTTGAAGGTTTTGAAGAGTTGTTTGGGGTTGTGAGACAGGGCGGTAATTAGGGAGGAGAAGTAGGCTTGTTTTGCGGAATTAAGGGCAGTCTTGAAGGTGTTTACTTTGTCTCTCTATCTTATTTCAAGCCTGAGTTATGAGGAGAAATGTAAAGGCAGGCAACACCGAAATTCGCACTTTTTTCGAACTTTGAAAATCATTTTAAAAAAAAATAAATTTTTAAAAATAATTTTCTCTTCACATTTTGCATGGTCTGACATGCTGTTATCAAATAACAAAATCTCAAAAGAATTAAAAATATAGAGGTAATAATCATTGGTTCACTTGACATGGACTGGCCCTATACTCTACAGTTACATACAATAATGATGCAAACATTCATCTTAGGTCAAACAGCAAGGTAAACAGACTTCAGCATGTTTATTTATACAGTATATTATTTCCTATGGCCAATAGCATGTCAACATATTCCATGGCCCTATACAGAGATGGTCTTTACAAAGATTTCACCCTTTCCTAAAATGGCTTCCAATTTATTTTACTAATTTCTTTATTTTAATCACATAAATATGCACTAGGTGCAATTAAGCGTAACACAATGAACCTAATTACAATGGGAGGAAACCAGAGAACATGAAGGACGTATGAAGGGAGAATATCAAACACCAAGCAGGTGTAGCTCTTGGTTAGATTTGAAAACATGACCCCAGTATATAAAGCCATTAGGTTTATCCATATTTTGCATTTTCTTTATTTGTTTTAAGAATTAGAAGTGATATGCAAGCTATAAAAAATGTAATCAAAAGTGTTCTCTAGACATGAACGGATCAATACGCACAAGATCAAGTTTAAGACTGACTCCTGCACGACAGACTAATAGTCCCTCTACATTTCATGCAGTCACAATGTTACCTTCCCTGTGCCAGCATTAGGATTTGAACAAGTAGCCAAGGCAGCAGCAGCAATTACATAATATTTGATATGATGGACCAGAGGTTTTATTTATCATTGTGAATACCTGGTGCTCTTTAGCAAACACAGATACACCAACTGAACAGCCAGGGTTAGTCCTACGTAGACTGTATCCTTTTTTAGGCAGATACCATGAGCCCCGAAAACATGGATTTTGGGGTCAACAAATTTGACCTTTGGTAAGAACTTGCCCTGGTCATTATAGGCATACTCTTACGTTCAGTCTTCAGTGTCATGGTAAATTAATTAATTAAATTCAATAAATTTAACCCAATAAAATGGGTAGGCACATTGCGGTTAGTACTTGTTCACACTGTGGCAATTAACAGAAATAACATAGGATTAAAGCAACGAGCAAATACCCTGTAGTAAGTAGTACAGCAAATTAATATTATTAGTATAGGAAGATAACATAGAGTACTTAGTTGGCACTATTTTGATCAAAAAGTGTAAAAGTCATTAAACCGCAGCAAGGTTTACCCAATCAGGATGGTCCTATTGCTAATATTTCACCTCACTAACTGCCAACAGGCCCCGATATATGGGGCCCAAAAGGACCCAAACCTCACTGTTTTGCATCTGCCCATAAGAAACTATATGGTGGGCCATTTATACAGATGTACCTACCGTATATACTCGTGTATAAGCCGACCCGTGTATAAGCCGACCCCCCTACTTTTGCCCCCAAAACCTGGGAAAACATATTGACTCATGTATAAGCTGAGGGTGGACCCCAGCACAGGTATACAGCCCCCAGCAGTGTGGTATACAGCAGCCTCCCCAGTGGTATATACAGCAGCAGCCCCAGTGGTAGTATACAGCAGCCCCAGAGGTATATACAGCAGCCCCAGTGGTAGTATACAGCAGCAGCCCCAGTGGTATATACAGCAACAGCTCCAGTGGTAGTATACAGCAGCCCCAGAGGTATATACAGCAGCCCCAGTGGTAGTATACAGCAGCCCCAGAGGTATATACAGCAGCCCCAGTGGTAGTAAACAGCAGCAGCCCAAGTGGTATATACAGCAGCAGCCCCAGTGGTAGTATACAGCAGCCCCAGAGGTATATACAGCAGCCCCAGTGGTAGTATACATCAGCCCTTAGGTAGTATACAGCAGCCCCAGAGGTATATACAGCCCCAGAGGTATATACAGCCCCAGAGGTATATACAGCAGCCCCAGTGGTAGTATACAGCATCCCTTAGGTAGTATACAGCAGTCCCAGAGGTATATACAGCCCCAGAGGTATATACAGCCCCAGAGGTATATACAGCAGCCCCAGTGATAGTATACAGTAGCCCTTATGTAGTATACAGCAGCCTCAGATGTATATACAGCCCCAGAGGTATATACAGCAGCCCCCCCATATCAGTATACAGGCACCCCCTTGGGTAAGCAATCCTGTAAAGGAAGAGATTAGTATACTTATCCCTCCACTGTCCCGCTGCCGCTGTCCCGCCGCCATCGCACTCTTCCGTCTTCATCCAGCATCTTCCGTCTTCTTCCGGCTTCCTCCTCTGGCGCGCAGACAATGACGTCATTGCCTGCGCCCAACGGAGGAAGCCGGAAGACGGAAGACGCTGGATGAAGCCGGAATAGCATGATGGCGGCGGCGGGACAGCGGCAGCGGGACAGCGGAGGGATAAGTATACTAATCTCTTCCTTTACAGGATTGCTTACCAAGGGGGGGCCTGTATACTGATATGGTGGGGGGAACTGTATACTGTACACATTGTATACAGTATACAGTGACTCGCGTATAAGCCGAGGGGGGGACTTTTCAGCCCAATTTTAGGGCTCAAAAACTCGGCTTATACGCGAGTATATACGGTAAATAAAATGAGAATGGTTGGTGATATCTACTTCCTGTTTGTGGCACATTAGTATATGGGAGGTGGAAAACTTTTCCAGATGGGTAGTGACCATGGCGGCCATTGTGGATCCAACTTTATTTTTTTCAATGGGAAAAGGGTCATGTGACGTATCAAACCTTTTGAGAATTTCATAATAAAAAGAATAGTGTGCTTAGTTTTAACGTAACTTTATTGTTCCATGAGTTATTTAAAAGTTTATGACCACTTATAAAATGTGTTCAAAGTGCTGCCCATTGTGTTGGATTGTCAATGCAACCCTCTTCTCCCACTCTTTACACACTGATAGCAGCACCACAGAATAAATGCTAGCACAGGCTTGCAGTATCGGTTGTTTCAAATGCTGCACATCTCGTATCTTCACAGCATGGACAATTGCCTTCAGATAGTGATGAGGCAAACGTTTTTGTGAATGGTGAAGTTAACAAACAAAACCACCGCTATTGGTCTGACACTAACCCACAGTGGATAGATCCCTCCAAAACTGATGGAACACAAAAATTGATGGTATGGTGTGGTATATGGGGTACAAAGATAGTGGGGCCATTCTTCATCAATGGAAACTTCAATGCCACTGGATATCTGAATCATGTAACAACAGTCTTGGAGGGATCTATCCACTGTGGGTTAGTGTCAGACCAATAGCGCTGGTTTTGTTTGTTATCTTCACCATTCACAAAAATGTTTGTCTCATCCCTCATCTGAAGGCAATTGTCTATGCTGTGAAGATGCGAGATGTGCAGCATCTGAAACAACGGATACTGGAAGCCTGTGCTAGCATTTCTTCTGCGGTGTTGCTTTCAGTGTGTCAAGAGTGGGAGAAGAGTGTTGCATTGACAACCCAACACAATGGGCAGCACTTTGAACATATTTTATAAGTGGTCATAAACTTGTAAATAATTCATAAAAGAATAAAGTTATGTTAAAACCAAGCACACCATTGTTTTTCATATGACATTCTCAATAAGTTTGATGTGTCACATAACCCTCTTCCCATTAAAAAAAATCCAAAATGGCTGACTTCAAAATGGCTGCCATGGTCACCACTTATCTGGAAAATTGTTCCCCCTCCCACATACTAATGTGCCACAAACAGGAAGTTGATATCACCAACTATTCCCATGTTATTTAGGTGCATCCATATAAATGGCCCACCCTGTATATAAACAAGATACACAGCCCCAAAAGGGAGAGCCATGCTCCTATATGTACAAATTAAAAGAAGCTAATGCAAATCCCCAAAAATTGGCTGGCTCATCTGTTTGTATTAGTGCAATGTGAAGGTGCATATGCACAGTGTGGCTATTAACTGTGGTCTCTATTAAGTCATTAGTCTACAAAGCCTTAAACTGCTATGTGTGATTACATAAGCTGTTCGATACCCCTGATTACTATCTAGTTTTCTCTAACCAGTTAGGTTGAGGTGATTTGGACGTTATAGAAGGAGTCAATCACTTCTACATAGCCCCTGCACTATTAAGTGAGCACTGCCTATCAAAAGCAATGGAAGGCCCCAAGATGCAAATGAGAAGGTGTAGAATGACCCCAAACTCTTGGTCACACTAAGGGTGCACCGAAGCATCATAATTTGAATAGAAATTAAGTCATTTTCTTAGGCATTGTATCATTAATGGTGCAGTGCTACTGTGGTTGTTATAGGAACTATGTCCACTTCAACACTTACAACACTGTAAAAGCCAATTGAAATTTAGTTTTGCTGTACTTGCACTATATTGCTGAAAACAGATAAAATAAATTTCATGGTAAATTTGTTGTGTTATACACATATTTTCCAGGCCCTTAGAGGCTTTTGAATTGTGTTATTTATGGCAAATATATTCTATGCTAATCACATTTTTGATAAAATTCAGTTAAATCAGCAAATTTCAGATTTGAAAAGATCCATAAATCTCTAATGGTACCTTTACACGCCGCCACGGCAGGCTGGATACATCGCGCTACTTCACGTGCACGAGCACGCTCAAACGGCTACAAACGGTCAACGCACCCTCTTTACACGCCGCCACAAGGTGCGCTACGCCACGCTACATCTATAGCTAGCTACATCGCCGGGTGTCTCAAGTAGCCAGCTGTTGCTCATTTACACACCGCTACAACCAGCTACTATGGGCGGACCTGGTGCAGCAGGGACAGCACATAGGCGTGCTCCAATTGTGGATTACAAGACTTCCGTACGCTGATAGGACGAAGCAATAACATCCTGATTGGGCAGGCAACGCAGGAGGCTGAGTAATACATGACGCTCGAGCGATTGTGTAGTGTGACTCGTCAGCTCCTTTAAATATGCCTCCCTATGCAGCGACTACCAATCGTCATGCAGCAGCTTCCACCAATGATCGGTGATGGGGCGCGGTAACATGGAGCCGAGGTCACGCCTTAGCTACATTGCAGCTACAGCCCCGGGTGTCCAGAGTTCCCTTCCGTTGCCTCTTTACACGCCGATACAGCTCGCTACCATCGGCGATGTTGCCTTAAGTTTATGAGCAGAGACCATAAACAGATGTATCTGTCGCCGGCTGTAGCGTCGCCTCTTCAGACGCCGCTACTACAGGCGATATGGACGCTACAAGCTACAATTGTAGCTTGTAGCGCGATGTATCCAGCCTGCCGTGGCGGCGTGTAAAGGTACCATAAGGGTACCTTTACACGCGGCTACATTTCTAGGGTGGCTACAGGTAACTTACTGGTTGCAGTGAAATCATGCAGACAAGGTTATATCTTGTTGCTGTGTACAAATGGAATAATCTCTCCATGATTTCACTGCAACCAGTAAGTTACCTGTAGCCACCCTAGAAATGTAGCCGCGTGTAAAGGTACCCTAAGGGTACCTTTACATTTCTAGGATGGCTACAGGTAACTTACTGGTTGCAGTGAAATCATGGAGACAAGGTTATATCTTGTTGCTGTGTACAAATGGAATAATCTCTCCATGATTTCACTGCAACCAGTAAGTTACCTGTAGCCACCCTAGAAATGTAGCCGCGTGTAAAGGTACCCTTAGGGTACCTTTACACGCCGCTACTGGAGGATGGATACAACCCGCTACTTCACGTGCATGAGCACGCCCAAACGCTTACAAACGGGAAACGCACCACCTTTACACGCCGCCACAAGGTGCGCTACGCTACGCTACATCTACAGCTAGATACATCGCCGGGTGTCTCAAGTAGCCATCTGTAGCTCATCTTACCTCATTTACACACCGCTACAACCAGCTAATATGGGCGGACCTGGTGCAGCAGGGACAGCACATAGGTGTGCTACAATTGTGGATTACGAGACGTCCATACGCTGATAGGACAAAGCAATAACATCATGATTGGGCAGGCATCGCAGGAGGCTGATTAATACTTGACGCTCGAGCAATTGTGTAGTGTGACTGGTCAGCTCCTTAAATATGCCTCCCTATGCAGCGACTACCAATCGTAACGCAGGAGCTTCCTCCAATGATCGCTGAAGGGGCACGGTATCCCGGAGGCTGTGTCACGCCCTAGCTACATACCAGGTACATCGCCTGGTGTATAGACATCCCTTCTGTAGCTTCTTTACACGCCGATACAGGTCGCTACAATCGGCTTTGTAGCCATCTGTTTTCGAGCAGTGCTCGGAAACAGATATATCTGTTTCCGGCTGTCACGTCCCGTCTTCACACGTCGCTACTACGGGCTGTATTGACGCTACAAGCTACATTTGTTGCCTGTAGCGGGTTGTATCCATCCTCCAGTAGCGGCGTGTAAAGGTACCCTAACGCTCACAGCATTTCTTTAGGTCCTTTAGATATCAATGTAGAGTTACCGTTACACGCTTCAATGCCGTAACGATCTCACTAACGATCTCGGGGATGTGCGGTTGTTAGGACATCATTTAGACATCGTTGGTGAGATGTCACATGGCTAGATATCGTGAACGATGAACCAACGATCCAGCGATCCAGATATCGCCCGAACGACACAGCAAACTATCTTGCCGGTCGTTATCACGCTGTCCCACAGCAACTACGTGAACGACTTCATCCACAATGTGGGCACAGTTTGAGACACAGGCTAGGAGATAGGCGTGCGTGATTGTGTTTTACCATGCCCCTACAACTCCGATTGGTGGCCACAACTGCGTTACAATTGGTCAGCCTTGTCTGGCAAAATGGCCACTTCATTAGCACTCTTGCCCTTGCAACCATCTCGCCATTCAAGTCGGTTTTCATTTGATGACGCCTGTGCAAGCCACTGATGTGTTCCCAAAATGTTACACATGAATGATCGTATGTGCACTGTTGCCTCATACATGTATAACACAGCAAATAGGGATTTCAGATAAACACATATATATATATATATATATGTATACATATAGATACCAAAATATTTAAATAGTACACATGTATATTTGCCACCACATGCGGGTACCTAAACGCCTAGAGGAAAGGATGGCGACTCCAATTAAATTTATTTACGGATAGTTTAAAGAATAAAAACGTGAATGAGTCTACTGATCAACGCACGGAAGATCAAATATGGCGGCTTTGCCATGAACCAACGCCGGCCAATCGGAACGCAGTACTGGCCACCAATTGGCGCAGACGGGGCGTGGAAAAAACAACGCCAAGGCATGCTTATGGGATTGGTTTCACGATCCCAGGAATCCCAAACATCATCGTTATCGCGGTGTCACACATGACAATGCAGCAGGTTAGCTGATCGCAGATCGTCAGATTTGAGAACATGTTCTCAAATCTGCGATCAACTATCCAATGATTTATCGTAGTCATATCTTGGTGTTAGATGCAAAGATGTCCTAACGATGTCGTTTCAAAGCCTCCAAACCCGTGACGTTTGAGCGATATCGTAACGTGCAACAGTACCTTAAGAGATCATGGCTATCTGCTCCATTCCCAAATATCTTGTAGATTAGCAGTTGATTTTTTCTTTTATATATTTTCTGTTTCTTAACCTGAAACTTGTTCCAGCCAAAATAAATTTCATAGATTCTAAAAAAAAAGGAGAAAAATATTTCTAATAATGTAAGAGCTTACATTTTTCACTTCTCTGAAAATAATTCCTTGAGTTTGCGCTTGAACAAGTTGAATGCTACATCCCTCGGATAGAGAAAAAGGATTTCAAGATTCTTCTTGTAACACTTCTCCCATGTGATTACAAGCAAATAACTATATCTATTACAGGAAGGAACTCTCCCAGGAACACCATTTAAATAAATTGTGGTCTTAGTCAATACTTTGCCAATAGCATTTTGAAAGCATGGGGCAGGAATGTGTGGTATTATATTCTAAACCAAAACATTGTCCTCCACTGTAAGTTGTACGCCACCCAGTGATTAAGAAAAAAAAAACGTTGATGTACTCACTATTTATACTGTTTTTTAATAAATCACACAAATTCTTTTTACATATTTCATACTTTGAGTTATGTACAGTAAGTTTTACCACGGTGTTAAGAAAATTTATTGCAAGAGTTTCCAGTAATAATATTGGCAATAATTTGTTTTAAAATGCTTAAAGTTAAGGAAAAATATGATGCCCATCACTAATACAGATTGTGAAACTCAACAAAATAAAAGTGTAAACAGTCGGAATGAGCAAAAAAGTTTTACCTGCACAAGGTTTGAGGTGTACCCAATTTACGGTCCTTACTTCCTAATGAAAATAATATGTAAGGGGAATCCCTACTTGAGATCCTGATGTATGAATCGGAGGGAGCACCACACTGTATGAGAGACTCCTGCTCAGACACGACCATATAACTAAGGAACTTAGATTGCTTTGATCACCATGCTTTTGTCACTGTCTGCTGTAAAACTAAAGGTACCTTTACACGCCGCTACAGAAGGTTAGAAACAACCCGGTGTCGTACGTGCACGTGCACATTTTAATGGTTCCTAACGGTACCTGATACCGCATTTACACGCCGCTACAAAGTGCTCTACAGTAGGTTTTTTCTATCCCTGGCAGCACCGACGGGTGCCGCAGGCTACCTTCTGTAGAGCACCTTCCCTCATTTACACGCCACTACCACAAGGCAATATGGGAGGACCTGGTGCAGCAGGGACAACACATAGGCGTGCCAGAGTTGTGGATTACGAGACGCTCGTACGGTGATTGGACAAAGCAATAACATCATGATTGGCCAGCCAGCGCAGGAAGGCTGGCTAATACATGATGCTATTGCAATTGTGTAGTGTGACTGGTCAGCTCCTTAAATATGCCGCCCTATGCAGGGACAACTAATCGTAACGCAGGAGCTTCAACCAATGATCGCTGCTGGGGCGCGGTATCCCGGAGGCTGTGTACACCCCAGGGAGTTCACTAGGTGTCGAAAATACCTTCCTGTTCCTCGATTACACGCCGCTACCATCGGGTTTAAACCTACCTGTTTTTGAGCACGGCTGAAAGACAGGTGTCGACAGTGACCGGTGGCAACAACCTGAATTACACGCCGCTACCTCGCAGTGTTTTGAAGGTACAAGATACAATTGTCTCTGACACCGGGTGGTTTCTAACCTTCTGTAGCGGCGTGTAAAGGTACCTTTAAAGGTAAACTTATTGTGGTTGTCACAAAAGCAACCTTCCTTTTAATCAGTACATTTTTAAATAATAATAAGTTCCACAATGTAATGTGATTTAAAAAATGTTCCTGTGCTGAGATATTCTTATATCTGTGTCCCTGCTATGTACTGTGTAATGGCCGTGTCTGACATACAGGGGCATGGTCTGATCATACCACATCTCCTGTGCTGAGATAATCTTATATAAGGCTGGGGTCACACACAGCAATCCGTTCTGCCTTGGGGCCGTTTTTGTCACCATTTTTTTTCTAAGCCCAAAAACGGATCAGTTAACGGATGGTGCACTTAAATGTCACTGCGTTTTTGGCTAGGGTCAGAGTTGCGTAGTGCAAGCGCTAAAAGCATGCTTTTTTAAGTTGAAAATGTTGGAAAACGCATGTGTTAATGCATCCATAAGCCCCAATGCAAAAAACGCATTGCAAATGTGCAATGCGTTTTTTACATGCGTTTTTGGCTCACCTTCCAAAAACGCAGTAAGCAGCATTTTTGGGTGCTTTTTCAAAAACGCATGCGTTTTTTTTTAACATGGGGCCCTATGGGAAACCCATGCGTTAACGCATTGTACATATAGGCACCATGCGTTAACGCATGCATGTTTTTGGAAAAAATGGCTAAGTCCAAAAAACGCATAGCAGTGCTGGAGGCACAAAAAGCACCCTAACAAAAACATATGTGTTTTTATAAACACTATAAAAACAGATTGGCATGTGTGACCCTAGCCTGTCACAGACCTTTCCCAGGCTCCCAAAAATATTGCAGGCAACGATTTTGGGTGCTGGAAAAAAAAGCATTGCGTTTTTTTAACATGGGGCCCTATGGGAAATGCATCCGTTAATACATGGTGCATATAGGTAACATGCGTTAACGCATACGTTAACGCATTGTGTTTTAAAAAAAAAAAAAAAAATGACAAAGGCTGGGGTCACATTTGCGGTAGAAAATGCAGATCCTGATCCGGTTTTGAGCATGCAAAATGCTCAAAACCGGATCAGGATCCGCAGGCTATAGGCACCCATTATAAATCTGGGTTGCCTAATTGGCAATGCGGTTACCATATCCGGATTTGCAGCTTACAGAAGAAATCCTGCATGCTGCATTTTTCGGAGCGGTTTCCTAACCACAGCAGGATCCCATCCGGCTACCGCAAGGCACATGTGAATGCTTGCAATAGCCGGATGCTTTGTTCATCCCTGCTGCTGCTGGTATGAATAAAGGGTTAATGTTAATAATAGATGTGGGCAACATGTCTGTAGGGAGTGACCACCCTCCCTACAGACATGTTCACCACATAGATCGGCATGTGAATGGTTAATTTCTAAAATTACAGTGTTGCCGGCTTTTGTTGGCTTTTACTATTTGTAAAGCGCACCGCCGGCGCACCGCCATAGAAGTATTGTTAAAATTTTCAGCACCATGGATAGCGGCATGTACAGTACGCAATTTGCGTAGCACCACAGGCAGCTCCTCATTGAGGATGCTGCCCTGTAATATGCTTACGCACTTTGTATACTGTAAACTCCTGCACAGCCAGGAGCCGCCGCCTGTCATTACAAATAGTAAAAGCTGATAAAAGCCGGCAATACTGTAATTTTAGAAATTAACCATTCATATGCCGATCTATGTGTTGAACATGTCTGTATGGAGGGTGGGCACTCCCTACAGACATGTTGCCCACATCTATTATTAAAATTAACCCTTTGTTCATGAACAAAGCATCCGGCAACCGGATTGCACATTAAGAGCAATCCGGTTACCGGATGCGGGTTTAGGGACACATTTTGTGTCCAAAATGTGTCTGAATGCACATTGCATTACCGCATCTGGATCTGGATGCGGTAATCGTAATGTGCATTCTAAATGTGACCCTAGCCTAAGTCCAAAAAACGCAGAGCTGCACAGGAGATATAAAAAAGCACCCTAACAAAAACGGATCTGTTTTTATAAACACTATAAAAAACAGATTGCCATGTGTGACCCTAGCCTATGTGTCCCTGCTATGTACTGTGTAATGGCCATGTCTGACCGTACAGGGAAATGGTTTGATCATACCATATCTCCTGTGGTGAGAAAATCTTATATATGTGTCCCTGCTATGTACTGTGTAATGGATGTGTCTGACTGTGCAGGGACATGGTCTGATCATACCACATCTCCTGTGATAAGATAATCTTATATATCTGTCCCCACTATGTGCTGTGTAATGGATGTGTCTGACCATAAAAGGACATGGTCTGATCATACCACATTTCCTGTGCTGAAATAATCTTATATATGTGTCCCTGCTATGTACTGTGTAATGGATGTGTCTTACCGTACAGTGACATGGTCTGATCATACCAAATCTCCTGTGATAAGATAATCTTATATATGTGTCCCTGCTATGTACTGTGCAATGGCCATGTCTGACCGTATAAGGACATTGTCTGATCATACCAGATCTACTGGACCAGGAAGGACGTAAATGAGAGTTATGAAGACATAATATCACATGATAACAACTCATGCTTTTTGTAAAGTAAATCATTTCCCATTTTGTTTTTAAGCACTGTTTTACTTCAAATAAAAAATAATTCATGGTCCTATGCTGCTTCAGAGCCGCAGTGCGCATTCGCGCCTATGCTGTGTTTTCTATAGTCTCTCAGTAGTATTGGGTTTTAGACATGTGCAGTAGAATATTTGGAACAACAGAGAATGGTGCTCCATTGTATTTGCCATGTAGGTGAGTGTTACATCTTCATATGATAATATGCTTATATGTGACTAGATGGCAGCCCGATTCTAAAGAATCGGGTAGTCTAGAATCCATATATAGTTTATTTACTAATAGTTAGGGGAGTGCGGTGAAATGAATTGTGTGTATACAGGTGGCTCAGTGGGTAGCAGAGTATACAGTGGCTCAGTGGTTAGCAGTAAGTGCGGTGGCTCAGTGGTTAACAGTGAGTGCGGTGGCTCAGTGGTTAGCAGTGAGTGCGGTGAGATTGGTCAGCACAGTGGCGTGGGCAGAGTGGGCAGGGCAGCGCCGTGGGCAGAGTGGTCAGCGCAGCGCCGTGGGCAGAGTGGTCAGCGCAGTGCCGTGGGCAGAGTGGTCAGCACACACATACATACATACACACACACACACACATACACACACACACTCCGCTATAGTTAGCACCGACCCTGCATCTTCCCCGGCGGCTGGATCCTGAGTTGACGTCGCCGCCCGCGGATGACTGGATCCAATATGGCGTTCGGGAAGTTTGGGGAGACTTATTGGACGCTATATTGGATCCAGTAGTTTGGGGGTGGCGACATGTCGACTGAGGATATAGGCGGCTGATGCAGGGCCGGTGGTAAGTATAGCGAAGTGTGTGTGTGTGTGTGTGTGTATGTGTGCGGACAAAGTGAAGGAAGTGCGGACAAAGTGAGGGAAGTGACTACATACACACATATATACACATAATGTACATTGCATATGGAGGGGTGAGGAGAGCGGAGGCTGGAGGGGTGAGGAGAGCGGAGGCTGGAGGGGTGAGGAGAGGTGAGGACAGGGGAGGCTGGAGGGGTGAGGAGAGGTGAGGACAGGGTAGGCTAGAGGGGTGAGGAGGGGTGAGGACAGGGGAGGCTGGAGGGCAGAGGACAGGGGAGGCTGGAGGGCAGAGGACAGGGGAGGCTGGAGGACAGAGGACAGGGGAGACTGGAGGACAGAGGACAGGAGGCTGGAGGGCAGAGGACAGGGGAGGCTGGAGGGCAGAGGACAGGGGAGGCTGGAGGGCAGAGGACAGGGGAGGCTGGAGGGCAGAGGACAGAGGAGGCTGGAGGGCAGAGGACAGGGGAGGGCGGAGGGCAGAGGGGAGGGTGGAGGGCAGAGGGGAGAGCGGAGGCGGGAGGGGAGAGTGGAGGCGGGAGGGGAGAGCGGAGGCTGGAGGGGAGAGCGGAGGCTGGAGGGGAGAGCAGAGGCTGGAGGGGAGAGACTGGAGGGGAGAGCAGAGGCTGGAGGGGAGAGGCTGGAGGGGAGAGCGGAGGCTGGAGGGCAGAGGCTGGAGGGGAGAGCGGAGGCTGGAGGGGAGAGCGGTGGCTGGAGGGGAGAGTGGAGGCGGGAGGGGAGCGCGGTGGCTGGAGGGGAGAGCGGAGGCGGGAGGGGAGAGCGGAGGCGGAAGGGAGAGGGAGGCGGAGGTGGAGGGAGAGCGGAGGCTGGAGGGGAGAGCGGAGGCGGGAGGGGAGAGCGAAGGCTGGAGGGGAGAGCAGAGGCTGGAGGGGAGAGACTGGAGGGGAGAGCAGAGGCTGGAGGGGAGAGGCTGGAGGGGAGAGCAGAGGCTGGAGGGGAGAGACTGGAGGGGAGAGCAGAGGCTGGAGGGGAGAGGCTGGAGGGGAGAGCGGAGGCTGGAGGGGAGAGCGGAGGCTGGAGGGGAGAGCAGAGGCTGGAGGGGAGAGCGGAGGCTGGAGGGCAGAGGACAGGGGAGGCTGGAGGGCAGAGGACAAGGAAGGCTGGAGGGCAGAGGACAGGGGAGGCTGAAGGGCAGAGGACAGGGGAGGCTGGAGGGCAGAGGACAGGGGAGGCTGAGGGCAGGGGACAGGGGAAGCTACAGGGCAGAGGACAGGGGAGGCTGGATGGCAGAAGACAGGGGAGGCTGGGGGCAGAGGACAGGGGAAGGCGGAGGGCAGAGAGGAGAGCGGAGGCTGGAGGGGAGAGCGGAGGCTGGAGGGGAGAGCGGAGGCGGGAGGGGAGAGCGGAGGCGGGAGGGGAGAGGCTGGAGGGGAGGGCGGTGGCTGGAGAGGAGAGCGGAGGCGGGAGGGGAGAGACTGGAGGGGAGAGCAGAGGCTGGAGGGGAGAGGCTGGAGGGGAGAGCGGAGGGGGGAGGGGAGAGGCTGGAGGGGAGAGGGGAGGCTGGAGGGCAGAGGCTGGAGGGGAGAGCGGAGGCTGGAGGGGAGAGGGGAGGTGGGAGGGGGGAGGCTGGAGGGGAGGGCGGTGGCTGGAGAAGAGAGCGGAGGCAGGAGGGGAGAGACTGGAGGGGAGAGCAGAGGCTGGAGGGGAGAGGCTGGAGGGGAGAGCGGAGGCGGGAGGGGAGAGGCTGGAGGGGAGAGCGGAGGCGGGAGGGGAGAGGCTGGAGGGGAGAGGGGAGGCTGGAGGGCAGAGGCTGGAGGGGAGAGCGGAGGCTGGAGGGGAGAGGGGAGGCGGGAGGGGAGAGGCTGGAGGGGAGAGCGGTGGCTGGAGGGGAGAGCGGAGGCTGGAGGGCGGAGGCTGGAGGGGAGAGCGGAGGCTGGAGAGGAGAGCGGAGGCTGGAGGGGAGAGGCTGGAGGGGAGAGCAGAGGCTGGAGGGTAGAGCGGAGGCTGGAGGGCAGAGGACAGGGGAGGCTGGAGGGCATAGGACAGGGGAGGCTGGAGGGCAGAGGACAGGGGAGGCTGGAGGGCAGAGGACAGGGGAGGCTGAAGGGCAGAGGACAGGGGAGGCTGGAGGGCAGAGGACAGGGGAGGCTGGAGGGCAGAGGACAGGGGAGGCTGAGGGCAGGGGACAGGGGATGCTGGAGGGCAGAGGACAGGGGAGGCTGGAGGGCAGAGGACAGGGGAGGCTGGGGGCAGAGGACAGGGGAGGGCGGAGGGCAGAGGGGAGAGCGGAGGCTGGAGGGGAGAGCGGAGGCTGGAGCGGAGAGGCTGGAGGGGAGAGCGGAGGCGGGAGGGGAGAGGCTGGAGGGGAGGGCGGTGGCTGGAGGGGAGAGCGGAGGCGGGAGGGGAGAGACTGGAGGGGAGAGCAGAGGCTGTAGGGGAGAGGCTGGAGGGGAGAGCGGAGGCGGGAGGGGAGAGGCTGGAGGGGAGAGGGGAGGCTGGAGGGCAGAGGCTGGAGGGGAGAGCGGAGGCTGTAGGGGAGAGGGGAGGCGGGAAGGGAGAGGCTGGAGGGGAGAGTGGTGGCTGGAGGGCGGAGGCTGGAGGGGAGAGCGGAGGCTGGAGGGGAGAGCAGAGGCTGGAGGGGAGAGCGGAGGCGGGAGGGGAGAGCGGAGGCGGGATGGGAGAGGTGGGAGGGGAGAGCGGAGGCGGGAGGGGAAAGCGGAGGCTGGAGAGCGGAGGCTGGAGGGGAGAGCGGAGGCTGGAGGGGAGAGCGGAGGCGGGAGGGGAGAGGTGGGAGGGGAGAGCGGAGGTTGGAGGGGAGAGCAGAGGCTGGAGGGGAGAGCGGAGGCTGGAGGGGAGAGCGGAGGCTGGAGGGGAGAGTGGAGGCTGGAGGCGAGAGCGGAGGCTGGAGGGGAGAGCGGAGGCGGGAGGGGAGAGCGGAGGTGGGAGGGGAGAGGCGGGAGGGGAGAGGCTGGAGGGGAGAGCGGTGGCTGGAGGGGAGAGCGGAGGCTGGAGGGCGGAGGCTGGAGGGGAGATCGGAGGCTGGAGGGGAGAGCGGAGGCTGGAGGGGAGAGCGGAGGCTGGAGGGCGAAGGCTGGAGTGGAGAGCGGAAGCTGGAGGGGAGAGCGGAGGCTGGAGGGGAGAGCGGAGGCTGGAGGGGAGGGCGAAGGCTGGAGGGGAGAGCGGAGGCTGGATGGGAGAGCGGAGGCTGGAGGGAAGAGCAGAGGCTGGAGGGGAGAGCGGAGGCAGGAGGGGAGTGCGGAGGCGGGAGGGGAGAGCGGAGGCTGGAGGGGAGAGCGGAGGCGGGAGGGGAGAGGCTGCAGGGCAGGGGAGGCTGGAGAGGCTGGGGAGGCAGGGGAGGCTGGAGAGGCTGGGGAGGTAGGGGAGGCTGGAGGGCAGGGGAGGCTGGAGGGCAGGGGAGGCTGGAGAGGCTGGAGGGCAGGGGAGGCTGGAGAAGCTGGAGGGCAGGGGAGGCTGGAGAGGCTGGAGGGCAGGGAAGGCTGGAGAGGCTGAGGGCAGGGGAGGCTGGAGGGCAGGGGAGGCTGGAGAGGCTGGAGGGCAGAGGCGTAGCTGGGTGGGTGCAGACTCACGGCGGCCGGCGTGCGGCTGGTGTAGGAGGAGAGGAGGGGCGGGCAGAGGTGCAGGACAGGAAGTCCCGTCCTTCCTCCTCTCCGGGCGCGCGGCGGGCGGCTGGCAGCACGGGGTCCCCCAGGGGGTGGGGGCACTGGGCCCCTCATGGCTTGGGGCACGGGGCACTCGGCCCCCCTGCCCCCCGCTAGGTACGGTGGTGGGTGGAGGGGAGAGGCTGGTGGACGGACGGAACTTCCGAGAGCGGAACGTTCCTCCGCCGCTCCTTGTAGCCGGGGGACCGCGCAGTGGTGACATCAGGACCATGGGTCCGAAGGCCATCACGGAAGTAGTATTCCGGAAGTGGCCTTCGGGTTTTATATATAAGATTATCAGTATGTAATATATAATTTCCCTAACGCACTTCCGTAAGTTTCGGCGCTGTTCCCGTCGTTGTGGGCGTGGGCGCAGCGCCCACGCGACCTGTGAAGCATTGCCGGCGCCACTGATTCGCAAAGCCTCACTCGCAATGGCGCCAAGCGGCTGTTGCGAGTCCTTGCAGAATAGGCGCGACTCACTAATTTATACATAATCACATACATAATACTGATAATTCCTATATAATCACATATATATATATATAGATGGCGGGCCGGTTCGAAAGAATCGGGTAGTCTAGAATCCATACATAGTATATTTACTAATAGTTAGGGGAGTGGGGTGAAATGAATTGTGTGTATACAGGTGGCTCAGTGGTTAGCAGTGAGTGGGGTGGCTCAGTGGTTAGCAGTGAGTGCGGTGGCTCAGTGGTTAGCAGCGAGTGCGGTGGCTCAGTGGTTAGCAGTGAGTGCGGTGGCTCAGTGGTTAGCAGTGAGTTCGGTGAGATTGGTGAGCACAGTGGCGTGGGCAGAGTGCTGAGTGCAGCGCTGTGGGCAGAGTGGTCAGCACACACATACATACATACACACACACACACACAGACACTTCGCTATAGTTAGCACCGACCCTGCGTCTTCCCTGCCGGCTGGATCCTGAGTTGACATGTCGGCGCCCGCGGACGACTGAATCCAATATGGCGTCCGTGAAGTTTGGCGTGACTTTTTGGACGCGATATTTGATCGAGTAGTTCGGGGGCGGCGACATGTCGGTGATGCAGGTATAGCGGAGTATGTGTGTGTGTGTATGTGTGCGGAGAAAGTGAGTGAAGTGCGGAGAAAGTGAGGTGTGGTGATGTGGCCCCTGGCCGGGTGCATCACACGGGTTATCAATGCAGGTCTGTGTTCACATGGGCCGGTTTTCCTGATTGTGTGTGGTGTGTGAAACCTGTCCGATGTACAGGGGGTTAACAGCTGAAGGGTTTTCATGAGCGGAGTAAAACAGCTGAGTGTGAGTGCTGAAGATCCGATACATTCATGAGCCTAATGAGCGGCTGAACCTGTGGGGATGAGTGCTTTGCTGTGCGGAGAAAGTGAGGTGTGGTGATGTGGCCCCTGGCCGGGTGCATCACACGGGTTATCAATGCAGGTCTGTGTTCACATGGGCCGGTTTTCCTGATTGTGTGTGGTGTGTGAAACCTGTCCGATGTACAGGGGGTTAACAGCTGAAGGGTTTTCATGAGCTGAGTAAAACAGCTGAGTGTGAGTGCAGAAGATCCGATACATTCATGAGCCTAATGAGCGGCTGAACCTGTGGGGATGAGTGCTTTGCTGGGCTAAACCTGAATGGTGCACAGGGGGTTAATCACATCTCAGGTCTGTGAGTGAGTGAAGATGTGCTCATTGACTCACTGGGTTGCAGCTGTGAGTGAGCAGGCTGGATAGGAACTTGCCAGGTGTCTGAGTGAGGAGAGGACGATGGGATTCAGAAGTCCAGAACACTGCCATGTGAGGAGGTGCTGGAAGTGATCCGTCCCCAGTGGGTAAGTGATGGGAGCCTGCCAGCTCCATGCTAGTGCACCAGATGTGTGCATGGCAGCCAGTGTCCAAGGGCCAGGCGGTCAGATGTGCGGTGTGAGAGACCGAGTACGGCTCCAGGGCCAGGTGGTCACAGCTGACTTTGGGACTGACTGTGTTCTTGTTACTATGTGATGTCTTATGTAAAAATGCCATGTGTGATGACTCATGTGCGTAGTGGTGGTGGTGGTGTGGTGGTGGTTTACTGCTCGCAAATGCGCCCACGGACAGAGTCCTGGAGAAAGTTCCGAGCTACGCGAACAAAGCCACAGGAAGTAGCGACGGAAGTCGCTACGGCAATTATAGAATAGATTTTACTCACAGCTGCAGCACATGATTTATTGAAGTCAATCAAGATATTTATTGATATTATTATATCACAATCACTGAATTTTTATATCATGTTACATTATTGTTGTTTTTTATAAAATATGAAGTCTCTTTTTAATACACTATGCACATTAATTCACATAATGTACTTTAAATGTATATTTATCTAATAGACACTAATTACGGTATGTAAATGTATGTGAACTAACTGTTCTAAATTATAATCTGAGTGTGTGTATTTGTGTATGTATTTCCATTATATGCATTAAACCTGCCCCCCCAACTCAAAGCTGCCCAACTGCCCCTGCACCCCCCTATCGTACCCTTTACCCCCTGCCCCACCCCAAAAAATTTCCTCCCTCCAAACCTGTTCCCCTCACCCTCCTCAAAACAACACTCCCACTCCTCAAGAAACCACACCCCAAACCCTGCACCCCAAAAAAATCCCCCCCAAACCCGCATCTTTACATCCACACCCCCCCACAAACACACACCCCACCCCCTCAAACCTGCCACCACAGATCTGCAAACCACTACAAACCCACACCCCTGCCCCCAAAAAAATGCCCAATCTGCTCCCTTTCCCCTACCCCCCCACAACCAGCATATACTCGGGGATGTGTGCAACCTCCTGTGGTATACTGGGGGCTGTGTGTGACCACCTGTGGTTTACTGGTATTTCCTGCTTGGTGCACTATTCCCACTAAAATCATGAGGGACCCAGTCTTATTAGCACATATGGGGATTACCACATATGGGTGGTATAACCATAAATGGGCACTATTACCATATATGAGCATAGAGTGGACATGCATACATACACACACAACAGTAATTAAATCTTTTTCATGGGGGATTAAAATATCCCCTCAAAGAAAATTGATAGCCATCTCCTGAGCCAAATGGGTTGTGTGTAAACAATTTGTTGATTGTAGATGCAATGGTGCAAATTCCTTTGGTGGACATACATACACTCATCTTTATATATGAATGTATGTATGAAGGCAGCGCTTTGCTACAGAAACGCGTAGTGGCCTGTAAGAGGTTAAAAAAGAAATAATTTTCCAAAATAACCCTAGTGCCATTTTATCTCGAGTCCTAGCGCTCCACAAACCAGGGATTTTTTTACTCTCAGCATCTTGCACTTGTGCACACCTGGCAAGAGCAGCTCTGGACAAGAGATACCATTAATCCTAGATCCTGAGCTCAATGACCTAGCAATACAACACGGTCACCGTTGAAGGACCTGTGGTGACATGAATCCGGTCACTTGACCGCGGCAGGAGCCGGAGCTCCTGGAGCAAATTTCGGTGCCTCCACTATACCTCCAAGCGGAGGTGGATTCACAGGCGTAAGACCGCAGTTGTGCAGGGTTGCACAACCACCTCTGGTGAGTGGCCACACAGCCCTGGGCCTAAATCCACTTCAAAAACTTTCTTCACATGCGCTCCCACCCCCTCCCCACTTTTTGTCTTACAACCTGTAAGGAGCACAGTGCCGCCTCAACACCACTGGACCCGGCGCTCCACCACCACCGGACCTTGCAATCCAGCACGACCCAAACAGACCCAACCTACTGTCTCCCTCCCCATTGCCCTGTAGAATGTAAGCCCGCAAGGGTAGGGTCCTCTCTCCCCTCTGTATCAGTCTGTCACTTTGTTCATTGTATTTTTAACTTGTCTGTATGTAACCCTTTCTCATGTACAGCACCATGGAATGAATGGTGCTCTATAAATAAATAATAATAATAATAATTTATCCAAAGACAGGTTTCTAAACACTTGTGGGGTATTGCTGCACTCATAAAAAAGTGAATAACTGTTTTGCCAAGCAATTAAAGGGCTCGGATACGGCTTTAAAGAAGTTGATTATTTTTTATTATAACATTTAAATGATTACAAAAAAGATTAAATGATTACAGAAAATAGGAAATAGTGTGAAATTGCATAGATGTTTGCATAATGTAAATCACAAAATTGAATACTTACAGTGCATATTATACAGGGAAATCCTCACAAGGAACCATGCACGTCATCTGACTGACATCAACTGGAGAAGCAAACAGCGAAGACAGAGAAAAGTCCTAGGATATCCACACTGTGGCAGGATGTTCCCTTTCAGTCCACAGGTGATAACAGGTTTCTGTCTTAGGCTGGTTTCACACTGCAGTTTTTCCCTGATCAGGGTTCATCAGGTTTGTGTGCCAAAACCAGGAGAGGAACTTGCAGAGGAAAAGTATTATTGAAAGTTTGACCCCTGTTCTGAGTTTTGGAGACATTTTGGCACACAAACCTGATTGAACCTGATCAGGGAAAAAACTGCAATGTGAAACCAGCCTTAGCTGAGGTCTTCCACAGTTTATATTTTGTTTGGAAAAAATAATGCTTACGTAACCAAATTACACAAGCTATAAAACTTTCTACTTGTCCAATGCAGTTTTCTCTAATACTGAGTGGCCATCCCAGAAGAGGTAAATTAAGATTAAACAAATAAATCACTGGAATAAAAACATGCCAAAGGCCGTGGGCCTAGGTGGTTTTCTCAAATTTTAATTGTGGCAACCCAGGGTTGCCACAGATACACCTGGGACAGAGAAGGATCTTCACATCAGGTAAGCCCGCACACAGCACCTTCCACTCCAGACCTGAAGGGGGAGCTCTGCAAACTGAGTTCAGGCAAGGTCCCCTATCAAATCAGATCTGGAAGCGGAGCCAGTTAGTGCAGTTCCAGGGAGGACTCTGAAGACGTTTTGGTGATGGAGCTATGCTAAGCCCGGAGCAGTAAGCGCTACTAACCTGCATGAGGGACCCTAGAGCGAGGGTCAGAGACAAGGAGTAGTATCAGCAAGGGGAGTGAAGCCATACCGCTTCACCCCAGAGTAATGTAATGGCTCTCCGCAGGTAGAGCTTGGTTCCCCGAGGCAGAGATTGTAACAGTCTATAGATGGTGCTATGGATATTGCAGGATAGGGGTAGTAGGAGAGATGATAGCTGCTTGTAAGTGAACGCAGGATTTGAGCACAAGGATCACACAAACTTACGGTTTTGAAGTTTTCCAAGTCTTTACTGTAGATGATGTTGTTAGCAGAGTACTGTGCACGGAGTCTGTACCGGGGCCGGGTTGCTCCCACCCTGTCCGAGTCCTCAGCTTCCCTCTCCTGCTCTGTGTGTGTGGCCCTGCTGCCGTTTTAGCTAAGCTGTTGGCTTTGTTTCTCCTCACAGGTACCACCTTTGCTAGGCAACTTGAGTCTTTCCTCTGTATTTTTGACCCCGCCGTGTTGCTTCGCTGAGGTACAGTGTAGATATATAACCTCCACTAGTCCGGTGTTTACTGTGCTGCGTGTGTCAGTCACAGTTTTGAATCCGGGAATAAGGTCTGTGCGCTCCTCTGAGGCGAGTTATGAGGTAACTCAGTCTCCCAGATGTGTTCTCCTGTTTCTCTTACTCCTTCCCTCAGACCCTGGCTAGGCCTGGAAGTGGGTAGCAGGCTGTGGAGAGGCCTAAGGCACCCCCTTTACACCACCAGTCTTTCTTCCTCAATCCTCCCTGGAACTGAACAAACTCCAACTGACCAACTGTCACTGCCACTCTGAGGTAAACAACATTAGCTCCTCCCACCACTCTGCTCTTCCCCACTTCCTCTCCACACCTGAATATATAGGGAAGCAGCTTTAGCTCCCCCTCTGGCCTGGAGGCGCTAGTATAGTGTTGTGTGGGGAATTAACCCTTTGTGGTGTTACTGTAGCACATTAACCCCTGGGGTGCCACACAAAAACTGATCGTGGGAACACAAGCTTATACGTTATTTGTTGAACCATTTGTTATTTTGTTCACTAAGTGGCAGGATTGCTTTCTAATTACTGATAGATTTCATCTAGTGTCAAAACTTTCCATGGCTTTTTGCACCTCTCTTACTTCATGCATCCAATACATTTTCTCTGTGTCTTTTTTCATTATTACATATAATTTATTCTTTGAGTTGATTTCTTTTCCAGTGTAGATTGGATGGTTTCTTACCGACATCTGGTTAGAAATGTATCTCAATAGCACAATTCCAATGAACATTTTCATACATTTAAGTACCGTATATACTCGCGTATAAGCCGAGTTTTTCAGCCCAAAAATTGGGCGTATATACGCGAGTATATACGCCGAGTACACAGGCCGCCCGCCCGCCACCATCAGTATACAGGCGCCCCCCATCAGTATCCAGGGCCCCCCTTACAGCCCAAACCTGTAAAGTAAGATCATTATACTTACACCTGTGGCCGTCCCCGCTGCCGACATCACGCTCCTCCGGCTTCATCCATCTTCTTCCGGCTTCCTCCGATGGGCGCAGGCAATGACGTCATTGTCTGCGCCAGAGGAGGAAGCCGGAAGAAGTCGGATGAAGCCGGAGGAGCACGATGTCGGCAGCAGGGACGGCCACAGGTGTAAGTATAATGATCTTACTTTACAGGTTTGGGCTGCAAGGGGGGCCCTGGATACTGATGGGGGGGAGCCTGTATACTGATGGTGGCGGGCGGGCGGCCTGTATATCTCTGGGGCTGCTGCTGTATATACCTCTGGGGCTGCTGCTGTATATACCTCTGGGGCTGCTGCTGTATATACCTCTGAGGCTGCTGCTATATATACCTCTGAGGCTGCTGCTATATATACCTCTGGGGCTGCTGCTATATATACCTCTGAAGCTGCTGCTGTATATTCCTCTGGGGCTGCTGCTATATATACCTCTGAGGCTGCTGCTATATATACTATATATACCTCTGGGGCTGCTGCTATATATACCTCTGAGGCTGCTGCTGTATATACCTCTGGGGCTGCTGCTATATGTACCTCTGGGGCTGCTGCTATATATACCTCTGAGGTTGCTGCTATATATACCTCTGAGGCTGCTGCTGTATATACCTCTGGGGCTGCTGCTATATATACCTCTAGGGCTGCTGCTATATATACCTCTGGGGCTGCTGCTGAATATACCTCTGGGGCTGCTGCTGTATATACCTCTGGGGCTGCTGCTGTATATACCTCTGAGGCTGCTGCTATATATACCTCTGAGGCTGCTGCTATATATACCTCTGGGGCTGCTGCTATATATACCTCTGAGGCTGCTGCTGTATATACCTCTGGGGCTGCTGCTATATATATCTCTGAGGCTGCTGCTATATATACTATATATACCTCTGGGGCTGCTGCTATATATACCTCTGAGGCTGCTGCTGTATATACCTCTGGGGATGCTGCTATATATACCTCCAGGGCTGCTGCTATATATACCTCTGGGGCTGATGCTATATATACCTCTGAGGCTGCTGCTGTATATACCTCTGGGGCTGCTGCTATATATACCTCTGAGGCTGCTGCTATATATACTATATATACCTCTGGGGCTGCTGCTATATATACCTCTGAGGCTGCTGCTGTATATACCTCTGGGGCTGCTGCTATATATACCTCTAGGGCTGCTGCTATATATACCTCTGAGGTTGCTGCTATATATACCTCTGAGGCTGCTGCTGTATATACCTCTGTGGCTGCTGCTATATATACCTCTAGGGCTGCTGCTATATATACCTCTGGGGCTGCTGCTATTTATACCTCTGAGGCTGCTGCTGTATATACCATTGGGGCTGCTGCTGTATATACCACTGGGGCTGCTGCTATATATACCTCTGAGGCTGCTGCTGTATATACCTCTGGGACTGATGCTATATATACCTCTAGGGCTGCTGCTATATATACCTCTGAGGTTGCTGCTATATATACCTCTGAGGCTGCTGCTGTATATACCTCTGTGGCTGCTGCTATATATACCTCTAGGGCTGCTGCTATATATACCTCTGGGGCTGCTGCTATTTATACCTCTGAGGCTGCTGCTGTATATACCATTGGGGCTGCTGCTGTATATACCACTGGGGCTGCTGCTGTAAAACTGCTGGGGCGTGTATATACCACTGGGGAGGCCTGTATACCACACTGCTGGGGGCTGTATATAGCACTGGGGCCTGTATATACCACTGGGGAGGATGCTGTATACTACCACTGGGGAAGCTGCTGTATACTACCACTGGGGAGGCCTGTATACCACACTGCTGGGGGCTGTATACTTGTGCTGGGGTCCACCCTCGGCTTATACATGAGTCAATAGGTTTTCCCAGGTTTTGGGGGCAAAAGTAGGGGGGTCGGCTTATACACGGGTCGGCTTATACACGAGTATATACGGTACTTTACCTTTATTTTTCTTTTATACGTTTGCGTTGTGTAACTTGAACGAACTGCCTGTTATTACATTCTACCTAATTGAAATATTTTATCCTTAAAAATGCTATTATTTTTCATCCAAATTTTAGTTAAATACAAAAATCTCAGGAAATAAGAGTAATGTAGCTCTGTGTTTTTTTCTTTATTCTTTGCACTATAGCACTGTCCTAATTTTTTTGTGTGGGTCACTGATGAATGAGTTTCACACTGCTAGTGTCAATGGCTATAAGGATAAAAGTAAATATAATAGGAGGAAGGACTGCAGTCCCGCAGACATTAAAGGTGCCCTGTTTAAAAGAAGCTTGAAGCTGATTTGATTTGTTCATATCATTCTTAAATGTATTTTTTATTTGACAGGGTTAAAAATCTAATCTTTGTTTTGTAAGTGTAACTGCTCTTCCACACGGGGGAGTTCCTTTTAAGTGGTATGAGCATAGTTTGCTTATTTTACCTATCAAAGTTATATCTGGTATTGTTACAGGACCAAACAATTGAAAGTAAAACATCCACGTCCTCGCACACTTTGATAATCTACATTTAGCATATTAAAGCTGCTCTAGTCAGAATTGAATGTAAAAAACATAACTTTCTTTAAAAAAAATCACTATCCCCAATGCCACGAATATTGAAGATTATTAACTTTAAAATGTTGAACCCTAAGGGTCCATTGTTTAAACATGTCATAAAACGTGGTGATGATGAAGTTGCAGTATATAATGAGGTACAAATATTTATATACAGATTTTTATGTTATTCTAAGTCCACCATAGATCTTTGCAGGATGGCCTACAGATTATTAAAACATATTTTAATATCATGCAATAAAATTAGTTTTTAAAATTAGGATATGGGATGAGAATGACAACTTACTTTATTAATATTGGATAATTTAGCTTTTCAATGACCAGAAATAGTTTATCTTGTATAATATATATGGTTTTAAAACAATTCAATTTAGTTTTGTATTTACTATTTTCTGATAATTGAGGCTTCCTGTGATAATGTTTATATTAGTATTATTTTTAGTAATTCATTTTTGTAAAATCCAAGAAAACTAACAGGTGCTTATTCTTCACATTGTCTCCATTTTTAATGACGCATATGGGGAAATTCGTTAACGTGTTTATGTGGCACTCCCACACACCCACCTAGAAGAACAGTTGGAGACTAGTCCCTAGGGGGGGAGATAGGGGAGGAGGGAGGTATCAAAACGGAGGATTCTAGTTTGCCTTGAGGGACGAAGGAGCACAGGAGCCTTGAGAGAGAAGGAAGCTCCAAGAGAGGGGGCCTGGAGAGAGAGAACAGGCAACCCAGACTGAAGGAGGGGACCCCCTCAGATCAGAGCGTCCATACTCTGGGAGAGAGCCCTGGTCCATTTACCGTAGTACCGGTTCCGAAGACGTGACACAGGGAGTTCAGCCCCTGAGTTGTCAACACCAGATGTCGCAGGTCCGTATAGTACCACTGGGGCTGTATATACCTCTGGGGCTGCTGTATACTACCACTGGGGCTGCTGTATACTACCACTGGGGCTGCTGTATAGTACCACTGGGGCAGTATATACCTCTGGGGCTGCTGTATACTACCACTGGGGCTGCTGTATACCTCTGGGGCTGCTGTATACTACCACTGGGGCTGCTGAATACACCTCTGGGGCTGCTGTATACTAACCACTGGGGCTGCTGCTGTATATACCACTGGGGCTGCTGCTGTTTACTACCACTGGGGCTGCTGTATATACCTCTGGGGCTTCTGTATGCCACACTGCTGGGGGCTGTATACCTGTGCTGGGGTCCACCATCGGCTTATACACGAGTCAATAGGTTTTCCCAGGTTTTGGGGGCAAAAGTAGGGGGGTCGGCTTATACACGGGTCGGCTTATACACGAGTATATACGGTATTCAACAGAGCACATGCTAAACGTAGGTTTAAACCTTCTTTAACCTTTTCCATATGAAACAAATAAAGAAGAAATGTTTTTAAAGAAAATTTAGATGCTGTATAAAAACATTGGTGAATCTATGTACTTGTGAATCCAACCCTGTTGTCTTTTTTATAGTTTTTCTTTTTTGCATTACCGTAGTTTATTTTGTATTTGTTTAGATATTTTCATATATTTGCTACCCATCATAGCATCAGAGACTTTATGCATTTTTTTATCATTGAGTTCTTCTGTTAGGGTAGAGAAAAACTATGTGAGATGCATGTGAAATACTCGCATGGGTCTCGCATTACTCACCTGGCCTGGCCTCTGCCTCTCTGAAGAGCAGTGCGTAGCTGTATAGAAACACAAGCAGCTGACGTGCCCCATGCAGGGGCTATATCAGGTGAGTCATGCGAGACTCATGCGAGTAACTCACATGCATCTTGCATAGCTTGTCTCTGCCATTTGTGATACTTTAACCCCAGCCTCATGACAAAACCTATGAAGTTGATCTGAGCGTTCAAAGCCCAGCAGTTCCTGCCAAAGTTATGCTCCCATGGAAAAAGTGAACACCATGTATGCAGAGATCAGGTAGGCAGGAACATTAATACACCTTTTATGTAGAGTTTGGCTGTCTATGACAATTAGTTTAGCTCCTCTCTACTGCAACTGCAGACTGTTCAGAGATGTTTGGTTTGTCTCAGCAGAGTTATATTAGGAATATTCAACATTTTTTGCAGTCTCAGTTTTTTTTGACAAATAAGTTAAAAATTAGGCTTTCATTATACCGCAACATTTTGCCAATACTTACCCCAAGGGGCGAGTGCTGTAGTGAAATGTCTTCATAGTCAGCACTTACTAACATGGACAGTATCATACTGTATAGAGCAGGGGGTGGGGAACTCCAGGCCTCAAGGGCCTCCAACAGGTCATGTTTTCAGGATTTCCTTAGTATTGCACATGTAATAATGCACTTGTAATGATTCCAACCCCTGTACAACGCTAAGGGAATCCTAAACACATGACCTGGAGTTCCTCACACCTGGTGCAGAGACACAGCCCTCATTTGCAATTTATTCAAAGATTTTTATGAAAAAAAGAAAAGAAAGGAATAGCACAATGCTAATTTATTTTAGTAAAGCCAAGCTAGCCTCCAATTTATGACTTTCTTGGGAAGAAGCCACATTTCATCTGAAATGCTATTGGGCAAATCACCTGTATGCTTTACTATTGGCAAAACATTAAAATATCAAACTATTAATATTACTATTATTATCAATATCAAACTAGAAAAAAAAAAAACAACAAACTGAGAATCCTCAGTGGTCGATTCCTTTTAATGGTGAGCTGAAAAGATGGTTATAAAGAGCAAGCTGTTGAGCCTCTAAAGGCCCCGTGACACGGTGCGACATCGCCGCCGATTACATCGGCGATGTAGGGGCGTGGCCTATCGGCGGCAACATCGCCCCTACGTCGCCTCATGTAAAGCAGTGATGTTGGTGCCGCCGGGAGGTCACCTGGTTTCAGAGCAGTGCTCTGAAACCAGGCGACCGATCTGGAGCGATGTGCACACATTGCTCCATGTAACCGGCCGCCGGTGACCTGTCAGGCGATGGGAGCCATAGGCTCCCATTGTACTGCATCGCCGCTGAGGTTTCCAGACACCCCGGTGGCAATGCCGCCTGTCAGCTCGCCAGCGCGGGGCTGGAGATGTCGCCCCATGTAAATGGGGATGGCGATGCTGATGGGGCGCAAAAAACGTGCGCACACCCGCCAGTCACAACCGACATCCCCAGCCCCGTCGCCCCGTGTGACGGTACCTTAAGATCTCTTCATCAGGCATGGTATAACACAAAAGCTGAAGGTCTCAACCACTAAGGACTCTCAGTTTTTTTTATTATTTCTATCTACTGGCTAGCATGGCAAAAGATAGATTTAGTATGATATCAAAGTATCATACTAAAGATGTTATGTTACTTAGGCCACCTAATGGAGGGGTGAATGACCACGATTTCTTCTCTTTATTGAATCCATGCATTTTTTGAAAACAGAACAATTGCTGCCTTCACGATCTATCCACTAAAATGAATAATAATCATTATTATCAATATATTGCTATTTATAATCCTAAATCATTTTCTCGGTATAAAGACAAACCAATGACAGATTGTTGTTTACAGAGGCCATCTTGGTCACATGAATTAACTTATCAAGAGACTTATCAAGTACATTCCCTGATCTCAAAGACTTTTTTTCAAGTGAATGATTGAGATGTAAATAAATTTCTTTCCTAAACAATGCCATTGAAACGGCACATTTGCTAAAAGCTGGGAATGATCATGTCTTCTATTATTCAATTACCGAGCTTTAAAAAACATTAGACAAATAACAGGAAATCACGCTCTGCAGCAAGATAATGTAATCAGCCTTCAATTATAAAAGCTTCAGACAACAAATGGAACTGAAAGATGAAAAAGTGAAAGTTATCTATCATTTTATATTCAAATTGTTTTGTTTTGCTCACCAACATAACGCATTTAAAATAGAAATACATTTGAACTGGGACCAAATATCAATTTCTGTTTATATTAAATTTCACATACACAGCTATTTGACGTCGTAAAAAAATCCTGCATGGCTCCATGAATGTATTGGATTTGCAATGAACAACTTTAGAGTCAATTCTAAGACATACAAATTGATTTAGAAAAAATATTTGAAAATTATATTTATTAAAAAATTGCTAATTTTTCTGGTACTAATAAATTATAAATCTGGTAACATTGTCCAGTCACCCCTCCCCCCTTCCCTTAACTCCGGCTGTTGCTACTTCTGTAAAAATACAATATATTAAAATATACAATTAATTAACCTATACAGTGAGTGCTGTAAAAGAGAAAAAATCAAAACACCAGATTTGCTGTTTTTTTGGTTGGTACACTTGATATAATCATGTTTTTTTTGGGTTAGCAGAGATAGGTCTTGGATATCCTATGCAAAGGTGTAACTAGGGGTCAAGTCTAGGAATGGGCAAAACAAATCTGAGTGGGCACCTAACGTAGCTAACTAATTCTGATAATATTGTTACTGAATACAAGGCGCTATATAAAACCAAGACTGATATTACAACCATGCAGTGACCATAAAATGTTAAATTCCAATTATGTAGACAATATAAGAGACTAGAGCACAGTTAGGGCAGACTCACCATTGACATCCTTTCTGATGAAGTCGATCACTTGTCTCATCTCTTCGTCATGGCCTAGACTGACGGGATGATTTCTGCCAGCCATGACTAATTTGCAGAGGTTAAAACAAAGGTACATTTGACTTGCCTTTACAGAACAATCCTCACCTATTCCAAAACTACCAAACGTTTGCATTCTATTGCTACCAAATACTGAGCCTGCTGTTACTCTAGTTATTCCTTTTATGACACCTGCTGTGAGACACCTAAACAGTATTTCCCCACATAGTAGTAATGATCACCACTGTGTCTCTAGATAGTGATCTCAACTTTGTTTCTTCTAGATCATAAAATTGCCTACTAAAAAATATTAATGTCATTTTTAAGTACTCTTGAAAGTAACAGTGTACTTATAAAGTAATACTGTCCCCTATTGTTATAACTCCAAGTGCCCCTATTATGTAATAATGCCACTTAACAAATAATTTTATACTGAGTACCCCTAAAAATAAAAGATAAAAGTCTTTTAACAATTAACACTCCATCAGGTGCAGCTGATCTGACAGGCACAACTCAATTAGTTTTGTTTCCTTTTCCTCTCCAAATTATCAGAAAATGCCTCCATCTCAGTTATTTTCTGTATTTACATGCTGTTTGAAACCTAATCTCACAGTATTACATCAGACCTTCTGGAGAGCAGATCTGACCTTTGTGGCTTCTCAAGCTCACTGCGCCTTGCTTCTGTAAGTGTTACTGTGTTTCTTCTGCTGAACATTTAAGCTCTGAATCTGTGTGAACAGTAATGAAGTGCATTACCATTAAGTTTATTTTCCCTAATTTTAATGTTTAGTAATTGTTTTGTCATGAAAACTGGAGAGTTTTTTTGGGGAGTTTGAAAATGATGTGCTATTTGTTTTATTATAACTTTTGTTCATTAAGTGTTTTTTTTGGTATCTGATTTTGTGTACTCTCTTCTAATACATCCCTTTGAAGGTCACTGATTATTTTTAGAGTACTTACGGTAAATTAAAATGATTAAATATTATAGGTAATTTACTAACCTGTGCCTGAACTCGAGAGTGCTTGACAGAGGGATAAAAATGTTTCAGGTGCCCCTCAGGCTAGATCCACACCGCGGTTTTGAGCTGTCAGGCTGTGTCCAGCCTGACAGCTCCAGACAGAACAGAACAGGAGGGCAAATACGCCCTCCGGTCCTGTTTTCTGCTGTAATCGGCGGTCCGCCACTGACATGTCAGGATAACAGCTTGCGGGGAGCTCACGTTGCTGAAGTTCAGCGCCAGCTGGTGCTGAGCTTCAGCACCTGGCGTCCGGAAACCGTACGGACTTTCTGTAGTGTCTGGCGCACGCGATCCGGCGCCCATAGACCCCCAAGTCATTGAGGACCAGATCGGGCCAGAGCCGGGAGGTTCCGGGTGGATCCGGATGAATATAGTTTTGTGAAACTTTTTGCCCTGGGCACAAAGACGCAGCAAGCTGCGATTTTGTGTCCAGGGAAAAAAAACTAATTGTCCCGGATCCACCCGTACAGATGGAAACAGGATGGCAAATAGCTGCTATCCGGCCCCATCCACCCCATAGGAATTCTATGGGGCCGAAATCGCATCCGTGGTTTATGATCAGTCACAAAACCATGGTGTGAAGCCGGCCTAAGGTGCAATAATGTCCTCTGAACTCAGCTTTTACATGAATGCTCTGAGTGCTGCCCCAAAAGTAATATTGTTCCCTGAGCTTCATACACACAATGATTTTGCCATTTAAGGTCCTTCATATATAATCAGAATAACTTGACACATCCTATTAAAATGTAATAAGTTTTTTATTTGATTAGTAGTCAAAAATGATCTACATGATGCTTTTGTCTTATGTAGTCAGACATTCATTATATATGGATTGTGAGATGAAATAGGGAAAAAAGCAAGTAACAGTGCTGATGCAGTGCTGGAAGTATGATAATATTTCACTTTTTTTCTTTAAGCGTTTCCAAAAAGTAACATTGCCTTTATCCTTATGTGCTGATTAATAAATGTTTTATGTAAAACCAATCCAAAATTTAAACCTAGAGAAATATCTCTAAATTACCGCCACTAACCAAATCATGATTAATAATTGTGGAACAATATACTTTCATGTGAATTACATGTATGACAGAAGTTGACTTTTCAACAACTTCACCAGCAACTACAAAGTAGTGATGAGTAGAGATTAGCGAACTATCCCTGAACATGTTCGCCAATGTCAAATTCAGCACAAACTTTGATGGTTCAGTTTGTGATCGGGAAACCTGAGCAAATTACTAAACAAATAGCGAACATTCGGGAAAAAGTTTGAAACTTTCAATTGGCCCTAAAACTTTCCTTTAAGGTTTGGGGCTAAAATGTTCACAGGAAGACTCGGTGGCTGAGAACACCTAAACTTATGGTGGGTTTACACACACCAATTTATCTGTTCAATATCTGAACAGATCTCTGGTTGCAGTGAAATCATGGACACATTGCTCCATTTTGTGGCTGTGTACAAAATGGAGAAATGTGTCCATGATTTCACTGCAACCAGAGATCTGTTCAGATATTGAACAGATAAATTGGTGTGTGTAAACCCACCATTAGGTTAAGTGTTGTTCACATCAATCAGCTCCACTGTTTTTTTTCAACCTGTAGAATGAAATGGAGCTTTAAAAGGATGTTTTTAAGCTTCCTTGAGTTTACAGGTATTGGGACGCTAGCAGGCTGTGATTTTTTTTGAACAGTATGTATATATGTAGTGGCTACTGTGAAATCCAGGAAGCATAAAATCTCCTTTATACATGCATTTAAAGCTGGGGTCACAGTTGACATGAGTTTTTTTTAGTGATTTAAAAAAACTCATGCGTTTTTTCATGTCAGCATGAGTTTTTTAAGATGTGTGATGGCTCCCTGCGTTTTTGGCTGCGTTTTTAAATCTGCACCAAAAAATAGTGCATGTACTATTTTTTGGTGCGTTTTGAAAAACGCATGCGTTTTTTTAACATGGGCTCCTATGGAAAACGCATGCGTTTTTGAATGGCACTAATTGTACATGCGTTTTTCCATGCGTTTCCCATAAGGCCCCATATTAAAAAACGCATGCGTTTTTGGAAATGCACCAAAAACGCATGGGACAGTCACAAATGCATTTTTGCTATTAGGGCATGCGTTTTTTAACATGGGGGCCTATGGGTGCATTTTTTACATGCGTTTTTGAAAATGCAGGTCTCCAAAAACGCTTGTGAAAAATGCAACTGTGACCCCAGCCTCAGGCTGGGGTCACAGTTGACATGAGTTTTTTTTAGTGATTTAACAAAACTCATGCGTTTTTTCATGTCAGCATGAGCTTTTTAAGATGTGTGATGGCTCCCTGCGTTTTTGGCTGCGTTTTTAAATCTGCACCAAAAAATAGTGCATGTACTATTTTTTGGTGCGTTTTGGAAAACGCATGCGTTTTTGAAGAAAACGCATGCGTTTTTATAACATGGGCCCCTATGGAAAACGCATGCAAAAACGCATGTACAATTAGTACCTTTTAGTGCCATTCAAAAACACATGCGTTTTCCATAGGAGCCCATGTTAAAAAAACGCATGCGTTTTTTTAACATGGGCTCCTATGGAAAATGCATGTGTTTTTGAATGGCACTAATTGTACATGCGTTTTTGCATGCGTTTCCCATAAGGCTCCATATTAAAAAACGCATACGTTTTTGGAAAGGCACCAAAACGCATTGTACAGTCACAAATGCGTTTTTGCTATTAGGACATGCGTTTTTTAACATGGGGGTCTATGGGTGCGTTTTTTACATGCGTTTTTGAAAACGCAGGTCTCCAAAAACGCTTGTGAAAAATGCAACAGTGACCCCAGCCTTAGAGAGCTTTTCATTTTTTCAACTACTATTTTTTTAGAGAGAGAAAACCTTTATTATTGCAGAGGCCTATGTTAGACATGGCCATTATCAATCTAAAAATAAGTAGTAAACACCCACAACACAGAAAAATACAGCAAAGCTCACGACCATTTTTTCAATTACTTATTCATTTTTACCGTAATCTGATGTCAGTTTGATTGCCATACTGACAACCAATCACAGATGCCAGCAAAGAGGGCGGGTGGGACTAAGTCTGACTTTAACCAATCAAGAAGGGGAAACAGTAAGGTCCATGAACGGGCCCATAAGCAGGATATCAACGGTGCTGAAGCTTGGTAAGTAATACTTGTGGAAGGTAATGGCTGTGCCAAAACAGCAGGGCTCCACTATAGAACAGTTTGAGCCATGCTTGGCAGCTATTGGGCATCTTTGAAGGTGTTTCCTTGAATTTGCCTCCCATTAATTTCAATGGGGTTGGAAGTTGGAAAGCTGTTAGTTTATCTATTTGGTGAACATCTGCCCATTCAGTGAAACTAACAGAACATGAACTTCAAAAGGGTTTGCTCATCTCTAGTAATGAGCAAGCACTAAAGGGCTTTAATGCTTGGTACTTTAATTGAGCAGGTCGGACACTCAGACAGACAGGATTTGAGTAACGAGTATAAGGGAAGTCAATGGGAAACTTGAGCATCTTTACGGAATCCCTTGCCAGGAGGGCAGGGGGGGGGCAGAAAAATCACTGAAATGGATGGAAAAAGGGCTCCAAAAGAATGGAATCGCCATGATAAAAATGCCTGGATGCATCTCTAACTCCCAGGTTTCTGCTAGGAATATTGTTGATTGTTGTCAAAGCATTAGGCTGTGTGCACACTTGACTTGTTTATCCCATTTTTTAATATGTTTTTGGGTGCAGATTTGTCACAAAACCTAAAGGATATCCTGATGCCAGCAAAGTCAATGAGAATCCTTAAATATCATGCACAAATTGCTTATTTGTGAATGTCAGAAAATAAACTGCTGCAAGTTAATATTTTTAGCGGTTTTGCAGCATGTTTTTACTCATTGACTTCAATGAAATAAGTCAAAATCAATATGAAAACACAAATGAAAAAAATTTAAAAACACATGAAAAAATGCATAAAAAAAGCAGAAGAAAGGTGCTTTTTTGAAGTTCCATGTATCCTGCAAAGAGATGCCGAAATGGTGCAGAAGTTTCTGAACCCAAATACTCAACGTGTGAAAAATAACCTTATTGCAATCTTTCTGTCAGCTTACTGATGCTGCAACCTAAAAACAAAAGTTATTTTCAGAACTACATATGTTCTTTTCCTTATTATAAAGTTTGCAGGTATATATTATATACAGTATGTGATTTAAGTGTGCAACTCATGTGGTGAGGGTAGAAAAGTGGATGAGCTGCTGATGGTACACGAAGAAGCCGAGGCCGTGGCACTGGTAATACGTTGCCTGAAGTGGGAACACAACAAGTACAATCATTCATGGGACCTAACTTCCTGTCCAACAGGGCAACACGTGACACCACTCTTGAAGCCAGAAGAGTCTATCGGATAGATTGAAGATAATGCTTTCAGTTCATTTCCCAGCACCACCCTATCTTCTGCACAGTCTATTTTCACTAGCCAAGAATCTGGATCACATAATCCTCAATCTGATCCTCCTTCCACCATGGTGAGTCCCAGGAGACCAATGATTCCACACTTGGACCTCTTACATTCTTTACATTCTTTTATTGTTTCTAACTTTTTGCCCTGCATGCTTTAAGAAGGATAGGAGCAGATTGTGCTGTTTCAATCCTGTTTTATAGTTTAAACTCCTATTATATTTGATGCTTGTCTCTGCTGCCACCTGCTGGCCAGACTTTTCAATTCTTTCTGCCTTTCCTTGTCCAGCCTATGGGGGTGTGGCTCCTGTACGTGCTGCTTGTCTCTTCCTGTTTGCCCAGTCATTGGCAGACATTTTCTACTATAGAGAGTTCGTCCCCATGGAGCTGGAGAAGCAAAGTTTTTGACCTACAAGTAGTGACTCCAGAGACAAGCTTCATACAAGATTTCAATGCCATGTTTTGGATCGTTCATCTACGAAATAAACCAACATTGTTTTCATCCTAATGTGTGTACGCTTATCTGGGACGCTGCTCCGGGTCCTGTCTGCCCCTCTTACTGGAAGTACAAAGGTAAGAACTCTCACCCCATTATACAACCAGCGTGCCTTTATCGCCTTTAAGTGGGAACAGAACACAGATCATCTGTAGTGATGCCCAAATATTTAAGCAGCTACTGTCAGACGAAGAAGATAACGATGGGGAATGGCAATTAGTGTTTCAAGAGGAAGATGATGACGAGACACAGTTTCTAACAAATGATATTGTTAAGTCAACAGGTCAGCAGGATCAAAATACAAAAAGTGGAAGACAAATTGGTGGATAATAAAGTCACTGATCCAAGTTGGGAAGGGGACATGCAGAGCAAGGACATCAGCACAGAGATGGAGGGATTTGCAGTGCTGCAGCATGAAGGAAGATGCAGTAGGGGTGGCTCGAACAAAAAATTGTTCCCAGTAGCAAACACACACAGCATGTTCCCAGATCAGACCAATGGTTAGGTGTTCCCCATTATGAAGGTTTTAAAACATTTTTAGGATGTGTTCCCAAATCTGTCATATTACTTTTATTAACTAGATGTCCTAATAAGCTCAATGAAACTCATTTTGTTCATTACAGGTTGCAGCATTCAAGTATCTAAGGCTAGAGACAAATTCACGTTTTTAGTGGCGCCCCAGGGGGTCTTGCTAAAAACATAGGATTTAGCAGCCCTGATGCCTTGTTACCACCATGGTAATGCGGCGTCAGCACTGTCAATGCATCTCTATGGAGATGCGTCCCCTAATGTGGCTCCGACGCCGGCATCTGAATGAAATCTCGCATTATTTACTAACCGATCAAAGATGATTTCAGAAGCGTCTTTTCTCGCGTTAGCAAATACTGCGAGATTTCACTAAGATGTCGGCGTAGGAGCTATGTTAACGGCAGGATCTTCATAGGTAAGTATTGGCAACCGTAACGCGGTGCTAACATGGCGTTAGCACAGCGTTATTGCTGACAAAGTATAAGTTTTTAGCACGACCCCACGGGGCACGTCTAAAAATGTGAATCTGACCCTAGCTTTACAGTTGGTTTGAATAGGGGCCTGAAGTCCAACTTATAAGCTGTGTGACCATTTTTTATTTGTCAAATTCAGAAGTAAATGAAAAGTATCAAGAAAAGATTCATGTTTTCCAGACAAGGCATAAACAGCATATTTTTATTCTGGATTCATGTCAGATCTACAGGGTATGATCTGTCACAATCCAATATGATCTATTGACAGATCTGATCTCACATAAATCTGAATTTTATTTATGGATCAGGTGTTAAATTTCTACTTTTTATGGTATGTGCTCATGATCTGGAGGCACTGCATCTTGGACGCAGTGCCTCCTTACCTGAGGGAACCCACTAGTGACTGCAGGGAGACCGTAGCTCCCCTGTACTCATGATCTGCAGTGGGTTCAGTGCAGCTTCATCCTGCATTAACCCGCAGGACATCGCTCCTGACTCTGCAGCATGAAATTAACATGCTGCGGAGCTGCTGGAGCGCGGCAACCTGCACCACAGTTGCAAACATGCTGCGGTGGGGAGAATCATAGTGGGCATGAGATTTTTTAGTAATCCCATCCACTATGCTGCTACTGTATAATGGAGCATTTTGGATGCAGTGGCAATACGCTGCATCCAAAATGCTGCATATCCTGATCATGAGTATGCACCCTTAATATGTAAGATAATGCTACATACTATTTGTTTTACCTAAAAATGATGAGTAGAATGCAAGCAATAAATATTGCAACAAACTGTCCCCCAAAAACAGAACGTAAAACTCTTGGTCCTCATCGGATGGTATGTGTATGGTTAATTAAAGTGAAAATGAGGGTTGTCTGTGTGATTTATTTCAAATAAAGGATTTTTCCCTATGTGTTGCGTTTTGTAATTTGTGTATTTCCTCACAGGTTTGAATTGGTGAGTCTCATAGAGACACCTGAAAGTTATCAATCTGGGCTTAATGACATGTTATCAATATTCAGCTGTCATTAACCTTTTCTATCACCCTGATGCCACCAAACCAGTTCATCGAGTACAGCCAGGTGAAGTGCAGAGAATTTGTGCTTGCAATGAATGCGACAGGTTCTGAGGCAGCTGCGGGCTGCTATTCTGTAGCCTATGGGAGGCCAAAAACTAAATATAAAATAATGGGCTTCCATGTATTTTTGATTGCCAGCCAAGGTCAAGCCAGGCAGCTCTGCATGACAGCCCGTAGTTGTCCACTTTATCTGAACTGAGATCAAAAATACAGTGAAGCTCTATGTAATTTTTTGAAATTTTTTATTTAATTTTTCACTACTATTAATCAGGTTTGTTGCCTATGGCAACCGATCACAGACTCTGGCACAATGGCAACAGCCAATCACACACGCTGTCACACTAAGTTGATATCTCTGATTAGCTGTTGGACCCAGTGCAGTAACCTGGAATCAGCCCATACATTCCAGCATCTACGATGTAGTGAATAATCAGGAAGTTAATGAGCAGCCCCAGAAGTATAAGTCATGGACTCTGGCAAGTATGACACTGATGATTAATCACTGTGTTGCTTCGTTTTACTGCCCCCCAGCCACCATTTCATAACTTTAAAGTCCAGATTCGGACTCAAGTTTGGGTCAAGCCCAGTCCTGGACCCTGACTTTAAAAACGTCTGGCAGGGTCCACTGAAACAGAACAATGGCGGGTTTGCCCATCAGTACCCATAACCAAAAATTTAATGGCATGTGCAGCGACATTTGCTGGCATATAGGCTGAGCCATTCAGGGTCTAGGAAACTCAGAAGCCTCAGCCTAGAGAAACTGGAAGCATTGGCCTAGTTACCAAAGCGCCAAGGTGTCAGCATATGCAGACCTGAAGATGGGACGAAGATTGGATATTGGTGTTGGGAAGTGTAGAGGTGTACAGAGGGTGAGTATAGGAATTTTAATTTTTTCTTACATATGTTAATTATGCTATTATGCTTTTGCTTCTGAGAGGCCTCAGTGCATAATATTCAACATTAAAATCACGGAGAAATTATTTTAATTTGCCAAGAAAAAGTGTGCAACAAGTTTATTCACATCATGCCTGTTCTGATCATCTCTATCTACTACCGCTATGCTCCCTTATAGCTGTGTCACTGAGATTGTCCTGTATGAACCTGATCTTAAAGTCACTCCGACCTCTGATTTCTTTAGAGTAGGTCTACAAAGTACAGTATACGTCTCAATTTCGCACCGCTGTATGCTTTTTTTGTTTCAGATCACAGTAACTAGCTCTGTTTACTTTTGTTATGGTCTAATGAAACCTTATAAATCTGTTACTCACTTTTCTTGATTTGAAAGGGTTTTTTTGGAGTGCTCATTGAACCTGGGTGGTCTTGCGGTAAATTTTTAACATTGGAAAACTACTTTTTCTAGTATCAGTTTAATAAGTTCTGATTCAATTAAATCCCCATTGATATATTTACAGCCTTTTAGGCCTTTCTTTGGAAGTGGGTCTCTACTTTTTTTCTAGAAAAGGTAAAACAGATGTCCAGGCCTATGGTGAATGTTATATTTGGTTTTGGTTTGATGGGTACTGCTAGTTAAAGATTCCATAAAATAATTAGGTTTTAATATTGTATATTTTATTATAATATATCAGGGCCAAACAACATTCTTGAAAAAGACTTAGGGAACTGTAAGGATTATGTTAGATTTATTGTTTTATTGTTTCTTACTGTGAATATTGCATATTACCTGGCAAAATGCTTTGCTATTCAATTAAATGCATCTGTTTGACTTGGCAGATTTTAAAATTTGCTGTAGGCCTACAATGTTTTTAGATGCTAAGTAAAGGTCATGAAATTGTACATATACAGTGATTGTGAAAAAGTATTTACCCCCCTTCCAGATGTCCCTTATAATTACATAAGCAATGTAGAATATGTTGGCACTATTTGATTTCATAGTTGTCATAGAATTTCAGCTATTTTATTTTAAATCAAAATGTAATTAAGCAATAAAAAAAACTTTTGTAAAGTTATTATTGCATTTTTAATGAATTTATGGTCATATTTAGTACACTGTACTAAATATCAAGGGTGAGATTAAGCACAAATTAGATACTTGCGTACTCCTACTGAAAGAGGCACACCCTGGCATACGTGCTAGAATTATTGTTAAGCTATGTTCACATGTTGGGTACTTGGTCAGTATTTTACCTCAGTATGTGAAAGCCAAAACCAGGAATGGGTGAAAAATGTCGAAGTGGTGATGTGCTTCCATAAGGCCACTATCACACGTTTAGATTTTGTTGAGTATATTACCTCAGTATTTGGAAGTCAAAACCAGGAATGAAACAATAAGTGGAAAAGTATAAGGCCATGTTGACACGATCAGTATTTGGTCAGTATTTTACCTCAGTATTTGTCGCCAAAACCATGAGTGGGTGATAAATACAGAGGTGTCGTGTTTCTATTATAATTTTCCAATAATTGTTCCACTCCTGATTTTGGCTACAAATTCTGAGGTAAAAAACTCACCAAATACTCAACGTGTGATCATGGCCTTATAGTTACCCGTCACCACGTCTGCATTTTTCACTCTCTCCTGGTTTTGGCTACAAATACTGAGGTAAAAAACTCACCAAATACATAACATGTTAACATGGCCTTAGTTGTCCATTCATATTTAAAGGGAATCAACCACCAGGATTTAATCACTTGTAAGGCTGCTTTCACACTGCGTTTTTGTGCTGTCCGAGGGGATCAAACTTTTTGCTGCTCCCCTCGGACAGCATCGGATCCAAACTGATGACTGCAATCGGATGCCAAATAGGCATCCGATTCTGATATTTTGCAGCATCAGTCTGAATCCTCTCTCCTATCCCTGCTCCTCCTGTCACCTTTCTCCCCTCCTCTCTCTGCTCCCTCTTTGCCCCCTCTGTCTCCCCTCTTTGCCCCCTCTGTCTCCCCTCTTTGCCCCCTCTGTCTCCCCTCTGTCTCCCCTCTTTCGACCGCTCTTTGTCCCCTCTGTCTCCCCTCTTTGCCCCCTCTGTCTACCCTCTTTGCCCCCTCTGTCTCCCATTTTGCCCCTCTTTCGGACCCCTCTTTGCCCCCTCTGTCTCCCCTCTTTGTCCCCTATTTCGCCCCCTCTTTTGTCCCCTTTGTTCCCCTCTTTCCAGGCCTTTAAAAATAAAAAAATCTTCATTCTCACCTCTCCACGACACCCGCGGTGCTTCCAGCTTCTTCTTCTGATGCTCAGGACCTGGCGTGATGTCACAGTCACATGACCGGTTACCGCGGTAACCGGTCATGTGACTCAACTGTGACGTCAGGCCAGGTCCTAGAAGCACAGAGCGCTGGAGGCATCGCTGGATCGTGGAGAGGTGAGGATAATGATTTTTTTATTTTTAACCCTTTCATTTAACTGGATATCACTTCTGCAATGTATGAATATACATTGCAGAAGTGATATTAGATGGCACACAGCGATTTTAGTGTACTGAGCATGCTCAGTACACTAAGATCGGGTCCGAGGAGACATCAGCTGTTTCCTCGGACCCGCGCTCCATAGGCCCCATGTTATTTGGCGCGGATCAGGTCGGATCCAATTCGGTCCGATCTTACCCGCTGTGCCAAAAATCGCAGCAGGCTGCGATTTTGGGCACAGCAAAAAATCGCCCAGGATCGGATCCGACAAAAATCGGATGCCAATAAGGCCAAATCCGATGTGATCTGTGCCCATAGGATAACATGGGGCCAAAATCTGATCCGTGGCTGTCTGTTTTACAATGGACAGCCACGGATCACAGAAAATCACTGTGTGAAAGCACCCTAAATTAGTACAGCACGCAATTAGCGTGTGCAGCATGACATCACTATTTGGGGCTTTTTTAATTTCTCCCCTGTGGACTTGTGTTTCTGCTGCAAGCCCAACTTCCTCCCTCTCCCTCTCATCCAGACTCATCCAGAGAGGGTAGACTTACAGCAGAAAAAGAAACCCACAGGGGAGGAATAAAAAGAATGCAAATATTAATGTCATGCTGCACACGTCACTCACCTGCTGCACTGATTTACAGGTGGTTAAATCCTGGTGGATGGTTCCCCTTAAGTATAGAGCTAATTAGCCTTCCATTTTTGTTCTACCTCTACCTTGTGTGATGGTGTAGTAATGTTTTGATCTTTCCGTACATGAATAAGATATTTCATTTTTACAGAAATTGAAAAAAGCATTGCATAATGCATTTTCAAAGCACAATAAGTTATTTACAAAAAATGTCTGCTGCCCCCACCACCCCCTGGAATGGCAGAAAATAGGAAATTGTCTTTACTTGCAAAATATCACACAGCCAGGCTGTACAAATAGATGGAAAAACAATGTATTACAATCTCTGACCTCCTGATTGCTGTATATAGTTTTGTAAACAGCAGTGGTTCTTCCTGCTCTATTCCCGATGATGATCATGTGGTTTAAGGTGCTGGGTATCTAAAGGAAAAGAAATTAGTGGGTCTTAGCAGACCCTAATAAGCTCTGCAGTATATTTCAGGAAGTTGAGAAACACTAAAATCAACAATAAAACCAAATACTTTTAAAATGAAAAAAAATAAATAAATAAATATTAAATATATAAAATGAAAAATTAAATGAGTATCAATGTACTATAGCAGCAGCCAACTTGATGGACACTCAAATGAGAAAAGTTGCATTACATGAATAGCATATTAGATGCTATGCTATTAAAATAGTTTGGCATCCATCATGTTAAAAGCTTTTACAATTGAAAAGAAAATAAACAGAACACAAATATAAACACTATCAGTTCAAATTACAGATATCCCCTATATTAAAATGTCAATAAATCATGTTGTTCTACTAAAAACAGTGGAAAAACACAGACACTTATTTTGCTAATATCACTAAGAATGTGCTACCGTAGTGAAACTCTTACAAAAGAAACATCCTTCCAGACCTGCATATGAAAAAACAAAGATGTATCTGTGGCTGGCATTAACTGTGGTTAACTAGATAAAATGTGTCCTGTGCCATTTCAGAACTGGACCCAGAAGTCGACACAATAATGAGTCCCAGCAGAAGACAATCTCATTCAGTGGTGTAATGTAGGATGCCACCACTTAAGGCATTGAAAATGTTTTGTAATTTGTTCTTCCTAACCAATGAACCTTTAGCGCTCCTGGGTTTCTTTCTACAGTCCAATATTAAGGGGACTCTGTCAAGTCATTTTTCAGTATGATACTATTACCCTTGAATAGGGCCTTGGCAAACCTTTTAAAAACATGTGAAATCATTAATGTATACTTTCTAATTTCCATGCTCTAACCATTTTCACACCCTGCAGGCAGCTCCTGCATTAGTCCTCTCAGTAATATTCACAGCTGAATAGTCCGGCTGCTGTATAAGTATTATTTAAATATCCATGCCCACCGAAGCTGGTGATCTGTCCCTCCCCTCTGTGCTCTGTGCTGGGAGGGGGAGGTGTTTTGTCCTGCACTGTGCTATCTGTAGGAGATTTCTACGGTATTATATGAAGGTTGTTTTTTCTGTAGACATGTAATGTATATATCTGCTGAACATATGATCAAATGTTCTTATAATCAAATAGAAATATCTCAGACTGTACACACTGCACATATACCTCATACACACAATGAAGATCTCTAATATCACACATCTCCTCCCCCTCCTTTTTGCTCGGCAATGAAACACACAATAGACAGATCAGAGAGTAGGCAGGGCTGTGCAGTGATGCATGGATATTCATTCCTTGGGGAGTGGGCAGCACAGAGCTCACTGTGCTTGACAGATCAAATTAATATTTTATTTTGGTGTTTATAGAGGATAGGAGGGTAGCATAAATAATAGAAATACATGAAGAGAGAGAGCTTAGAGAAAGGAATTTGAAAATGATAGCAGTTACACATGGATTTTAGACCTGTCAGATTCCCTTTAAATACCTGTCTCCCAAGGATATGTTATGCAATTTGAGAAAAAATACTGAAGTAAATTATAATTTACACTTTGACTTTCTAGTTTTTTGCTAAAATTGTAAAAACAAAAAGTTATATGTTGGTTTTTTTTTTAATACTTCATTACATTATTGCTATCTGACAATTGTTGGCTGCCAAAGTCTGTGATGTTCAGTACAATGGCCATCCCTGGCATCCCCCAAATTATGCCAACAATCTAATTTCAAGTTTATTTTTTACACATTACTTACTATAAAGAATAAAGGCCACGTTACTCACACAGATATCTGTGACCAACTTCTGAACAGATCTCTGGTTGCAGTGAAATCATGGACACATTTTTCCATTTTGTGGCTGTGTACAAATGTAACAATGTGTTCATGATTTTGCTGCAACCAGAGATCTGTTCAGAAGTTGGTCACAGATATATGTGTGTATAACGTGGCCTTAAAGCGAACCTGTCACTCCCCCTGGACATCAAAAGCTATAATAGCCACCTTCTGCAGCACTAAGGCTGCATTCAGGGAAGATGACTATATGCTTTTGATGCCCTATATTCAGTCAAATATGAAGTTATATAAAGGCTTACACTTAAGAAGACCTAAGACCGGGAGGCGGGGTTTCGCGCTCCTCCGACCCGCCTCCTCTTGTCAATCATTCAGGTCGCCTGCTGCTGCCTCCCCTCACAGTCTATCATGAACGCGCGCCTCCGTTCTCCTCTATGGCGCCACGCATGCGCTGTGCGCCGGGTGTCCAGGAAGTCGTCGGGCTGTGCGCGCAGCCCGACGACTTCCTGGACACCCGGCGCACAGCGCATGCGCTGCGCCATAGAGAAGAACGGAGGCGCGCGTTCATGATAGACTGTGAGGGGAGGCAGCAGCAGGGCACCTGAATGATTGACAAGAGGAGGCGGGTCGGAGGAGCACGAAACCCCGCCTCCCGGTCTTAGGTCTTCTTAAGTGTAAGCCTTTATATAACTTCATATTTGACTGAATATAGGGCATCAAAAGCATATAGCCACCTTCCCTGAATGCAGCCTTAGTGCTGCAGAAGGTGGCTATTATAGCTTTTGATGTCCACGGGGGGGTGACAGGTTCGCTTTAAGTGATAAGCTTTTCTTTTTGTGGAGATTGAAACACCAGATTTCTCACGCTAGTAATGAGGATACTTAAAAGTCACAATGCTCCTCTGCAAAATAAAATATGCAAAATGTCTCTTCAGAGAGAAAAAAGACTTGGACTCTCGTTCCGCCTATTGGAATTAGCAATCTTAGAAGTCAAAAAAGACCCTTTAATGATCCTTGTCATATGACTTATAATTTATATCAGATTAGAATCTCAATTTGCAGACATGGTGTTTCAGGATATTTCCTCTCATGCAAAGTATGAAATCTGATCTGTCTGTATGAGAGGGTAAGTGAGGTCTAAGACCAAGGTTCCACTTGTGTTTTAACATGCCAGTAATGCAAGAGATGGGGAAATTAATCTATCCCTCTGCTCTGCCACTGTGATCCAATCGCATTGGAGCTCAGCATACTGACACTCGGCTCCCGCTCGGAGCAGAGCAGGAGCCAAGGGTCATTAGTATATCGCATCCTAAGGCCTAATTTTTTCTCTTTGTGGAGAGCTACACACCAGAACTGGCAAGCTTGTAACTCTTTAGGTGACACTAGAGTTCAAGTCTCCTTCATCTCTGAAGAGACAATTTGCATATAAGGCTATCTGCTCACAGGTGTTTGTGTAACATTTAGGAGATCCGTTTTGGCTGGAATTTTGAAACCAAAACGAATCCTCTTTTTTTTCTATTATTGCAAAAAAGCATCACAAAACGCATCAACTGTTTGTGTTGCTTTTTTGCACTTTTTTTAGTGCTGCGCTTTTGCTTTTCAAAGCAAATATGCAGTACAATTCCATAAGCAGGGGAAGGGGTGAGACAGACAGACAGAGACACACACACACACTTTCCCTAAGGTCCGTGGTGTCCAGCAATAGGCAACTTACGGTTATGGCATGGTAACAAGTCACCTGATTAGTCATATGTCCAGGTCCTTTTCACTTCTCACAGGTCCTGTTACCAGTGCCTGGAAGGAATTCAATGCTGGAGCGCGCTGTGGGATCGCTGAGGAGCATAAGAATCAGCATTTGTGGTGTACAAATCACACTACAATAGCATCACAAATGGACTGTGTGAATACTAGTTCATTTGTGAGGCTTTATTTTAGTAGAATGGAGTGAATGGAGAAAACACAACAGAAAAACAGCACTAATTGATATGCTCATAATATTCTGGATGCACTTTGTAACGCAGCAGTGAAAAACGCTGATGTCTGCACAACAAATTGAAAATCTTATTCAGTTTGCTGGCAGATGTAGTGCCTGGACAGTTTTTGGCATAGTTTAAAAAAAATTGCAGCACCAAAAATGGATCAGAAAGACAACAAAAACACTCAGTGGACACATGGCATAAAGGCCAGGTATTTGATGGTTCTATTCATATGTTGCATGTTGCAATTAATTACATTACCTATATATTCAATTTAAGTGTAATTTGGTTAACCTGAGCATGTTGTCTTCAGATTGATATAAGGGTCGCTTTACACGTCGCAATATCGTTCAGATATCGCATACAATTTCATGTGAGCATAGCGATTCAGAGAAGAAACACGGCACTCACCATAGGACGGATCTTCAAAACTTTTTATTCCATGCGACTCGGCATAGACAAAACGCAGGGAGGAGAGGGGGTGCTGAGACTTGGTGACGGTTCCCCGTTTCGCAGCGGGACTCGCTGCTTCTACTTTAAAAGTTGAATATCATTAATCTTCCTTTTTTCATGCCGCTCATTACTCCATATAGTACTTGATTGTTTTAAAGGCCTAAAAGTAGAACGTTAATATCTTTTAAATGTTCTCTAGCATACACATTTGATTGTATGATATGTAATTTGTTTTTAATTCATGTTTCACGTATAGAGCACTTTGATTACATTGTGAGCTGGCGTGGGCGGACTCGTCCGGGGCTTTAAAACCTCGGATGTGACGTCAGACGCCAGACTAGTTTGGTCCGTAGAAGCAGCGAGTCCCGCTGCGAAACGGGGAACCGTCACCAAGTCTCAGCACCCCCTCTCCTCCCTGCGTTTTGTCTATGCCGAGTCGCATGGAATAAAAAGTTTTGAAGATCCGTCCTATGGTGAGTGCCGTGTTTCTTCTCTGAATCGCTATACCTACTGTTGGCTCATACGCACACGTGCACCGCCGTGTATAGGTATCGCACACTCGGAGGGTTATATCAGCGAGTTTACAGACGATTGTGCCCGACTCTTCTACTTTTGTTTGAATTTCATGTGAGCGCACACATTTTTGGCACTTGTCCAAGATCGCATAGTAGATTTCACACAGGGAGATATCGGCAGGCAACACAACTACACCTCCCTCCCCGCACCCTCCACTTGATGTAATACCGCGACTGGAACCTGCACCTCCCTCCCCGCACCCTCCACCTGATGTAATACCGCGACTGGAATAAAGAAACCTGTCTTCACCGGTCCAATGAGTGCCGCCTTCTTCTTTCTTTATGGATAAAAATGACTATGTCCTACGGCTAGAGCAACGCTGGACCTGGTTCTGTGCCACAATTTCAACTGCAGCAACATAAGGTCAGTGCCCGGTTTTCCTTATATATTCAAAACAACTACGATGGTATACGCCCCTTCTTTGCGCTGGGTATGAGCAACCCAGGGAACAACCATTTAACATTGGAGTGAATAGGGAAAGTTGCGCTCCAAATCGTGTCACACAGCACGATCATGCCACATTGCATATACAATATCGTACGATTGAAGGGCTTGCAGAATCTTCTTGCAATATCATAGGTAGGTTTTTTTTTCTGTCGCATTGCCCATTTACACGACACAACACACGAATGATATCAACTGCAATGGCCATACCACGAGACTTTTTATCGATGTTGCGTTGCGATATCGCGACGTGTAAAGCAGCCATAATGACCTAAAAATTGTTTCATTTGTGGGTCCAAATGAACTAAATCTGGGTATTCCAAAATAAGTCTCTAAATACTTTCTTGTTCTAAAAAGTCAGAGTACTTTGCCTGATCTAGAACAATTTCAGGAAAAACATTAAGGCAGACATTCAAGAGTGTGGGTAGGGTCACACTTTAAACTGGAATTTCGTTCACCGCATCCAGATCCAGATGCAGTGAACGCAATTGTGTTCCCATACATTTTTTAACAAAAATGTGTGGAGGGATCCGTAATGCAGTAACCGGATTGCTCTGGATGTGTAATCCGGAGCAATACGGTTACTGTACAGTTTGCTCATCCCTGCTGCAGGGATGAGCAAACTGTTAGATCTTTAAAAAAACATTTAATATTATTAATGTGTGCCCATCATGTCTCTAGGGGGTGCCCACCCCCCTAGAGGCATGCTACCTACTCTGGTGGGCATGTAATAGGTTAATTCCTCATGTACAGTAAGCCGACTCCTGTCGGCTCTGTACATTTTTATGAATGAAGCCGCCAGCTCCTCTGTCAGCGGTGTGCATACTATACGTAATGTATCAGAGTAGGTAGCATGCCTCTAGGGGGTGGGCACCTCCTAGAGACATGATGGGCACACTTATTAATGATATTAAAGGTTTTTTAACAACATTAAACACTTTGCTTATTCCGGCGGCAGCTGAGATAAGCAAAGTATATGGGAACCGCATTGCTCAGGATTACACATCCGGAGCAATGCGGTTACCGCATTGTGGATGTTACAACCGCTCCGAAAACTGCAGCCTGTTAAATTTTTATTTAATAATAATGTAGAGCAAGTGATTTTAATAAACTTTTACATATCTTTATAAGGCTAGGGTCACACTTGCGTTTTTTTTTTTTTTAAATCCTGATCTGGTTTTGAGCTTTAAAATAGCTCAAAACCGCATCAGGAAACGCTCCTCATAGGAGCCCATTATAAAAGCCAGATTGCATGTATGAGGAGCGTTTCCTGATGCGATTTTGAGCTATTTGAAAGCTCAAAACCGGATAAGAATTTAAAAAAAATAAACGCTTGTGTTACCCTAGCCTAGCTTTCTCCATTTCTGGTGTTAGGCTAGTAACTAGAACAAATATGCGTAAAAATCCATTTTAAATGCCTTTGCCCATCAGTAATTTGGGATCAAAACTTACAAATGTATTAATTATTGCTAAATTGGCATAAACACCGTAAAATTGAAAAAAAAAAAATAGATATAATTTTCAAACAATCTTTCAAATATTGGTCTATTCAGTTTGGTTACATACATATAAAAATTATAAGATGTCTTCCAGATGTCTTCTGAGTTTTCATATTGAGCAGATCAGTGATTTCACCGGTGGAAACTGGTGGGAGATTAGAAAATACCCATTAAAAAGAACCACTGCTGTTGATGGGATCATTCTTCATGAACAAGATTCATACATTTACTACAGAAAATATATGTCTAAAAAAATCTGACTAACCAGGAAGGTTAAAAAAAAAGGAGGAAAAATAGTATTTGATGCAAGTTCTAACAGGATAAATGTTTAAATTTCTCACCATGTTATTTAAATTCTGCACAGGGAGAATTTATTGTAATAGATCCTTAAAATGAACACCTGAAGCCATTTCCACAGATGAAAAATAACTTCAAATATATATTTTAAAATTAGCTTGCTCATGATTTAAAAAGTACACCTAGCAAGGTCTGGCAATTTCTACAGGGTATTTGCAAACTAATTTATCCTTTAAATGAAAGCAATGATTATTTTTTCCAAGTAACTTGTCAATTAGTATACTAAAAACAACAAAACATTTATTAAGTAAAAATATCTCGTGGTGACAAAATAAAATATAGGTAACAAACTATGATTGTGTAAAAAAAAAAGAATAAAAATCATGTTAAAAATAAATTTCAGCATCTTTTATGTATTAGCCCCAACAAATTGTTAGTGGTGCAGAAACTAATTAATGAAAGACAAAAACTGAACTGGAACGCAAGAATACGCATGCAGAGTGTAAGTGCATGTTCATATTGGTCACAAAACATCATAACCAAATTAAATTGCAATAGTGCATGAAATAAAAATTGAGTACTTGATAACATTATTTTGATCATAATATGAAAGCCATTCCACTATGTCAAGGTGACCCCATTAGGATGGTCAAAACCTAGCATGCAATATTAAAAACCTTACCAGATGTCAAGTGATGTAAATGTGATGAAAATTGAGCAGGGCCCGGGGCCCCAACATAGAACACCCAGCAATGCAAAGCTATATATACATAATGTCCAGCGCGTAGAAAGGCAGGTCAAACTTTCGATTGCAATGACTGCAAAAAAAAAAGCAAAGAAAACCAAAAACTGAACTGGAACGCAAGTATATGTCAGCAGTATATAGATGCATGTTCAACAGGCCACAAAACTGTGAAACCAAAGAAAGGAGACAAAAATGAGAAGATACCCTAAAATAACTAAATAAATAATAATAATAATAATAATAATAATAATAAAGCTTTATTTATATAGCGCCAACATATTCCCCAGCGCTTTACAATGTAGGGTTAGAGTACAGAAAATATACAGTAAGTAATTACAGTAGAGAACAAATAAAGCACAATAATTGGATACAAAACAATAGGCATAGAATCAATGTGAAAAAAAATAAAGTAAATAAAGCAAGAAATGAAGGTGACCCTGCTCAAAAGAGCTTACAATCTACGACGGGATAGGGGTTGCACAAGGTGCAGGGGCTTATTGCACTGATGGTCCAGGTATCTTGAGGAAATGGGGCATAGGGCTAAGCTTACATGAATGGTCATCAGACAGTCTGTGTAGACCTTTATGGTTTGGTGGAGTTTGTAGAAGAGTAATGTCCAGAGGGATAGACAATTCACTGTCTACAGTACAATGGACTTTTATTAAGGAGTATGATAGGCCGCCTTAAAAAGATGCGTTTTTAGGGATCGTCTGAAGCCATGCAAGTTGTGGATAGTCCTGATTTCTTTGGGTAAAGCATTCCAGAGGTTTGGTGCAGCTCTGGAAAAGTCTTGGAGCCGGGAGTGGGAGGATCGGATTAGTGCAGATGTTAGTCGAAGGTCATTTGAGGAACGTAGAGAGGGTGGGGTGATAGACAGAGATGAGGGAGGAGAGGTAGGGGGGTGCTGCTCTGTGAAGAGCTTTGTGGGTGAGAACAAACTATTTGAATTTGATCCTGTAGTATTGTATATGAAAATAAAAATAGGGGTTTTTTGATAAAAAAAAATGTAAAAGCCATACCTCCATGTCGAGATAACCCCATTGGGACGGTCCCAACCTAGCATTAAATATAAAAATCTTGCGATATGTCAAGTGACATAAACATGATAAGGATTCAAAGGGACGGTGTGTTGCTGGTCCACGCTGCTACAGAAATCACAAAGCCCAAATCTTCAATTTGTAAGGGTTTATTGGATCCATCCAACACGTTTCAGAGCCTGCTATGCGCGTTTATCAGGAATTCTGTGATGAAGGAGCATAGCAGGCTCTGAAACGCGTTGGATGGATCCAATAAACCCTTATAAATTGAAGATTTGGGTTTTGTGGTTTTTGTAGCAGCTCGGACTTACAACCAGTGCTTTTTTTGCGCCGGTATGTGACGGTACAACGTACCGGAAAATCTGAAGAACGCACCTATTATGATGTCTGACTGAGGGCCACCACCACCTACACCTGTGTGTGTAAGTAACGGTTTCCTCAGCACCGGTGGAAATCATAGGGCAGGGGTGCAGGGCAGATCTCGCCCTCAGTGTCTGCCGACTGCCGACACTGCAGATCAGCTCGACAGGGACTTAAGTGATGACATCATCAATGAGCGCCTCGTCGCTGTGCTGAGTCCTGCAGTGCAGAGCGGCCAGCAAACAAGCTGGGGACACTGGTGCTGAAGGCTGGAGCTGCTTAGAAGAGAGAAGACATTACATTACAAAAGTAAAAAAAATGTAAATATAAACAAAAGAGTGACCTGGGAGATAATATGGGGGGACGGGAGCCCTATGGGAAGGCTGTATAAATGGGAGCCTTAAGTGGGGGCTGTAGATGAGATGTGCTCTCATCTCATATACAGCCCTGCCCACTATAGTCTCACATAACATATACAGCAACCCCATAGGGCTCCTATATCATATATAGACCCCTAAAGGGCTCCCATTATTGGAGCCCTATTGGGGGCTGTATATGATATGGGAGGCCTATGGGGCTGTATATGATATGGGAGCCCTATGGGGCATTAGGGGGGCTGTATATGAGATGGGACTCCCACATCAATACAGCCCCCATAGGGCTCCCATATCATATACAGCCTATATATGATATAGGAGCCCTATGGGGGACTGTATATGATATGGGGACTGTATGGAGTATTGGGGGCTGTACAGTGCCTACAAGTAGTATTCAACCCCCTGCAGATTTAGCTGGTTTGATAAGATGCCAATAAGTTAGAGCCTTCAAACTGCAAACGAGAGTAGGATTTATTAACAGAAGCATAAATCTTACAAACCAAAAAGTTATGTTGCTCAGTTGAATTTTTATAAATTTTAAACATAAAAGTGTGGGTCAATTATTATTCAACCCCTATGTTTAATATTTTGTGGAATAACCCTTGTTTGCAATTACAGCTAATAATTGTCTTTTATAAGACCTGATCAGGCCGGCACATGTCTCTGGAGTTATCTTGGCCCACTCCTCCATGCAGATCTTCTCCAAGTTATCTAGGTTCTTTGGGTGTCTCATGTGGACTTTAATCTTGAGCTCCTTCACAAGTTTTCAATTGGGTTAAGGTCAGGAGACTGACTAGGCCACTCCAACACCTTGATTTTTTCCCTCTTGAACCAGGCCTTGGTTTTCTTGGCTGTGTGCTTTGGGTCGTTGTCTTGTTGGAAGATGAAATTACGACCCATCTTAAGATCCTTGATGGAGGAGCAGAGGTTCTTGGCCAAAATCTCCAGGTAGGCCGTGCTATCCATCTTTCCATGGATGCGGACCAGATGGCCAGGCCCCTTGGCTGAGAAACAGCCTCACAGCATGATGCTGCCACCACCATGCTTGACTGTAGGGATGGTATTCTTGGGGTCATATGCAGTGCCATCCAGTCTCCAAACGTCACGTGTGTGGTTGGCACCAAAGATCTCGATCTTGGTCTCATCAGACCATAGAACCTTGAACCAGTCTGTCTCAGAGTCCTCCAAGTGATCATGAGCAAACTGTAGACGAGCCTTGACATGACGCTTTGAAAGTAAAGGAACCTTACGGGCTCGTCTGAAACGGAGACCATTGCGGTGGAGTACATTACTTATGGTATTGACTGAAACCAATGTCCCCACTGCCATGAGATCTTCCCGGAGCTCCTTCCTTGTTGTCCTTGGGTTAGCCTTGACTCTTCGGACAAGCCTGGCCTCGGCACGCGAGGAAAATTTCAAAGGCTGTCCAGGCCGTGGAAGGCTAACAGTAGTTTTATATGCCTTCCACTTCCGGATGATGCTCCCAACAGTGGAGACAGGTAGGCCCAACTCCTTGGAAAGGGTTTTGTACCCCTTGCCAGCCTTGTGACCATCCACGATCTTGTCTCTGATGGCCTTGGAATGCTCCTTTGTCTTTCCCATGTTGACCATGTATGGGTGCTGTTCACAAGTTTGGGGAGGGTCTTAAATAGTCAGAAAAGGCTGGCAAAAGAGATAATTAATAAACACATGTGAAGCTTATTGTTATTTGTGCCTGAACTACTTCTTAATACTTTAGGGGGACCAAACAGAATTCTGGTGGTTTGAGGGGTTGAATAATAAATTACCCTCTGAATTAACTTTTAACGCTTTAAAAAAAAATAAATAAATAAAATTTTGTGGCACTGCATTTCCCACTTCCAGGCTGATCTACAGTCCAAATGTCACAATGCCAAGTTAATTCCGCATGTGTCAACCAGCTAAATCTGCAGGGGGTTGAATACTACTTGTAGGCACTGTATATGAGATGGGACTCAAATATAATATATAGCCACCCATAAGGTTCTCATATCATATAAAACACACCCATAGGGCTCCCGTATCATATACAAGCCCCCCATAGGGCTTCCATTATGGGAGCCCCATGGAGGGGCTGTATATGATACAGGAGCCCTATGGAGGGCTGAATATGATTTGGGTGCCCTATGGCGGGGTTATATATGATATATGGGAGCCCTATAAGGGGGCTGTATATGAAATGGGAGCTCTATGGGGGATGTATATGAGATGGGAGCACTATGGGAGCTGTGTATGAGATGTGAGCCCTATGGGACATAATAGATAATAATAATGAGAAATTAATCAGAAATGCGTACCGGCAAATATTTTTTACAAAAAAAGCACTGCATGCACACACCGTCCCTTTGAATGTTAGGATTGCCTACCACACTGCATGTGGAAGTGTGTGTCTCGCAGCAGATACCTCATGTGATTTATACTGGTTGTGTGTCACACAACCTGAACAGGTGAGTGTGGCACCCCAGGGTACATGTGCCACAGAAACATCACCAAGGGTTAACTCCCCACACAACCCACAACACTACACTAGCACCTCCAGGCCAGAAGGGGAAGCTAAAGCTGCTTCCCTATATATTCGGGTGTGGAGAGGAAGTGGCAGTTAGTTCAGTGCAGAGCAGCACTGAGGAAAAAGGATCTGGGTGTAAAAGAGATGCGTTAGGCTCAACCCACGGTCCACTGTCCAGTTCCAGGCTGGCCAAGGTCTGATGAAAGGAGAAGGAGCAGAGAGGAACACACCTGGGAGACTGAGTTCCCTGTAACTCACCCCAGAGACGCGCATAGAATGGATACCTGATCCGATTCTGGGCCTAACATAGCACAGTGAACACCGGTTAGTGAAGGTCCCACATCTTCACTGTACCACAGCGAAGCAACACGGCGAGGTCAGGCACACGGAAGGATGATTTTTTTCTGTACAATAAAATTATCAGCATAAAGAAACATTTCTTCCTTTCCATTTTTTATTAGTTGAGTGTGCCGAGGCTAATCTAGTATTACTTTTGGTTGCATTTTCCTCTGAGCACCTCACATAAGGTTGAGCCGGGTCATACTCTATTCTATATAGGCACACGGAATAAGACTCAAGTTGCCTAGCAAGTTGGTACCCGTGAGGGGAGACAGGGCTGGCAGCTTAGCTAAAGCAGCAGCAGGGCCATACACACAGTGCACACACAGGAAGCCAAAGGACCCGGCCAGGGTGGGAGCAACCTGACCCCCTGTACAGACTCCGTGGACAGTACTCACCTGAATTACCATCTGCTTCAGTAAAGACTTGGAAAACTACAAAACCGTGAGTCTGTGTAATCCTTGTGAACCCTGCTCTACCTCACAAACTGTTTTTCATCACTACTGCCCTGGGGACCAGGATCTGCCCGTGGAGAGCCGTCACATCACAGGCTGCCATCCATCATCCCCTGAGGTTCTGCAGCAGCTGTGGTCACCCTGACCACATACCCACATACCACAGGTGGTGTCATGACTTTCTCCCCTGTAAATACCCCCCATTACTTGTGGGCTCGGGACACGATCCGGACCAAGACCGCCGTGATAACCCCTGTGATACCCTGGTCCGGTACCGAGTACCCCATCCCAGTGGGATCCACATGAGCAGTTTCATTGAGTGGCTTCAGAGCTTTCTTTATATATAAAGATAAGACCCTATTTGTGCTTACTTCCTTTACAGATATAAGCATGATAAGTATTTAGCAGGGCCCGGGGCCACTACAGAGAATATCCAGCAATGGGAAGCTATGTACATATATTGTATAGCTCATAAGAAAGCAGGTAACACCTTATTTTGCAATGACTGCAAAAAAACAAAGAAAACCAAAAACTGAACTGGAACCCAAGTATATGCATGCAGTATATAGAAAATAATCTATATACCTATCATAATCTATAATTTTTCAAAATATATTACTGGTTATACTCCATCTATATGCCAGCTTTATAAAATGTTTTATTTCAGCTAAAAGAAATCAAAGTTAAGCCTGCAAATGTTGTTAGATATTGTTAAGCCTGTTTCACACTTCTGCGCCTGGCTACATCACCAGCGCCAGCCTGGTAGCGCTGGCGCAGAGGTGATTTGGGGCACAGTGGGGCTGCGTTTACAGCTTGTGTAAACGCTTACTTGTGGCCCCAGTGCACTCAGCTGCGCTCGGTGCCCCCATTATCTCCTATGGCCGAGCACATCTGAGCGCGCACTCTGTATACTCAGAAGCGCAAGTGAAATTGGCAGAGCGCACGGCGCATGTGCCTGGTCAGACGCTCCCGGAAACGCCCCAATAGGGCATGCATTTCTGCATGCGTTTTTTAGGTGCCTTTAGGCACCCATGCGTTTTTCCATGCATTTTTGAATCAGCACCCAAAAAAGTGCATGAACCATTTTTTGGTGCTGATTTAAAAACGCATGCGTTTTTTAGAAAATGCATGTGTTTTTTAACATGGGCCCCTATGGAAAATGCATGAGTTTTTGCATGGTACTAATGTACCATGCGTTTTTGAAGGCAGCCCCTCACATAAGTGCAAAAACGCATGCCAAAAATGCATGGCACTTTAGACATGCGTTTTTGCTATTGGAGCTTGCGTTTTTGCTATTAGGGCATGTGTTTTTTTGCATGGGGGCCTATGGGTGCGTTTTTACATGCTTTTTTAAAAATGCAGGTCTCAAAAAAAGCATGAAAAAACTGCAAGTGTGACCCTAGCCATAGATGACAATTATATACTGGCCGCATTGAGAAACATATATAGGAGATCAGTTTTTCTAAGGGCTAAAAAAATGCATTGGTATGTGTGAACAAGGCCTAAGACTACCTTGCGATAGTTATATATTACCGCTAATACCAAACAACATCTTGTCTATTTGTTATCACATGATGTATGTAAAGCAAGTATGTTAATTGCAGTGTTGGATCCATTTGATACTTGGACTGCATTTGCAATTTTTAGCTTACTTTTGATACCTGATCCCAATAAAGTGAATTTTAATTATTGAATGTCTGACCGATTTTGTTGTTGTTGTTGTATGAGGTTATAGTATTATGGTTCGTCCGTAGTCCACATTATAGACACTAAGGACCAAATGACATGGTCCTTTTAGGTGTGTGTCAAGCATGCAGGTTGTGTTAATTTTGAGAATGAACACGTCTACTTCAGACACAGTCTAGTGTGGACATCTTGTGAAAGGCTTAGGAATAGTTTTCCACTAGATTTCACTTAGGCTAGGGTCACACTTTTTCATAGAATTGCATTCACCGCATTCAGATCCGAATTTGGTGAACGCAATTGCGGTCCCACACATTTTTTAACAAAAATCTGTGGAGGGAACCGCAATGCGGTAACCGGATTGCTCCAGATGTGTAATCCGGAGCAATCCTGTTACTGTACAGTTTGCTCATCCCTGCTGCTGCAAGGATGAGCAAACTGCTATCACTGCTTAAAAATAATAAATATTATTAATAATTGTGGCCATAATGTCTCTGGGGGGTGCCGACCCCCCCTAGAGACATACCACCCACTCAGCTGCGCATATAATGAGTTAATTGCTGATGTACAGTAAGCCGACTCCTGTCATCTCTGTACATTTTTATGAATGAAGCCGCAGCTCCCCTGTGAGCAGCGCGCATGCTATACGTAACGTACGTATAGCATGTGCGCTGTCCAGAGTCCTGTAGCCATTTACAATAGATCTATGGGCTGCGCATCACCATAGATCTACTGTAAAAGCCTTGAGAACCTCGGACAGTGCACATACTATACGTAAATTACATATGGTATGAGCGCTGCTCACAGGAGAGCTGCGACTTCATTCATAAAAATGTACAAAGCCGACAGGAGTCGGCTTACTGTACATCAGCAATTACCGTATATACTCGTGTATAAGCCGAGTTTTTCAGCCCAAAATTTGGGCTGAAAAGTCTCCCCCTCGGCTTATACACGAGTCAATACGGGGGGGGCTGTGTACGGGGCTGTGGAGGCTTCAGGAGGCGGGGGGGGGGCTGCTGTATGAGCGGCCCCGTCACGTGGGGCCGCTCATTAAATATGCACTGCTTCCCCCTGTCAATCAGCGGCAGGGGGAAGCAGTGCATATAGCCCCCAAATGCTGGCACTCGCCCCCCCTTGTAAGGGACCCCCCCCCGATGGTTATATTACCATTCCGGACTTCTGATCCGCGCCGCTCCTCGGTGCTCCTCGCTGCTCCGTCCGTCTGCTACATCCGGGATCTCCGGCCGTCGCAGGGGATCCCGGATGTAGAAGACGGACGGACGGAGCAGCGAGGAGCACCGAGGAGCGGCGCGGATCAGAAGTCCGGAATGGTAAGAGAAGCGGGGGGGGGCCCTTGCAAGGGGGGGCGAGTGCCAGCATTTGGGGGCTGCTGGGGACCCCCAGGGGGCTGCTGGGGACCCCCTGGGGGCCGCTGTGTACCCCCTGGGGGCTGCTGGGGACCCCCTGGGGGCTGCTGTTTACCCCCAGGGGGCTGCTGTGTACCCCCAGGGGGCTGCTGGGTACCCCAGGGGGCTGCTGGGTACCCCCTGGGGGCTGCTGGGGACCCCCAGGGGGCTGCTGTGTACCCCCAGGGGACTGCTGGGTACCCCCTGGGGGCTGCTGGGTACCTCCTGGGGGCTGCTATATGTACCCCTGGGGGCCTGCTGTATACCACTGGGGCTGCTGTATACTACCACTGGGGCTGCTGTATACTACCACTGGGGCTGCTGTATACTACCACTGGGGCTGCTGTATACTACCACTGGGGCTGCTGTATACTACCACTGGGGCTGCTATATACTACCACTGGGGAGGCCTGTATACCACTGGGGGGGCCTGTATACCACACTGCTGGGGCTGTATACCTGTGCTGGGGTCCACCCTCGGCTTATACACGAGTCAATAGGTTTTTTCCAGATTTTTGGGGCAAAAGTAGGGGGGTCAGCTTATACACGGGTCGGCTTATACACGAGTATATACGGTAACTGATTATATGCGCAGCTGAGTAAGCAAAGTATTATCACTGTTAAAAATTAATAAATATTATTAATAATTGTGGCCATAATGTCTCTGGGGGGTGCCGACCCCCCCTAGAGACATACCACCCACTCAGCTGCGCATATAATGAGTTAATTGCTGATGTACAGTAAGCCGATTCCTGTCGGCTTTGTACATTTTTATGAATGAAGCCGCAGCTATCCTGTGAGCAGCGCTCATACCATATGTAATTTACGTATAGTATGTGCACTGTCCGAGGTTCTCAAGGCTTTTACAGTAGATCTATGGTGATGCGCAGCCCATAGATCTACTGTAAATGGCTACAGGACTCTGGACAGCGCACATACTATACGTACGTTACGTATAGCATGCGCGCTCCTCACAGGGGAGCTGCAGCTTCATTCATAAAAATGTACAGAGATGACAGGAGTCGGCTTACTGTACATTAGCAATTAACTCATTATATGCGCAGCTGAGTGGTGGTATGTCTTTAGGGGAGGTGGGCACCCCCTAGAGACATTATGGCAACAATTATTAATAATATTTATTACTTTTTAACAGTGATAATACTTTGCTTATCCCGGTGGCAGCAGGGATAAGCAACGTATATACGGTTACTGCATAGCTCAGGATTACACATCCTGAGCAATCCGGTTACCGCATTGCGGGTCACAGAACCGCTCCGCAAACTGCAGCCTGCATGATTTTTTTTAAAATCTGACCAAAGTAATTTTATGTAATAATAACTCTGGAATGCTTCAACATATTCCAGGGTTTATGAGACTTAGTTTCACCGAGAGGTAAATTTAGGTTGATATATTTTTTTCAATTATTTGTGATATTATCATCATTTATTTATATTCCTATACCAGTTAGTAGTGATGGGCGAACCCCCGATAATCGGGATCGGCGGGTTCATCCAAACTTTTTGAAAAGTTCAAGCTCGATGAGCAAACTTGCGTCCAAACCCCGAGCTTGGACTTTACAGATATGGGATGGGGCTGGGGGGCCAAAAGACAAAGCATAAAATTATTAATAAACATTATAATTATTCTTACCCGTCCCACGATACATCCTCCCATCTCGCTGTCTCCCGGTCACATCTACTTCCAGGGCCGCTCATTAACTTCCGGGTTTATTCACTCCACTGCTCGCCACTCAGTAATTTTCGTCCGGCGTCTGCAGTGTTCATGCGGTGACGTCAGTGTTCACCCAATTTCATGGCTTGAGCCATGAACTCGGGTGAATTCTGACTGTCACAGTCAGTATCAGTATATGCTTCTGCTTGTCTATGCAGAGTGATGTAGCAGGGCTGACATTGCTAATCATGTAGACTACATTAAGGGTGTGCTCACGGTCAGGAATTGCAGCGTTTTGGACACAGCATATTGCCGCTGCTTTAAAAATGCTGTGTCGTACAGTACCAGCATAGTGGATGAGATTTTAAGAAATGCCATACCCACTATGCTTCTCCCGACTGCAGCGTTATTTCAGCGGTGAGCCGGTTTCCAGACTTCCACATCTCTGCAGCATCTTAATTTCATGCTGCACGGTTGGAAGAGATAACCATCAGGTGAATGCAGGAAGAAGCGGCTCTGCACCCACCACACATCATGAGTACAGGGTGGCTGCAATCTCCCCGCAGCACCTCTGGATCGTGAGCACATACCCTATCAATACCAGAATTATGTTTTTTTTAGTTGTTGCACTATTATAATAAAATGCAAAATGAAGCAATCAAAAAAATGTTTTAACCTGGTAAATCCTGTTGAAAACATTGCAAAATATTGTATCTACCCAAAAATGGTATAAGTAAAAATGTAAGCTCAATGTACAAAAAAAGGCCCTCTCATAGCTCCATACCTATAAACCTAATGAGTCTTGGAAAATGACAGCAAAAGCACATTTTTTCTTTATTACAAACTTCCAATTTTTTTTTCACTAATGGAATAGAAAAAACTAAGCCTGTTTGGTATATGTGTACTCATACCAGGTCAGTTTTACTATGTAGTTAACATGGTGAAAATGGGATCTATAAATGTTGATTCAAATGATATGCTACAGTGTATCTTAAAGGGTTAACCTAGGAACCAACTTAGGTCATGTGCGTCCCTGAGATTTTTTATGCGTTTTCGCAGCATTTTTGCTGTGTTCTCTTTTTCACCTTTTGTCATAAATAGTGATGAGCGAGTGAAAATGATAACAAAAGCACATTTTTTCTTTATTATAAATTTACAATTGCTAGTGTAAATGTTACTATTCGCTACTTGCATGGATAATACGGTATTCGCGATACCCGCCGAGTAACGAGTATTGCTGGTGCTCGAAACTGATGTGTCGAACATTATCGATCTGAAACATATCTTCTCCATTCAGTAATCAATGGTAGCTGGCACCTCAGAGAGAGTAGATTGAATGTCAGGGTCTCTCTGGGGGGCACAGCAAGGTGTTTTAGACATTGAAATTTAAAAAAAGCCCACCCTCCCACCCTGCATCGGAAAGACTTGTTTTATATCCGGATATGTGTGGACAGAGCCTATCACTATTTGACTAACATTAGACTCGTTATTCAGATGAATATGCAAGTATTAAAAACTACGGCCTAGTTTCGCATCTAATGCAGGGCTGCGTTTTGCTTCATTTGCGTTTCTATGCGTTTTTACTGCTAAAAATGCATCCAAAACGCATGCGTTTTTGCCCCCATTGATTTCAATGGAAACACATGCAAAATGCATGCAAAAACGCATGTGCATTTTCCAAATGCAAAAAAGCATGCTATTTTGCAAACGCAGCCAAAAACGTTGACCAATGCATCTAGGGCTGCGTTTGCAAAAAACGCATGAGTTTTTGAATTTGGAAAATGCACATGCGTTTCCATTGAAATCAATGGGGCAAAAAAGCATAGAAACGTAAATGAAGCAAAACGCAGACCAGGCTTAGATGTGAAAAGGGCCTACATGTTACGAGTATAGCGAGTGCGAATATTTCATTACTCGCTCATCACTAGTCATAGGCTAGGGTCACATTTGGCTGCGTTTTTTAAGGTGTTTTTTGCAGCCTGCGTTTTTGCATGCGTTTTTGCTGTTAGGTGTAGGGGACCCTTGAAACACATGTAAAACGCATGTAAAAACGCATTCAAAAACACATGTACCATTTAGTGCCATTTAAAAATGCATGCGTTTTCCATATGGCCCCATGTTAAAAAAATGCATGCGTTTTTGAAAAAGCACCAAAAAATACTGCTTGCTGCGTTTTTGGGTGTGTCTTTCAAAAAATACTGCATCATGCAGTATTTTTTGGTGCTGAGCCAAAAACGCACCCAAAAACGCATGGTCCATTCAGACATGCGTTTTTGCTATTGGGCATGCGTTTTTTGCATGGGGGCCTATGGGTGCGTTTTTGCATGTGTTTTCAGAAAACGCAGGTCTCCAATAACGCTAGTAAAATCTGCAAGCATGACCCTAGCCATAAACTGCATGTTTATCCTTCCCCTAGCAAAGTCTATAAGAATTGTGAAGTGTTGTGCCAAGGATGCTTTCTTTTCATTGTAGTTTAGGTGCAGTTTGTGGTCAAGAGAATAAAATGATCATGTCAATTCTTGGTGCATATTAGCAGCATTGTACAGCCCTCCCTGCCATTGACAATAGTGAAAAAATGCATAACTAAAAAACGCATCAAAACACATAACCAAAAAATGCATCAAAAACACATGTGTATTGTGGTGCATATTTCTGCCACAGTATCCAGTTTAGGCTAGGGTCACACTTGCCATGCGTTTTTTAAGGTGCTTTTTGGCAGCCTGCGTTTTTGCAGATAGGTGTGGGGGACATTAAAAACTCATGGAAAAACGCATGTACCTTTTAGTGCCGTATAAAAACGCATGCGTTTATGAAAAAGCACCGAAAAATGCTGCATGCTGCGTTTTTGGGTGCTTTTTTCCAAAAAATCATGCAGTATTTTTTGGTGCTGAGCCAAAAACGCACCCAAAAACGCTTGGTCCATTCAGCCATGCGTTTTTGGCATTGGGGCATGTATTTTTAACATGGGGGTCTATGGATGCGTTTTTCCATGCGTTTTTCAGAAAAAACTAGTCTGAAAAATGCATGCAAAATCTGCAAGTGTGACCCTGGCCTTAGGCTAGGGTCACACTTGGCATGAGTTTTTTTGCTGCCTTAAAAATAAGCATGCATTTCTGCATGCTTTTTACATTTCTGCATGGTTTTTTGTAGGTGTTTTTTTTGGCACCCATTCGTTTTTCCATGCGTTTTTGAATCAGCACCAAAAAATAGTGCATGCACCATTTTTGGGTGCTGTTTTAAAAACGCATGCGTTTTTTAACATGGGCCCCTATGGGAAACGCATGCGTTTTTCCATGGTACTAAATGGTACTAATGGTACCATTCATTTTTGCATGCATTTTTGAAGGCAGCTCCTCACTTAAGTGCAAAAATGCATGCCAAAAACGCACGGCACTTTAGGCATGCGTTTTTGCTATTGGAGCATGCGTTTTAGCTATTGGGGCATGCATTTTTGCATGGGGGCCTATGGGTGCGTTTTTGCATGCGTTTTTAAAAACCCAGGTCTCCAAAAATGCATGGAAAATCTGCAAGTGTGACCCTAGCCTTAGGATGCTTTCACATCAGCGTTTTTCGCTGATCGCGGCAGTTGCGGTGAAAAAAAACGTAACTGCCGCGATTACCGCATAATGGCCGCACTTGCAGTTCACTTGCGGAAAGCCGCGGTATGCCGCGTTTTTTTAGCGGCCGCACCTGCCGCAAGTGCCGATACCGCACCTGCCGCAAGCCCCATAGACATTGTATGAGGCTTGCCGCAAGTGAACTGCAAGTGCGGCCGTTATGCGGTGAAAAAAACGCAACTGCCACGATCAGCGTAAAACGCTGATGTGAAAGGGGCCTTAGCCGTGTTTTTGCTGCAGATAATTCTGCACCCAAAAAATAGTATAGCCTTATTAGCTGCTGGAAATGGGGAACAGGCTTGGACCTGTCTTCAATGGAATCGAGGTGCAAACACTCAATATCACCTCCTTCATCCTCTGGGTTCTATGCAGGGAATTACTTACTATCATGAGATGCATACATTTTTATTAAATACTATTTAAAGAACCTAAAATGAACCTGCTAAATGAAGGTACCTCTTTCCCTTTAAACATGGAGTGATGATTGCAGTTAACTGGCTTTCCACAAGTCCTTCTTAAATGACTTCACAGAACATTATGTAACTGTTTACGAGAACCAATAATGTCAGAGTGCCGTAACAACAAGCCACTAAGGTTCGATTTCTAATATTGCCATGTCTTTAATAGCTTCCTGCATCCTTTGTGCTTTTTGACTCAATGATATAAGTGCAACTGGGGATAGAAGCAGGCAGATTAATATTGATAGCCATTTATTCCATGGATTCTAAGCAAATGATTTAACTTTGAGAAGAATTCCCGATTCCAGAAACTGGAAGATCAGAAAGCATAATCCTCCATTTGTTTGAATTTGCTTTGGTTTAATTTATCACTCTTCCTTCATCGCTTTTCTGACACCTACACATCAGACCATTCTCCCAGAACAATAGTGATTTTGATGAGAGAGTTTCAAGATGAAGAAAAACATTATCAGGGCAGTATAAAATCACAAATAATTATAGTCTTCTGTACAGTGCTGTCATTGCTAAATTAATATTTTCAATCAACTGAAATGCCATGCAATTTTTATGCAAATGACATATAATTATGACACTTAATTTAATCTGTATGAATGGTTACAAAATACAATCGCTTTCACGTTAAAATAAACTAAAAGAATCAATAGTTTTGCCAGCAGAAAAAAAATTGACATCTTTGACTTGTTTATCGTAAAATTAATCTTTATAACATCATAAAAGAATAAACTTTGCAATTAGAAATAATCTTTACTACCCTTTATTATTACAGGGCATATTGTTAAGTTCTTTTTTATTTAAATGCCTTATAATTATTTATGAAAGAGCCTGTCTGTCAAAATAATCAGACAGACATGTATTCAGTAATGTTCCTATTCTCTTAGCACAGTAGAAAAACACAATTTACACCACAGCAAGTTAGCCACGGCTAATCGGAGTGGGAGTGTTCATTGCGGCTTTATTTTTTTTTTAGATATTCTGTGTAACATAATAAAGTATATTGTTAGGCACCATTGGGATAATCTGACTACGCTTTAGGAATGCCGCTATATATTAATCTTTATTGAACCCCTACTTTGAATCAAGACCTGTTATAATGGAGGGCAGAAATACTAATAGTGAACCACAGAATATTTTCTGACTAAAAATCTTAATACACTATAGGATCCAATTCAAATTGCTTGTTCTCACCCACAAAGCTCTTCACAAAGCTTTAATGGCACAATTGAAAAACCACACAGGAAATACTTTACAATGCCAATGTATATAGAGAAATGCAAAGACCTGGGTAAAGAAAAAAGCACCCTGACTGGGGCTGACTGGCGACGCAAACCCTGGGTGGCAAAATTTTTCCGGCAGCCCTAGGGTGAGGACCGAGGGGGGGGTTCTGTCGGAAATTTTTGGCGGCCCGTCTCAGTCCCTCCAGCCCTTAGGTGAGGACTTATGGGTGCTGTTGGAAATTCTCGGCGGCCCATCTCAGTCCCTCCAGCCAGGCCCGTATTTGGAGTTCCTGCCTGCCCTAGGCACTGTCAGCGGTGTGCCCCCCCCCATCGTGCCACACCCCCCTGCAGACAGAGGAGTAGCTAAAAAGAGCCTAGAGGTTCCCATTATGGTTGGAGTAGATGGTTGCTAGATGACCGCCACCATGTCACAACAAGGTTGTGACATCAGCAAGGAGGTGGCAGTCATGTTTTGGGTCGTAATCATGTGGAGAGAGCTAGTTTGCCCCTATAGGGTCCATGAAGGCGTGAAAAGGACCATGGCAAAGTATATATACTTTTAGACTGACCACTTTTTTTCTTCGTACAAAATCATCCCCATGCATGACATTGCACCATCTCTTGGTACAGAGCATAGCCCTGAGTAATTGGCTGCTATGGACATAAAAGTAGAGAAAACCATGGTGTGGCTACCAGTCTCCCCTGATCTCAGCCCTATTGAGAAACTTGGAAGTACCATTAAGCAAAAAAAATCTAAGATACTGTAAGACATTAACCGTCAAACCAGCAGCTCTGGGAGTCAATTATGACATCCTGCAAACAAATGCAATCTTAAAACATCCAAAACCTGACACGTGCAATAAATGCAATATTTGTGAAGATGATATCTGAGAAAGGCGATATACAATATGAGACATACTGGTAGGATGTTTTCATTGTGAGCCCCAATGGGGACAGTGTTGATGATGTATGTAAAGTGCTGTGGAGTTCATAGAGTAATATAAATGTAAAAAAATATTTCTTCATACAGTATGTCGTCACAATACCAGGATCTGAGGATCTTCTATTTCGAGGTCTGGGCTCTCTGATGCCATATCGCTGTCTGTCTCGCTGTCTTCCTCTTTTGACACTGCAGTGCGGTGGACAAGAGGGCATTAACTGGTTAATAACAAGAAGTATGGTGTGTACTAACTGAGCCAATAGGGTATAATGGTGTGCACACCGCGTAGGTGGTGAGTGGAAGTGCCAACTAACAGGATTTCTTCAATCCCAGTAAATACAAATATGGATACAAAGTTGCACACTCCTTTAGATGTTTTTGATGCAAGGTTGACAGATGACATCTGTGGCCATTAACTGTTCATAATAAACCTTGCATCAAAAACATCTAAAGGAGTGTGCAACTTTGTATCCATATTTGTACTAACTGAGCCATACACCCTCCCGATACCATGTCCAGCAGACATTGTAGGATTACTATATGGATTTTATTATTAGGGTATGGACACACTGGGGTGAAACTCGGATGAGTGCAATGTGTGATTTTATCAGTGCAGTCAGTTAATCAACGTCTGAAAGACATTGGCAAGTGTCGGACACTTTTTTCTCATACAGATTCTGGATGGGAAAAAAGTCACAACATGCTGCGACAGTATGCGATTCGTGTGCGAGACTCGCCAATGCAAGTCTATGAGTCCGACAAAATCATGGACCTCACACGGACCATCCGAGAGGCATCTGTTTTTTTCACTGATACATTATCATTCTTCAGCTGAGACAACTGTAAAATGCTCTAGTAAATGATTCTACAGTAATAGCTGCTGAGAAACAAAACAGATTGCACATGGATGTGATCTAAGAAAACTGTCTTACACTCGCACAGCATTTGGATGTCCCAGTGGCCAGCCACACAGACAGCCCGCCACAGCCACACACAGAGGCACAACCACACAAAAACATTCAGCCACATAGACAGCCAGCCACATAGACAGCTACACAGACGCAGAGAGCCACACAGAGAGACACAGCCACATATACAGCCACACACATAGCCACAGCCAGCCACACACAGAGCCACAGCCAGCAACATAGACAGCCATAGCCAGACACACACAAGCACACACAGACACAGCCAGACAAACACAGACACAGCCAGCTACACACACAATCAGCCACACACATACAGCCACACACATAGCTAGCCACACAAACACAGCCAGCCACACACAGCCAAAGCCAGCCAGCCACACATACAGCCACACACATACAGCCAGCCACATAGACAGCCACACACACAGCCAAAGCCAGCCACACACAGGCGCAGCTACCCACACACATAGACACAGCCAGCCACACACACAGTGAGCAATATAGACAGCCATAGCCAGCCATAAACTGACATACAGCCAACCACACAGCCAGCCACACACAGTCAGCCACACATAGCCAAGCAGCCCCAGCCACACACACACAGTCAGCCACACACAGCCAAACAGCCCCAGCCACACACAGCCAGCCATGCAGCCTCAGCCACAGCCATGCAGCCACAGCCAATCCCAGCCAGCCACAACCAGGCAGCCCCAGCCACACACAGACATAGTTAGACACACACAGCCAGCCACAGCCACATAGCCCCAGACACATAAAAACACAGTCAGGCACACAGACAGCCACATGCAGCCACGCAGCCCTAGCCACACATAGACACAGTCAGCCACACAGACACATTTTGCCACACACAGCCAGCCACGCAGCCTCAGCCACACAGACACAGTCAGCCACAGACAGCCCCAGCAACACAGACACATAGTCAGCCACAGCCACGCAGCCCCAGCCACACACAACCAGCCACAAAACCCCAGCCACACACAGCCAGACACATACAGCCAGCCACAAAGCCCCAGCCACACACAACCAGCCACAAAGCCCCAGTCACACACAACCAGCCACAAAGCCCCAGCCACACACAGCCAGCCACAAAGCCCCAGCCACATACAACCTGCCACAAAGCCCCTGCCACACAAAGCCCCAGCCACACAAAGCCCAGCCACAAAGCCCCAGCCACACAAAGCCCCAGCCACATACAACCAGCCACAAAGCCCCAGCCACAAAACCCCAGCCACATACAGACAAATAGTCAACCACACAGACACAGCCCCAGCCATACACAGACACATAGACAGAAAGACACACACACACACAAAGAGAGAGCGACACACACACACACACTACCCACCACCACCAGCTGCTGCAGCTCATCATGATCTTTACACAATTTGCTGGCTCCCGCGCTGTGGAAGTTGGAACAACTTCCGGGCCTTCAGTAGAGATGAGGAGGTGGGGCCCAGAGAGATTGACTGATGATAGGAGGACCCAGGTGAAATTAAGGGCTCACGTCACACAGGTCCTCCTCTCTCCAGTCAATCTCTCTGGCCCCGCCTCCTCATCTCTACTGCAGGTCCCTCCATGCCTCCGCTTCTCCTTGGGGGAGAGGAATTGCTGCAGTGCCGCCCTCCACACACGTCGCCTGCGGCGGATCGCTCCCACCCGCCACGCCACTGATGTGCTGCCAGACAGGAGACAGTGCCGCCTCTCTCTCTGACACTGTCTCCTCCGTGGCGGGCCCCTCCTCTTTTCTCACGGTGATGGCGGTTCTGTTCACTGCCTGCTGCAGGGTGGGTGAGTGAGGTCCGCGGCCCGTTTCTGTGGGTGGGCGGCCCTAGGTGGGGGCTATACCACCAGCCCAAGGGGCACTTGCCCCCCTGCCACCTGGGCCAGTCCGACCCTGACCCTAATGATGTGACAAAAAATGCTGCTGAAGGACTAAAACCCATGTAATCTCACCCCACAAAAAGAGGAGGTCCATTCAAAAATTCCAAGTCTCCAGGGGATGAGAAGCAAGTCCAGCAGCAATGGATGGGGTGATAATGCCGAGTATAGGGGCATAAGCGCAGGAGCCCCCATGTCCCACGTGTATCGCCGCTCTATGGCGGCTTTGTCAGGGAGGCACGCCTATAGGGTGTTACATATGCCTTATATATCAAAGTAATCGGCATAATTATGGACTTGCTGGACTTGCTTCTCCTCCACTGGAGACTTGGAATTGTTGAATGGACCTCTTGTTTTTCTCTTTTTGTGGGGTGAGATTACATGGGTTTTAGTCCTTCAGCAGAATTTTTTGTCCCATCATTAGGGTGCTTTTGCCTTTACCCAGGTCTTTGCATTTTTCTATATACATTGGCATTGTATAGTATTTCCTGTGTGTTTTTTTCAATTGTGCCTTTACTATACCATTATACTATTATATATTAACGGGATACTTCATTTTTAGACTCAGGACTGCATAGTAAAAGTCAGCGGTTCCATTTTGGGACGCTGCTTAGGGTTCACATTGTATTGTTGTGTGCCAATTGGGATTTGATATTGCATGCATTAACCCAGGCTTATTATCATCTATACTGCAGTGGCTCCCACCCCATCACTTGCATGGTTAATCTGTGGTTTTCTGCAATTTTTGCACTGCTTTTAAATGTTTCTAATTCCTGTGTGTTTATATGCCTTAATAAAATTATTTTGCATATTATACATTGATCTTGTGGAGTGCTGCATACAATTGTCAACCCTTTCTCTACAATGTTTATGCCTTTTTGCTGACAAGCAGCACCCCGTTTATTCTGATATACTTGATTTGAGCGGTGCACATGTGGAGCTCACTGGGACGGGGTACTCGGTACCGGACCGGGGTTGCACTGGGGATGATGATGGCGGTCATGGTCCGGACCATGTCCCGAGCCCACAAGTAATGGGGGGTATTTACAGGGAGTTTGTTTTTACGCCACCCACGGGTTGTGGTCAGGGGATGATGTTTGGCAGCCGGTGATGTAACGGCTCTCCACGGGCAGAGCCTGGTTACCCAGGGCAGTGATGGTAAAAATCTATAGATGATGCAAAGTGGGGGTAGTGGTGTAAATGCTAATTGCTTGTGAGGGACTGTAGAGCTTGAGTGCAAGGATTACACAGACTCACGGTTTTGTAGTTTTCCATGTCCTTACTGTAGTTGTTGTTCAGTAGTGTACTGTCCACGGAGTCTGTACCGGGGCCGGGTTGCTCCCACCCTGACCGAGTCCTTGGCTTCCCACTCCTGCACTTTGTGTGTATGGCCCTGCTGCTGCTTTAGCTAGGCACACAGGTACCTCACAGGTACCCACTTGCTAGGCAACTTGAGTCTTAACTTTGTGTTTCTGACCCCGCCATGTTGCTTCGCTGTGGCACAGTGAATATATATAATCTTCACTTATCCAGTGTTTCCTGTGCTGCTTGTGTCAGGCACAATTGCGGATCCAGTATCCGGTCTTTGCGCTTCACCGGGATGAGTTTAGGGTAACTCTGTGCCCCGGGTGTGTTCCTCTGCTTCTCCTACTCCTTTCCTCAGACCTTGGCCGGCCTGGAAGTGGACAGTGGACCGTGGGTTGGGCTTAACGCAGCCCTTTTACACCCAGATCCTTTCCCTCAGTCCTCTCAGGATCTGAATTAACTGCCACTTCCACTTCACACCAGAATATATAGCGAAGCAGCTTTAGCTCCCCCTTCTGGCCTGGAGGCGCTAGTGTAGTGTTGTGGGTTGTGTGGGGAATTAGCCCTTGGTGTTGTTACTGTGGCACATTAACCTCTGGGGTGCCACATTCCCCCTTAGTAAAGAACAATACTCCGGGACTGTAGAAAAGCAAACAAACAGTTAACATAACATATCTATTATATAATCGCGAATCGAAAAAGCGCCCCTTCACGCGCACTTTCGGTGCACTTCCGGCGTGGTCATGTGGATACGATTTTAACATTGGGCGCGAAGCGCCCAACGCTGCGCGAGCAATGGCCGCGAGGCCATTGCGAGTCGCTGGCCCAGGGCGAGCAATGGCCGCGAAGCGGCCATTGCGAGTCGCTGGCCCAAAATCGCTCCACAACCTCGGCTACAACCTTAGCGATTTACCGCTGAGGTAGCGCGAGCAATGGCCGCGAGGCCATTGCGAGTCGCTACCTCAGCGGTAAATCCCTACCCCAGGACAATGCAGCGACTCGCTGCCGACAATGCCGCCTCTGCTCCCCGCTACTCACACCCCACCTCCCACTATGCAGCTGCCCCATGTGTCTCCCCTCCAGCCCCGCAGCTGCCCCTGTGTCTCCCCTCCAGCCCCGATCCACAGCACTGCAACGCTCAACACACCCGCACCGACCTCCAGCACCGTACACCCCTCTCCTCACCTCCGCCGCCAGTCCCCACCACCGCACAACCCTCTCACCTCCGCCGCCAGCCCCCAGCACCGCACACACCTATCCTCACCTCCGCCGCCCACACCCCATCCACAGTCTACTCCCTCCCCCCCCACAATGTCCGCACAGCCCCCTTTCCCCCCACAATGTCCGCAATGTCCACACAGCCCCCTCCCCCCCCACAATGTCCGCACAGCCCCCTCCCCCCCCACAATGTCCGCACAGAAACAAACCCCCCCACAATGTCCGCACAGCCCCCTCCCCCCCCATAATGTCCGCAATGTCCGCACAGCCCCCTTTCCCCCCCCCCACAATGTCCGCACAGCCCCCTTTTCCCCCCCCCACAATGTCCGCACAACCTCCTTCCCCCCCCCCACACAATGTCCACACAGCCCCCTTCCCCCCCCACAATGTCCGCAATGTCCGCACAGCCCCCCTTCCCCCCCCCCACAATATGCTCACAGCCTCCTTCCCCCCCCCACAATGTCCGCACAGCCCCCTTCCCCCCCCATAATGTCCGCAATGTCCGCACAGCCCCCTTTCCCCCCCCCCACAATGTCCGCACAGCCCCCTTTCCCCCCCCCCACAATGTCCGCACAACCTCCTTCCCCACCCCCACAATGTCCGCACAACCCTCCTTCCCCCCCCCCACAATGTCCGCACAGCCCCCTTCCCCCCCCCACAAATGTCCACACAGCCCCCTTCCCCCCCCACAATGTCCGCAATGTCGCACAGCCCCCTTCCCCCCCCCACAATGTCCACACAGCCCCCTTCCCCCCCCCCACAATGTCCGCAACTCCCCACGCCCAAATTCCCCCCCCCCCCCCCCCCACAATGTCCGCACAGCCCCCTTCCCCCCCCCCACAATGTCCCACAGCCTCCTTCCCCCCCCCACAATGTCCGCACAGCCCCCTTCCCCCCCCCCACAATGTCCGCACAGCCCCCTTCCCCCCCCCACCCCCCCCCCCCAATGTCCGCACAGCCCCCTCCCCCCCCACAATGTCCGCACAGCCCCCTTACCCCCCCAATGTCCGCAATGCTGCACAGCCCCCTTCCCCCCCCCCACAATGCCCTTCCCCCCCAATGTCCGCACCAGCCCCCCTCCCCCCCCCCCCCCACAATGTCCGCACAGCCCCCTCCCCCCCCACAATGTCCGCACAGCCCCCTCCCCCCCCACAATGTCCACACAGCCCCTCCCCCCCCCGCCACCCCCCCCCCCCCCGCCAATGTCCGCACAGCCCCCTCCCCCCCCCACAATGTCCGCAAGCCCTCCCGCCCCCAATTCGCACACAGCCCCCCCCCCCCAAGCCCCCCCCCCCCGCCAATGTCCGCACAGCCCCCCCCCCCGCCAATGTCCGCACAGCCCCCCCCCCGCCAATGTCCGCACAGCCCCCCCCCCCCAGCCGCCACACCCCCCCCCGCCAATGTCCGCACAGCCCCCCCCCCCGCCAATGTCCGCACAGCCCCCCCCCCGCCAATGTCCGCACAGCCCCCCCCCGCCAATGTCCGCACAGCCCCCCCCCCGCCAATGTCCGCACAGCCCCCCCCCCACCGCACACACCCCCGCAATGTCCGCACAGCCCCCCCCCGCCAATGTCCGCACAGCCCCCCCCCCCGCCAATGTCCGCACAGCCCCCCCCCCGCCAATGTCCGCACAGCCCCCCCTCAGTCTAAGTTCGCCGCACCTAAGAGCCTATCCCATAAGCCCCTATCCCCTAAGCCACTATCCCCTAAGCCCCTATACCCCTATCCCCTAAGCCCCCGCCGCTAACACCTAAGGACCTACACCCGAAGCCCCCGCCGTCCCCTAACCTAGCCGTCCATGACTTACATGCCTTCAAGACATCTGATCGTCCGTCCGTCCAATCCTCAAGTCCTCCGTCCGGCCAGGCGTCCTCTTCTTCCGACCCCTCCGGTCTTCTCGATTCCTTCCGCTATCTCCAGCTCTTCCTCCGGCCTCGGGGATCTTCTAGCTTCCCGTCCTCTTCATTTCTCATTCACATATAATAGACGAAATATCCGCCATTGTATGTCAATGAGATATGAGCTGCTCTTCTGATTGGCTGAGGACAGTAAAACAGCGACCAATCAGAAGAGCCCCTCATTGACACACAGTTCTCCTTCAGGTCCGCCTTTTTTTCCCCATTGACATACATTAGCGGTATGTCGCCGATTTTATGGCCGCCCACCTGGTTCTATTTGTCGGCCCTAAAATCGCGGACACACCGCTAATGCATCTCTATGGGCAGTCAGCCCGATTTCGGATTGAACGCCAACCAATCAGAATTCGAGCTGACTTGCCCATAGACATGCATTAGCGGTGTGTCCGCGATTTTAGGGCCGACAAATAGAACCAGGTGGGCGGCCATAAAATCGCCGACATACCGCTAATGTATGTCAATGGGGAAAAAAAGGCGGACCTGAAGGAGAACTCTCTCACTTAAAATAAAGAATAAATTAAATAATAAATTAAATAATTAAAAAATATTTAAAAAATAATAAAAAATAATATTTTTAAAATAATAAAAAATTAAATAAAAATAATAATTAAATAAATACATAGCGGACCAAAATGAGAACTGTCTCTCACTTCAAATAAAGAATAAATTAAATAATAAATTAAATAATTAAAAAATATTTAAAAAATAATAAAAAATAATATTTTAAAAATAATAAAAAATTAAATAAAAATAATAATTAAATAAATCAATAAATATCGGACCTAAAGGAGAACTCTGTCTCACTTAAAATAAACAATAAATTAAATAATAAATTAAATAATTAAAAAACTTTAAAAAATAATAAAAAATAATATTTTAAAAATAATAAAAAATTTAATAAAAATAATAATTAAATAAATAAAAAAGTAACGGACCAAAAGGAGAACTCTGTCTCACTTAAAACAAACAATAAATTAAATAATAAATTAAATAATTAAAAAATCTTTAAAAAATAATAAAAAATAATATTTTAAAAATAATAAAAAATTAAATAAAAATAATAATTAAATAAATCAATAAATAGCGGACCTAAAGGAGAACTCTGTCTCACTTAAAATAAACAATAAATTAAATAATAAATTAAATAATTAAAAAATCTTTAAAAAATAATAAAAAATAATATTTTACAATTAAACCCCCCAAAAAAAAGTATGTGACCCCCCAAAAAAAGTATGTGACCCCCCACAAAAAAGTATGTGACCCCCCAAAAAAAAGTATGTGACCCCCCAAAAAAGTATGTGACCCCCCCAAAAAAGTATGTGACCCCCCCAAAAAAGTATGTGACCCCCCCAAAAAGTATGTGACCCCCCCAAAAAAAGTATGTGACCCCCCAAAAAAAGTATGTGACCCCCCAAAAATGTATGTGACCCCCCAAAAAAAGTATGTGACCCCCCAAAAAAAGTATGTGACCCCCCAAAAAAAGTATGTGACCCCCCAAAAAAGTATGTGACCCCCCCAAAAAAGTATGTGACCCCCCAAAAAAAGTGTGACCCCCCAAAAAAAGTATGTGACCCCCCAAAAAAAGTATGTGACCCCCCAAAAAAGTATGTGACCCCCCCAAAAAAAGTATGTGACCCCCCAAAAAAGTATGTGCCCCCCAAAAAAAGTATGTGACCCCCCAAAAAAAGTATGTCACCCCCAAAAAAAGTATGTGACCCCCCAAAAAAAGTATGTCACCCCCCAAAAAAATTATGTGACCCCCCAAAAAAAGTATGTGACCCCCCAAAAAAACTATGTGACCCTCCCAAAAAATTGTGACCCCCCAAAAAAATTGTGACCCCCACAAAAAAGTATGTCACCCCCCAAAAAAAGTATGTGACCCCCAAAAAAAGTATGTGACCCCCAAAAAAATTATGTGACCCCCAAAAAAAGTATGTGACCCCCAAAAAAGTATGTGACCCCCCAAAAAAAGTATCTGACCCCCCCAAAAAAAGTATGTGACCCCCCAAAAACTATTCACACCCCCCCGAAAAGTCCTCACACCAGCTATAACTACTATAATCAAATTAATGCACATTCTAGAATCCCGATGCATTTGCATCGGGCTCACAGCTAGTCAATTAATATTTACAAAGCCTTAAAAATAAAAGTACAAAAACCACTGATGCTCAAAAAGCGTCCAAAGTTCAAAATAGCAGTCTTTCCGGGGGTTTTAGTCTATTGCCTCCGGGCTGATAAATATATATACAACAAAGTCTCTACCACAACCAGTTCCGTAGTAAGTATGGTCCGTAAATAAATTAAAAAAATGAAGAAAGAAGTTCAAGAATATTTAAGTAGTTCATACAGGATAGTCTCTGTATGTACTTGGCTTTAACGTTGCAAAACAATAAACACGTATGGGTATCTCTGGTTTAAGCACATTAGACTTTTAAGCCCTCAGGTCACCGCATAAGAGGCCAAGTTCTTACTCTCCGTGGCTGCCACCTAACACCATGCTACTCCCACCCTTTTCATACATTTACACCTTGCCGGGTTCTATTAAACTTTACAACAACATATTTACATTTCACAGTTGATTTTACGTTTTAATCTCTGCAACTAGCCAGTAATTGAACCTGGGTACTACGCTCTGATCTGCGTAAAACTGGTATACTGGATGTTCGTAGCATGTTGGTGCAGGTGGACGTATACCTGTTTGAGGTATCTGCTTCTATTGAAGATGGAGGTCTGATAGTAGGACTAGCAAGCTCACTGGGACCAGGAATCTGTTCTTCCTCTTCAGGCTTGACTTCCAGTTCGTTAATTCTTGAGACTTCTGGTGGTGCAGGTTCTGGTGTTGGTTCAACCATTAAAGGGAACGCAATCATGGGGACTACAACTGCTCCGTAGTAATTTGGCCATATTTTGGGGGAAATCTCCTAAGACGTTATGGAATACTTCTTCTTCTTCCTTGACAGGTTATTCCTGTATGGGTACGGTTACTTCTGGTGTCTTCAGGGTTTCAGGGCACAGTTTGAGATGGTCTCTTGTGACACAACTGCTGATGTCTTTCCTTTGTTTTTGCTGATTAGACACACTTTAGCACTGTCTAGATTTGATGGTAAGACTGTATATGGGGTGGTTTCCCACTGATTATCCAATTTGTTGGTGCGTCTCTTTCTCTTGAGAACTTGCTCACCAGGTTGCAATGGGGTTGCTAGAGCACATTGGTTAAAGTTTCTCTCTTGTCTTACTCTAGCTTGCTGGAGACTTTTCTCTACACACTCTTGTACTTGGCGATACTGCTGTTGACGTAGCGTATCCCAATTGGATTCTTCAACTTCTGCGTCTGGTTTTAGAATTCCCATATCTAAATCAATTGGCAGCTTACCGGGTCTTGCTCGCATAAGGTAGGCTGGGGTGCCGTTTGTAGAACTCACCAGGACATGGTTGTACAAGTCTACCAAGTCGGGTAATCTCTCTGGCCATTGATTTCTCTCTGACACTGGTAATGTTTTCAACAGGTCAATCACAAATTGGTTCATCTTTTCGCATAAGCCATTGGTTTGGGGATGATAGGCTGTCGTGTGAATCTTCTTACAGCCGTACATGTTGCAGAATTCCTGGAAAATCTCTGACTCGAAAGCTGGACCTTGATCTGCAAGGACTTGCTCCTGGAAGCCATGAGGTCAACAGAAATGTGTCTGAAATGTTCTTGCAGCTGTCTTCGCGGTCAGGTCCTTGAAGGGTACCACCACTAAGAAGTGAGAGTAATGGTCCACGATGGTTAAGGCATAGACATAGCCTGACCGGCTTGGTGACAACTTGACGTGGTCTAGCGCAACTAATTCAAGTAGTTGCTTGGTTACTGTGGACTGGAGTGGGGCTCTCTGGCTCTGTCGATCCTTTCTTCTGAGGTTGCACGGGCCACATTTTATACACCAATCCTCGATTGATTTTCTCATGCCAACCCAGTAGAATCTCTCTCTTAAAAGCACTTCCAACTTCTTCCATCCAAAATTACCTGCACCGTCGTGGTAGGCTTTTAAGACCATTTTGACGTCTCTCTTGGGTACGATAATCTGCCAGACCAACTTATGTGTTTTAGGGTTGGTATACCTTCTGCAGAGCTTCCCTTGATATAGGAACAACTAGCTTCTTTCTTTCCAGTGTTGTTGGGTCTCAGCTGGAGCATTCTGATTGGGGTATGAACCTTGTTGTGTAAGCAGTTCTTTCACTAGCTTCACAGCTGGGTCGCTATTCTGGGTTTCAGCCCATCCATGGTGTTCTAACGGGTTGAGATTTGCCCGCTGTTGTTTTTGGTAGATGCCGGGTTGATACTCTTCTAATTTAAAATGGTGAAAGGCCGGTAGTTTAATTTCTTCAAACTCTTCCGATTCCTCTTCCACGTCTTCCAGGTGTGGCATCTGGGATAAGGCGTCTGCATTCCCGTTCTTGCGGCCTGCCCTATATTTGATGACTAAATTGTAGTTAGACAGCCGGGCTATCCATCGCTGCTCCAGCACACCTAATTTTGCTGAATCTAGGTGGGTTAATGGGTTGTTATCAGTGTAGATTGTGAATTCTGCAGCTGCCAGGTAGTGCTTGAAACGCTCAGTTACAGCCCAAACTACTGCCAGTAGTTCTAACTTGAAGGAACTGTAACTCTCAGGGTTTCTTTCCGTAGGCCGGAGTTTCCTGCTTGCAAAGGCAATAACTCTCTCTTTGCCTTCTTGCTTCTGTGACAGTATTGCTCCCAGTCCCACGTTTCTGGCATCCGTGTACAGAATGAAAGGTTGATGGGAATCCGGATACGCCAGGATCTCCTCTCCTGTCAGCGCCCACTTTAGCTTTTTGAAGGACTCTTCCCTCTCGTCACTCCACTGGAAAGGGGGATTACGGGTTAAAGACCTTTTTGACTGTCCTACCAGGATGTCTTGTAGGGGAGCTGCTAACTTCGTGAACCTTCTAATAAATCTTAGTGGGTCTTGGCCAATCCCTTATCACGGTGACTTTATCAGGATCCAGTGTTACTCCCTCTGAACTCATGACATGTCCTAGGTACTGCACCTTTGGGTTGAGAAGGTGGCACTTGGATGGTTTTATTTTCATGCTGTATCCGGACAAGGCTTCAAACACTTCTGCCAGGTCTTGTAGATGTTGTTCATATGTCCTGGAGTAGACTATGACGTCATCCAGGTACAGGAGGACAGTTTCAAAGTTCTTATGTCCTGGGCAGCTCTCCATCAGGTATTGCAAGATACCAGGTATGTTGCAGAGTCCAAACGGCATACAATTGAACTCACTGAGGCCCATCGGCGTAGTAAACGCTGTCTTCTCCTTGTCAGCCTCTGCCACAGGGACTTGCCAATACCCACTAGTCAGATCTAAGGTGGAAAAGTAGTTAGCAGATTTTAATGCGGCTAATGACTCCTCAATCCTTGGTAACGGGTATGCATCCTTGTGTGTAATGCGGTTAATCTGCCGGTAATCTACGCACATTCTCATGGTCCTGTCCTTCTTTCTAATCAACACTAAAGGCGCTGCCCAGGGGCTACAACTGTCTCTTATTACACCTGCAGATTTTATCTCTTTGAGCATGTCTTTGGTGGTTTGGTAGTGAGCGGGTGGTAATGGTCTATACCTCTCTTTTATAGTCTGATGGTTACCTGTGGGTATAGTGTGCTCTACCCCTTTGATTTGCCCAAACTCTAACAGGTGTTTGCTGAACATCTGCTCATATTCTTTTACTACCCGATATACTCAATGCTTTTGATGGGAAGGTGTAGAACTGGTCCCCACATGTAGTTTTTGGCACCAATCCTCCAGCTGTTCCCCTGAGCCATTGTCATCCGCCTGACTTAATGGGTTCAAGGGCTCGACGGCTGTGATGGCATTGTTGTCAACTATAAATAATTTAGCCATGGTAGCATACTTTGGTACTGTGAGCTCATCTTCCCCGCAATTTAGAAGACATAATGGCACTCTTCCCCGATGTACCTCAACTACTCCCCTAGCCGTCAATATGGTGGGTCTACTGTCTGAGTACACGGGTTCCACCAGGGCTTGATAGTCTTGCGCATTAATGCCTATTGCGGCTCTACACCAGACCAACATTTCAGTTTTGGGAGGTATTACAATGGGTATTGGATCACTTACTCGTACACTGCCGATTTCACCTCCTGATATTTCTACCTGTTGTTTCAACATCAGGGCTTTTATTTCCTTTTGCAGGAGTCTCTGCTGCCCAGCTGTGGCAGTCTCGGTGATCTGCTGTAAGACAGTAATTACCTCGGAAAAACAATTTTCAATTACAGTCATCCCTAGTAACATTACTGGTTCACGTTCTCGACGGTCATCATCTACAATAATAATACCCTGGTTCTGCAATTTTACCTTCCCAATCTGAATGGTCATTTCTCTGAACCCAACTTGTGGTATTAGTTCACCATTGCTAGCCCATAAGTTCACTGCAAGGTTAGATGGACCACTACTAATATCTGAATCAGCCCAGTACCTTTTGTAGAGAACATATGGAATTGATGTTATCTGGGACCGGTATCAAACAAGGCGCTGAAGGAAATGCCATCCAACACGATAGGGATGACTGGACGTCCTCCCACTAACTTGTCATACCAGGCTGAAGGACCTTGAGAATTCATTCCTGAGGAGCCACCCGCCTTCCCAGGGGATCCTTATTTAAAGAAAATTCCCAGGCAAAGTGACCTGGCTCCTTGCAAAGGCGGCAAATGGGCTGTCCATCAGGCTGGTAGCGGGTGGGGGTGCACCGGACCGGCCGGCTACTTACCGCTGCCTCCGCCGGTGCCGGCTGCAGACTCGCTCCCCGAGTCTCTGCTGCTTTTTCCGGAGATTCCCGAACCCTGACAGAAGCAGTGAATAAATTAACTTCCGTCACTGCTCGGGAATCTCCGGAGCAGAGCGAGTGTGGCTGACAGCAGAGTTCAGCTCAGGTCATAATGACCTGAGCAGAACCCTGACTGTTTAGTCAGTTCTCAGCTCTGCTACATCCCTGTTTGTCTAAGCACAGACAGGGAAGTAGCAGAGCTGAGATTGTGTTTTGGACTACGTCAGACGGAAGAGGATTTTTTTAATTAAAGATGGAGTCCCTAATGGCTTTTTTTTTTATTTCTAATAAAAAAAAATTTCTCTTCATGGCGGTCATGTCTAATATTGGCGTGACCGCCATAAATTTCGGGATTAGGGCCAGCTGATAATACAAAGCTGGCCCTAACCTCTTTATTACCCAGCGTGCCACCACCACCAGGGCCGCTGGAAGAGCGGGGTTCAGCGCCAGAGGATGGCGCTTCAATGAACGCGCCATCTTCTGGGGCGGCTGCGGGCTGCAATTTGCAGTGGGAGGTGCCCAGAAAGCTGGCCCTTACCTCTTTATTACCCAGTGAGCCACCGCACCAGAGCCACTGGAAGAGCGGGGTTCAGCGCACCCCACCCTGCAAATTGCAGCCCGCAGCCATTCATGAAATTCATGAATCCGACTGGTTCCAGAAATACGGCGAAGCCCACGTGAAATTTTTTTCTGACAAATTCATAAAACAATGTAAATAAAAGGGACTGCATCTTGATTAACCCCTGGACCATGGGCGAGGGGTTAATAAAGATGCAGTCCCTTTTTTAGGATTGTTTTATTGATTTTTCAGAAAAAAAATGACGTGGGCTTTGCCGTATTTCTGGAACCAGCCGGATCCAGCAGGCAGCGACGGGCAGCCCCCAAACCCCAGGTGCCTATTTGTACCTGGCCGGACACAAGAATAAAGGGGAGCACTTTTTTTTTATTATTTAATGAATTTCATGAAATAATAAAAAAAAATGCATGGGGCTCCGCGCAATTTCTATGTCTAGCCAGGTACAGCTAAGTAGCTGAGGGCTGGAATCCGCAGCGCAGGGAGGCCCAAGCTTTCTGGGCACTGCCGCTGCAAATTGCAGCCCGCAGCCGCCCCAGAAGATGGCGCGTTCATTGAAGCGCCATCCTCTGGCGCTGAACCTTGCTCTTTCAGCGGCCCTGGTGGCGGTGGCACACTGGGTAATAAAGGGGTTAATACCAGCTTTGTTATACAAGCTGGTATTAAGCCCGAGTTTCTTAATATCAGGCCAGGTTTGACCCGGCCACTAAGAATCTCCAATAAAGGGTTAAAAAACACACCACACAGAGAAAAATTATTTATTAAAAATAAAGACACAGACACCATTAGGGACTCCAACTTTATTACCACCACATATCCCTCCAAAGGCCCAGGTCTTCTCTCTTCTTTCTTCTCTCTTCTGTCTTCTGTCTTCCTTCTTCTTCTTGTTGAACTCATTCAGCTCTGCTACATCACACATCACACCACAGGGGGCGGAAATGTGCTCCCCTGCTGTGTGATGAGTCAGTGAGGCTGTGAGCATTAAGCAGTGCCGACAGCACAGAGCCGACTCATTCATAAGCTGCTGGATTTAACTCCCTGCTCACTGCAGCGCCGGTAAGCAGAGAGTTAACTGTGCTGTGACAGCGGGAGCCTATTAAACATGATTTAGCTATTGTAGCAGATAGAGCACGAAGCTTCCGAGACACATCTGCGATTTGTAAATCGCACATTACTCGCTATTACTCGCTTCCCCATTCATTAACATTGGACTCGCTAGACTCGCAACGAGTAGCGAGTCCTGGGCTCGGACTCGCTAGAGTCAAGCGATTCCGAGTAATTTAGGACTCGCCCATCACTAATAATTACATGGTAAAACGCATGTGTTTTTTAAAGTCACTAAAAAAACTCATGCAAAGTGTGACCCCAGCCTAACTCTGTGTCCCGGGTGTGTTCCTCTGCTTCTCCTACTCTTTTCCTCAGACCTTGGCCGGCCTGGAAGTGGACAGTGAACCGTGAGTTGGGCTTAACGCAGCCTACATTCATTGTCCCAGGGAATCTCTTTCTCTTGAAATGGGTTCATTACCTCCCAGACAATTTTATCTGGGATGCCAAATATCTGGGGACAGTTAGGTGGGTTTATTTGGTGGTCCCTACCTTCATAAATGAAGAAGATATATGTGTACCCTCTAGTGCTTTCTCACATTTTGTACAATTCGATGCCATATTTGGAGCGTTTCAAGGGGATTAACTGACAGAATGAGAGGTGACCCTTGTAACTCATCATTTGCACATATGCACAGCAATGCAAAAGTCTATGACAGAAATAGCCCATCAAACCATCTCCTACTTGCTGGGATCATCTGCGCCTCTTATGACATCATGCAAGGGGTGTTGTTAATACTATCTGGTAGGAGGTGGGTTTCAGGACTTCCATTCTGCAACCATGTACATGACCTATCTGCTGGACCAAGACCTTGGAAATGAATTCACTCGTATTAAGTCATACCAATAACAATTAAACACCCATTCAAATTTCATTTTGAGAAGACGTTTTTTTTATTTACAGTTACCCAAAGTAGAAGTAAAAAAACTATCTTACTTTAACGGAGAATTCCGCAAACTATATTGTAATTTTTTTTTTTGCAAAAGTAATGTTTTTCTATAAAGACCGGACATTTGTGTACACTCTATTTCCATATTATTTGTAGATATAGACAGAAGCTTTTCATGTGACTGTATTTTGTGAGACAGCGTAAGCTAGACATAAGATTAGTGAACACTGGCAGCTTATTTTCTTGAGTTATCTCCGGCACCAGCTCTGCCTCTTTAAGAATAATAGAATATTGTCCATTTGACAGCTATGTCGGGATGCATGCTTAAGTATCGATACTTAGCGGATTCAGATCAGAAATAACTCACTTAAATCCTGTCCTCTTGTCCTCTGCTTTAATTTGAAACTGAATCATGCTGTGACATACAACAATGATCTGATGCAAATTTTACTTAGAGCCTAATGTTTAGTTCAATATTGTCAGAGGGAAACCTAGTTCAGGTCATTGTTCAGGCTTAACCAGTTTTAAATTCCACAAAAAAAAGAATTACAAAGTCATAATAAACATACAATGACTTTTATTATGTTCTAGACTTTTACTGTGTATTTGGAGAATTGTATTTCTCTGCCTAACAACCAACATTAAATCGAAATCTTAACTGCGAGATTCGGAGTCCAATGTAAAATCTCTTCCAAGATACTCAATTTTCTATTATTTCTATATTGTTATTTAAGGAAAATGGAGATGATTCAAATTTCAAAGTTTTTATTTTTGAATATTGTTTAAATATTTTTTTAATTTATTGTTTAGTCCAATAAGGGAAATTGAATCTTTGGTTGTCTGTTCGCATTTTCAAAATACTTTAATACTAAATTATTTGCAGTATATCGTTAAAGTCATGGTCTACTATGAACGCCAGCCATGAGTTGATATTCACAAAAGTACCATCATGAAAGGCCTACCGTTGCCATGGCCACTCACCAGCACCCCGCAGTCACAAGAAAGGGGATACAATGGGCATGTGGAGTGGTGGACACATCTTGATTTACACGATCTACATGCCAGCGACAGAGATTGACAGCTGCATTTAAGTAGTTAAGAGCAGCGGACGGTGCCCAGCTCTACTCAATTTTGTAGGACGCCGATGCTGGCTGTACAACACAGCCAGTGTCTACTTACAATTATTGAAGCTCAGCTCTTGAGTTTGCATCAAAGACATGGACCCAGAATATAATGTTATAGTATGACATATGTCTGTATCAAAAAAAGTTTAACAAGATTATGTTGTCAGAACACCTACAAATATATATGATACTTAAAAGTGGAAAATAAAATGACCTTCTGATCCTTCTTCTATGGAAGTGCCTCAAGACAAGGATATGAGGCTCAGTAGTGTGTGTGGCCTCCACATGCCTTTATGACCTCCTTACAATGCCTAGGCATGCTCCTGATGAGGCAGTGGATGTTCTCCTGAGGTATCCCCTCCTATAACTGGAGTATAACATCAGTCAACTCCTGGACAGTCTGTGGAGTACACTGGACATGAAATCGAAAATGTACTCAATTGGATTCAGGTCTGTGGAACTTTGCAGGCTAGTCCAAATAATCAATGCCTTCATTATGCAATAACTGCTGACCCTTCAACCACATGAGGCATAGCATTATCATGCATTAGAAAGAACCCCCCCCCCCTTAATCTGCATATTGCCTTACAATGGGTCTGAGGATTTCATCCCGATATCAAATGGTAGTCAGGGTACCTCAGGCTAGCACAACGAGGGCTGTGTAGCCCTCCAAAGAAATGCCTCAAAACATCATTACTGACCCACTGCCAAACGGGTCATGCTGGAGGATTTTACAGGCAGCAAAATGTTCTCCACAGCATCTCCAGACTCTATCACATATAGTCACATGTGCTCAATGTGAACCTACTCTCATCAATGAAAAGCTTGTAGTCCCAATGTCGACTCTGCCAATCTTAGTGTTCTCTGGCAAATGCCCTGGGTGGTATTCAGCTGTAAGTACATCACTCACTTGTAGACATTGGGTCCTCAAATCACCATCATGGAGTCTGTTTCTAACAGTTTGAGCAGACACATGGATATTAGTGGCCTGCTGACTCTGGCACTGCTCCTTCTGTTTTTTCTTGCACAAAGTTAAAGGTAGCAGTCCTGCTGCTGGATTGTTGCACACATCTCCTGGTGTGCTGGCCTGTCGCCTGGTATTTGCTCCATGCTCCTGACACAGTGCTGACTGAGACAGATACCCTTCTTGCTACACCTTGCATTAATGTCCCACACTGGATGAGCTGCACTACCTGAGCAAATTCTGTGGGTCGTAGACATAAATGTCATGTTACCTCTAAGGGTGAGAGTAATGACAAAATGGAAAACCACAGCCCAAAAGGATGAAAACTAAGAAATTGTCTGTGGTCACCACTAGCAGAACCGCTCCTTTATAGAGATTGTCTTGCTAATTTCCTATCATTTCTACATGTTGTCTGATCCATTAGCACAAAAGTAGGAGCTATTGATTCACAATTAGTGTTGCTGTTCAAATGGACAGGTTGATCCCACTGAAGCGTGATTGACTTGGAGTTACATTGTGTTGTTGAAGTGTTTTTATGTTATGTTTTTCAGCAGTGTATATACTGTAAGTAAATCAAGGCTAATCATATGTAACTAAATCTTATAAAAAGAGAAAAAACAGTGCAATAAAGTAATACAATACCAGTAATAAATGCATCAATAAGTATGGATGTAAGAAATCAATGGTAATAGCAATAGCAGCAGACTAAAGTATCAATTCATGTACCACTAGACTCTAATGTGACCAACCACCTTCATAAATATTTATTGATAACTTAGGTCAGGGTCACGCTCACCATTTTTGGCAGATGTCAGGGACATCCACTAAAAACGTAGACATTTTCTGTTGAAACGCATAGCATTAACGCTATGCGCTTCAGCAGAACGCTGCCCCATAACAACCCATTATTTACCTACACAGCGGCCGCGCACAGAGTGTCTCGGGCAGCCGCTTTTCCTCAGTGCACAGGAAACACTGCATGCAGCGTTTCCTGTGTGCTCCTGAAAAGCGGCCGCCCAAGATGCTCTGTATGAGGCCGCTGTGCAGGTAATTCATGAGGTGCTATGGTGCTGTGTCCTGCTGGAGTGCATACTGTTAACGGTATCCGCTTCAGCAGAAAGTGTCTACGTTTTTAGTGGATGCGTCTGACATCTGCCAAAAACGGTGAACGTGACCCTGGCCTTATAGCCTGCTGCTATTGCTCTTATGATGGCTCATACGTTGTATACTCTATAATATTCATTTTAATACATGGGAAAGTTTTCGTCCACAGAATGGTGCCCATAAGCTCAGGGGTATCCAGCTATATGTTGTTACAGCTGTGTTGTGATATCTTATCTATGAAAAAAACGCCAACGCCCACTATTTGAATGTTTTCCCTGATCCAAGATGGCGCCTCGAAATGTGAGTCTCTAATGCTCATGCGCCACTTTCCTGAGATCAATTGATGCTTTGCTTTTGGCTAATCAACCATTGCTAGCGTGGCCATGTACAGTAGCATCTTGTGGACATTAAGTTCAGTGATTCTTATCAATTCTACACTACCTGCATGCCCCTGGGTGTGTCACATACTCTCCTGTAGATTTATAATATCTGCACATATATTAAATAATTAATACACTTTTTGCACTTTAAATACCGTATATGATGGATGCTTTATACATACCTTACCTATATGATCACCTGTGAATGACTGTATTTTAAAGTATAAATGCCATTTAATTAAAAATAAAAACCCAACATTGCAATGGTTCTGAATGATGGGTCACATAGCAGCTAAGATAACGTTTTTTGTGCCATATGTCTTATTTTCTTACATTTTCTGTGCTCTTTTGAAAACAGCATTTTATGGCTGTGTGGGCATGACCAGCAGATGATAGGGAGCAGAGCAATGTGACAGCAGTGAAGGGGATAACAGAGATCCTGACTGAGCTGTGTGGAGCCTGATGACAGAACAGAGAAGTTTGTTGTAACACCGGTGTGTTTGCACGTTGTTTCACTGGCACTACTGTGCGTGTCTGTACTCTTATCCAATGCATCTTCCCCTCCTAACCAGCTGGGATACTGTTGTCTGTTTCCTTTTATGGATGCTGCTCAGTTCCCTGCTCTTCTGTGTAGCCATACCTGTGTTGTAGAGCCTTTGCCGAGCTGCATGACCCCCTGCGTGTGCAGCCCCTGGCTGCTGCTGTGGAGAAGCTATTGGTGGGTTGCGAGATCCTCTGCTGCGGTGAATAACTTTCCATGTGTGTCCAGGCTTGGCGAGTCTCCATCCTTTTTCCGGTGACGGTTCTGCCTGTGTATCCTGGATCTGACCAGCTGATGTCCTAAGCTTCCATGTTGGTGCTCCTGGACCTGTGCTCTCCAGGTTTTGCCTGTGTCCCAATGTCTGCACTTTTCCCTGGGGCCATCTTGTGATGATGTACAATGTAGGCCCGCAAGCGCAGGGTCCTCTCTTCTCTGTACTAGTCTGTTATTGTTAATATGTTTACAGTAAACTATATCTATAATTTTGTATGTAACCCCTTCTCATGTACAGCACTATGGAATTAATGGTGCTATATAAATAATAATAATGTCTGTCTGAGGTCAGTGTCTTATATTCTCCTGCTGTGCCAGTGCTACACCTGAGGCCTGAGAGAGAATCTCCTGATATGCCTGAGCCAGACGACCCTGCACTGCATCAACCTGTGATGATGACCAGATGACCTCTTGCCATGCCATTGCCTGATGTCCTCCTACCTGAGATGTTCTCCCATGCCTGTTGTGCAAAATCGTGAGCCTGGCTTAATGTCTTGTCACCTTTGTATTATACCTTGTTGTTTAATAAACTTGATATTCTCAGTACCTGAAGTGTGTGGTGTCATCTAGTCCTGCAGGTTACCTGTGGGTTACCTTGCCCACATGCCAGCTGCCACAGACCCCGGTCACTGCCCTTCGCTAATCTGGGTAGGCCCAGGTCCCCCCTGTGGTCAAGTGGGTCCACTTTCTATTACCACCTGGGATGCTCACCCCACATCACCGTGGCCTGGCAGTGTAGGAGCATAAGCAAGCTAAGCATAGTCGCGTCCTTGTAAGACTTGTAAAGAGGAGTTTACATCCTTACATTGCTCAGCTCTGTGCTGTAATCTGATACATTGTTTCCTCACCAGCTGCAGCAGCAGTGTAGGCCATGCCCCCTTTCCCTTATATGGATTCATGCCCTGTATTCACTGAAGATGAATTTGACTGATAATAAACATATGAATTTCAATGTAAGGCAGCACTCCTCACAACTGCTACGTTCCAAAAACCAAGGTTTTTTATTCCACCAAGGTAAAACATGGTGGAATAAAAAAAACCTAGCTTTTTGAATGTACCGGTTGTGTGGAGTGCTGTCTTATATTGAAATTCTTTACCATAGTCCAGGATGACTCAGTTGGAGGGACATATGTTGCCTTAACTTTCTATTGATTGATAATAAATATATATCTGCTTCACACACAGTTTAGTGGGGACACCTTGTGGAAGGTTTATGAATAGTAACCAACCAGAATTTTCTAAAGAGGTATATTAGAAAGTTTAGTAAGATCACTTTGCTGTACATGATTAAATAAAAATGTAAACAGTGGTTACACTTTAAATGTATTACTATGGACACTGTTAAACTGACTATTATGTATTGTAATTATTTTATTCGGTATTAATGAAATTGGAATTACTGAATGATGTAACCCAACTTTTTATACTTCCTGTTTACCACAACCTTTTACTTTAAAAAGGTTGTTTTCAACCGAAACTTCACAATACAACATGGGCTATCTATCCAATATGTGTTATTTATTTATCTGCAATTTATCTAAACTAATATGAAGATTTGTTTGTATATGCATATTGCATCAACCCTTTTTGTCGGTATTGTGATGATAACTATATATCTATCTATCTAACAATCATCCATCTATTAATTCTTCTATTATCTATCTATCTATCTATCTATCTATCTATCTATCTATCTATCTATCTATCTATCTATCTATCTATAATATAGCAAAAAAGAGCAGCCCAACTGGTAAATGGGTGCAAATCAGTCAGACTATCCTTCCTTTAATCTTCATATAATCCACAAAAAGACTGCAGCACTCCAATTTAGGGATATCTTATGCCTGAAACGTAGCAGTGTCGCCCTGAGGGCCTAATAAAAGCATAAGATATCCCTAAATTGGAGTGCTGCAGTCTTTTTGTGGATTATATCTATCTATCTATCTTATCTATCTATCTATCTATCTATCTATCTATAGAAAAAACAAGAGCAGCACTTAATCCCTCATAAGGGTGGTGCAAATCAGTTCAGGGCTTAGTTCCTTCACCCCCAATATACAGACCAAATGATGACTGCAGCACTCCACCTGTGATGTATATTGGCTTTAGTGGCCTTCAGCATCTATGTCGTGGATGTTTCGGTCCTCAGACCTTCTTCCAGCCTGGAAGAAGGTCTGAGGACCGAAACGTCCACCAGATAGATGCCTGAAGGCCATTAAAGGCAATATACATCTATACATCACAAGTGGAGTGCTGCAGTCATCATTTGGTCTATCTATCTATCTATCTATCTATCTATCTATCTATCTATCTAAAGAAAAAAGGAAAAGCACAAGCTTGATGGTAAGTATAGGTGCAAGGTCCTAAAAAAGCTGTAGCCAAAGTAGTGAAACATAAGAAAAAAATAGGCAGCACTCCGGAAAAATAAAGAAAAAGTGGAAAAAAGTGTGAAATGCCATAAGAAATGGGTTAGTAAAGTCCACTTTTTCTTTATTTTTACAGAGTGCTGCTCTATCTATCTATCTATCTATCTATCTATCTATCTATCTATCTATCTATCTATCTATCTATCTATCTATATCTTTCTCTATCTATCTATCTATCTATCTATATATCTATCTATCTATCTATCTATCTATCTATCTATCTGTCTGAAAAACTGCAACTGAGCCAGGGCACAATGTGAACGGGTCTGTAGGACTGCGTTCACACCACCACATAACTAGACCACAGAAAAAACAGTATAACAAACGTGTGGAAGTACACTGCTATAAAAAGGTAGTAATAAAAAGCAAGTGCTTAGTATAAAACTGTATCAAAAACAGGGTAATTAGTTAATACGTTTTTTAAATTAGTTAAATAGGACCGCTCTGATATGGGTCACCGTTGCGAGGTGGAACGGCTTAGATACATTTTTTGCAAAAAACGTATTAACTAAGTACCCTGTTTTTGATACAGTTTTTTACTAAGCACTTGCATTTTATTATTACCTTTTTATAGCAGTGTAGTTCCACACATTTGGTATACTGTTTTTTTCTGTGGTCTATCTATCTATCTATCTATCTATCTATCTATCTATCTATCTATCTATCTATCTATCTATCTATCTGTCTGTCTGTCTGTCTGTCTATTTGTTTTTGTTATACAATTCTAAGCTGTAATGCTCCTGACAATGATAATTTAGTAATAATACTTCAGCACCATTAGTAGAATTAAAAGCTTTTTTATGATTTGCATAAGATTGATGTTTCTATGTTTTTTTTTCTCAAGCAGCTTTTGCTTTTGATTATTTTGCAAGCATTAAAAAGTAAAAGACTAGGGCTATACTTTAATACAAGTGCCCGCTGGCTTAGAAGGAATTATAGAAAAGTAGACCAGGCTTAAACAAAAGACAAGGACTTGATACCAAGCTACATTTTGCAGTCAGAAAAGATGAATACATTGGTATTATAGTTTAGCAGATATAGGCAGGATAATCTTTCAATCAGATTAATGAGGAAATATATTGCACGGTCCCTACAGTCACTTTTTTTTTCTCTTCCCAGGACAATATGTGATTTAAATCCCAAATGCATGTTTTCAGCATTACAATATCCTTTGATAATGGTGTCTCTTGCATAAAGAGAGATAAAAATAAAAGCGTCCCTCTTGATTTCTCAGTTTAGATTTAAAGTACATTTTCTATTTCTTGCCCATGTTGAAGGAGATTCTATTGAGAAGCGTCACATTTAATAAGACAAAGAGAATTTCTAATTATGCTACCTGTCAAGATTGGAATCTATAGAACAGCAAGTGCGATATTGAGGAATCAAAAGAAAGGATTGCAAATGCTCCGGTTTACTTTGGTGTATGATTACTATTTGCACTCAGATATTGCTAAATGTAAATCAAGCAAATACAAAGCTGCTTTCTTAGAGGTAAACAATGAAATGTCAGGATTTCACATGACAGTCTTCATTTCACAGTTCAAGACCAGACTTTAGTTTGCAGCATCGAATATTATGAGAAAATTCACACATTGCCTAAATATATGTTACACTGTGATGGGTATTATCCAAAGTAAATGACTATTCAAAGATCATTCACATATATTTATATGCCCTTTATGGAATTCTCAAAACAATACAACTTTTATATGTAATATATATATATACAGTGTTGGCCAAAAGTATTGACACCCCTGCAATTCTGTCAGATAATACTCAGTTTCTTCCTGAAAATGATTGCAATCACAAATTCTTTCGTATTATTATCTTCATTTAATTTGTCTTCAATGAAAAAACACAAAAAGAATTGTCCTAAAGCCAAATTGGATCTAATTCCACACCAAACATAAAAAAGGGGGTGGAAAAAGTATTGAACTGTTACAAAGATCATGTGATGCTTCTCTAATTTGTGTAATTAACAGGACCTGTAACTTACCTGTGGCACCTAACAGGTGTTGGCAATAACTAAATCACACTTGCAGCCAGTTGACATGGATTAAAGTTGACTCAACCTCTGTCTTGTGTCCTTGTGTGTACCACATTGAGCATGGAGAAAAGAAAGAAGACCAAAGAACTGTCTGAGGACTTGAGAAACCAAATTGTGAGGAAGCATGAGCAAGCTCAAGGCTACAAGTCCATCTCCAAAGACCTGAATGTTCCTGTGTCTACCATGCGCAGTTTCATCAAGAGGTTTAAAGCCCATGGCACTGTGGCTAACCTCCCTAGATGTGGATGGAAAAGAAAAATTGACGAGAGATTTCAACGCAAGATTGTGCGGATGGTGGATGAAGAACCTCAAGTACCATCCAAACAAGTTCAAGCTGCCCTGCAGTCCGAGGGTACAACTATGTCAACCCGTACTATCTGTCGGCGTCTGAATGAAAAGGGACTGTATGGTGGGAGACCCAGGAAGACCCCATTTCTTACCCCGAGATATAAAAAAGCCAGGCTGGAGTTTGCCAAAACTTACCTGAGAAAGCCTAAAACGTTTTGGAAGAATGTTCTCTGGTCAGATGAGACAAAAGTAGAGCTTTATGGGCAAAGGCATCAACATAGAGTTTACAGGAGAAAAAAAGAGGCATTCAAAGAAAAGAACACGGTCCCTACAGTCAAACATGGCGGAGGTTCCCTGGTGTTTTGGGGTTGCTTTGCTGCCTTTGGCACTGGACTGCTTGACCGTGTGCATGGCATTATGAAGTCTGAAGACTACCAACAAATTTTGCAGCATAATGTAGGGCCCAGTGTGAGAAAGCTGGGTCTCCCTCAGAGATCATGGGTCTTCCAGTAGGACAATGACCCAAAACACACTTCAAAAAGCACTAGAAAATGGTTTGAGAGAAAGCACTGGAGACTTCTAAGGTGGCCAGCAATGAGTCCAGACCTGAATCCCATAGAACACCTGTGGAGAGATCTAAAAATGGCAGTTTGGTGAAGGCACCCTTCAAATATCAGGGACCTGGAGCAGTTTGCCAAAGAAGAATGGTCTAAAATTCCAGCAGAGCATTGTAAGAAACTCATTGATGGTTATCGGAAGCGGTTGATTGCAGTTATTTTGGCTAAAGGTTGTGCAACCAAGTATTAGGCTGAGGGTGCCAATACTTTTGTCTGGCCCATTTTTGGAGTTTTGTGTGAAATGATCAATGTTTTGCTTTTTGCTTCATTCTCTTTTGTGTTTTTTCATTTAAGACAAATTAAATGAAGATAATAATACAAAAGAATTTGTGATTGCAATCATTTTCAGGAAGAAACTGAGTATCATCTGACAGAATTGCAGGGGTGTCAATACTTTTGGCCAACACTGTATATATATATATATATGTATATATATATATATGTATATAATATATAAAGCTGAATGTGTGTGTGTATGTATGTATGTGTGTATGTATGTATGTTGTAAGGCTGGTTCTGTTTATCGGTTATTATGGTCGGTTATGACTACAATCACCGATATCCAGAATCTTCCCTTCCTTACCACTTTCTGTTCCTATGCTGATTAACTATATATATATATGTATATACCGACTACTTAATGAAAACAAGTCTGTTCTAATAAATGAATATTTATTAAACACACCCAAAAAGTCTACAACAATAATATATAGATTTCTAGATAGCACGATAACTAAGACACAATCAATTACTGTTACAATGATGTAAAACACCCACAGTTACTAATACCCACGTTACCTTAAATATACACACAGGCACACTATATTAATTATCTAACTATCCCTATATTATAAGAGAGAGAGAGAGAGATAGAAAGATATAAATATAGGGAGAGAGAGATATAAATATAGGGAGAGAGAGAGATATAGAGAGAGTGATAGAGTTATAGGATGATACTTATGACCAGATGAGGATGTCCTTCCATCGTGCGTCCAGGTAGAAAAGAGAGCGAGCTCTTGTGTCTCAGTCCATTTTAACCTGTCCCTCAGCTGTGCACGTGACGGACACACCTCCTCATCCGTGCACTTCTGACAGGGTTGTAAGGGTGCACGCTCACCATGCACTATATTGAAATGAGGTATCTCCTGCCACTATAGATTGGCAAACAATGGGAATAGTCATGTCTACTTATCACGCCAGCCATCTTGGCTGCTGTGAGAATAACCCTTTGTGGCAGCAGCCTGTAGATCTTTGATATTTAAATTAAGAGTCTTATCTGATAGCTTCCCACATTAAAATGCAAGAATGGACATCTTCTGATATGGTAATTAACCATGTCAGAAGATGAACAATTTCCATCAGATACAGCTGCCTATTCCACCAAGGTGGGCATAAATATAGATATCTACACATACATGCCCACAAAGAGAGATATACATTTATGTGTCATATTAATAATTAATTATGCCATCACTTCCCCCTCAACAGTCCCCCTTTTGTCGGAAAATACGACAATAAAATGAGTGGGAAGTGTGGAATATATTTGCCTACTCAATCCTATCACCAATAACCGTTCAGGAAGAAATGAAGTAAAATTTTGCACTTAGGTATCTAGACATCACCCATCGCCATCACCTCTCCCCTGCCGTTCGCCGTAATCCAGTGTCTCCATCCATAGATAACACCATAGTCATCTTTGTGGATCTTCTTGGTCTCTTTGGTTCAGGAATAAGTTCTCTATTTGTCAGTACACTTCTGATCTTGTCGTTGCCAATCTCGAGAAACACGCCTATCCCCAGGTAGTCTTCTTCCCAGCTTGACTGCTTAGACTCTGGAGTTGCTGCACCTTCGTCTCTTGATCGGCCCACAGAGTTTTCCTGTGTTCGCCCCTCTCCCTACCAGATTTTTTTTTTTTTCTCAAGTCTGGTGTGTAGGGAACTGCCGGGAATCACACTCTGTAGCTGGGCCTCACCAGGTGGTTTCTTGGAGCACCTCCTTCTTGGGATTAGATCAATCAGGGGATGGCATTCTTCTTAGCTGAGGCACGACTTTCAACAGAGACTTCTCCTGTATACTTGATTGAAGCATCTATCGTTAATGTGGTTCTTCCATGGATAGATAGTTCCACTTGGAGAAATTAGAACCGGATGGATAGAAGCCGCGCTGACCACAATAAGAGAAACAGAGTAACACACACACTCTGTTTATTCAGCCTACGCGTTTCGTGGCAAACAGGCCACTTCATCAGGGCCCTGATGAAGTGGCCTGTTTGCCACGAAACGCGTAGGCTGAATAAACAGAGTGTGTGTGTTACTCTGTTTCTCTTATTGTGGTCAGCGCGGCTTCTATCCATCCGGTTCTAATTTCTCCAAGTGGATCCTTTTTTTTTGCCGGGAGCCTGCTGCGACCATACGTGCTTATCCAAGGGAGTTGTGACCATTCACAACCAGACCAGGTGAGTCTGTATTGTGGGAGTCCGTGTGACCATCAAACCCGAAGGTATTACTCTATGTGCGCTTCTTTTCCTTCTTATTTGTATGGATAGATAGTTGAATCTCTACTAGGCAGGTCAGAGTTTATTGGGTAGGGGATGATATCAGCATACCTAAGTTGACTGTGAGAAGAACGCAGTCCAACCGACCTTCAATCCATCCCTTATGAACTTTTACCGACTCAAGGGTTGAAGTAGCAAATACCTTAGACAATGATGGGGCCTGTCCCTACAGAACCCTACTCTTTCCTCATTCATACAAAAAAAACAAACAAACCTATATCCCAATGTAAACATTAAACAGTATATAATGATACCATATTTCCCTCCCCCATCCCTTAACCATAAATCAAAGTAAAAGCCAAACAAAATATACAATGTTATGAGGTTTCAGGGCGGAGTTGACGTAATGTCCTAAACACTCTTATCAAATATCATCTCAAGGTTTCAGGACTTTTAGTGCTAAGTCCTGGACCTTCTTCGGCGGTTAAATTCATGAAGTTCTGCCTGGTTCTCTTGTATCTGGTGGGCAAGTCTCTTTACTCTCCTGTAAACTAGGCACAGTCCAATGTACATAACAAGAACAAGAACCAGGAGAACAATCACAGGGTGGATAATGAAATTAAAGAATGATGTAGCTGTCGGACTATAGCCAAATATACTTTCCCACCAGGACACCTTAGAGTCTGTATCTAAGGCATTGGTAATCCTCGTTATCTTGGTTTTGTCATGCTCAAGCTGAATTGTGGCTTGATTCTCAGCCTCATGGAGATTTCGGAGTATGTCGTCTTCTTCGCTGAAATCTAACAAGAGACGCTTGAGCTCACGACCAAAACCAAGAGGAATCTTTTGCAGTCTCACAGGAGTGTCAGGGCGAATGTCGAGTCTCTTCTCCGGTGTTATCGGGGTCCTCCCCTGCTGATCTGCGACATCTAAGCCTAAAACGGGACTAAGGGTACAATATGCTCCTGGGAGGAGTATGCCTCTTTCGGTGCAATTAGTGCCATATAAAAAATACGTTACATTTTTCCCTTGGTACCAACACCAATACCCTTGACCCAAATATTTCAGACGAGAGGAGGGTATTGTGTTAGTCTTCATCTCACATGACCCCTCAGAGTCCCAACACTGGTGCCTAAGCACCCTATCTTGACTCCCTTGACAGAGGATAGCATCCTCTTTCCTCCAACATCCCTCTGTATCAAACAGATAAGGATGGCCTCGCTCATAGGTTAGGATGTCTGAGGTGAGCTGTGGATGAAGCACCGTCTGATTGCTAACAACAATTCCTATATTCATGGCACTGTACCCCTTCTTGATATTACCAGATACAGGTGCCAAAGAAGATGCCGTGCAGGTGAGATTATGACACCCATGCCATTGAACCAGCCACCAGTTTGTATGGTTGGCTGCAAACGGGGAGATTAGGGAACTTACTCTTTGTCTGAGGTTGAAGGGGAAGTGGCCCTTGTATAGAGAGGAAACTATATGCTTTAGGTTGTCAGAGAGTTCACTCTGGACTTGCGTACATGCTAGGGCAAACTGAACTCTGTCTTGCACTTCTACAAGACCTGCAGCTAACCTTCCAAACTTCTCTCGTAGAGCTGAAGATAGAGAGGTAGTGGCATCAATGTGCGAATGTTGCAAACCCTCTAAGACATGGTTTACATCAAGCTGAGTTCTGAACCCTTCCCCAGCATGTCGCGCAATGTCCCCGAGCTTACCTCTCAGGACTTCCATATCCATAGTGTTCAGGGCAACTACTCCCAATGCACCTCCACTAATTCCCATCTCTATCAAGTCTCTCCTACTCCTGAATTTCCTGTGTCGGGGATCATCTTTTCTCACTTCTTGCCCCGCCTCTACCCATCCTCTCATCATGTCAATTTGGTTCCTCACAAACTCCTCACATCTGTGATCCCAGTGATCTACTCTGAAGTCATCTACAGAAATTCGCCATGTATATAGGACGAATTTAGTTCCTGTGATGATCTTCCATGGGGATGACAGTTGAGGAGCTATGGGATCTGCCAATTGGTGGGTAGAAACATTGCAAGAATCCAGGTGCGGTTTGACTGGTTGGAGACCTTCAGCCTCATATGGGACCCTTACCACGGTCACACATACTTGTCCTCTACCACTGAACTGGTACCACTGATCGCTATCTCCTGCCTGTAACGCTAGGTTTCCTATTGGTTTGGATTTGGACAGATAGACCCACTGTGTAAATGACCAGCACCCTTCGTCCACCGCCTCACAAAAAGGCCACTTAAATGGACCGTCTATATTGATGTCAAAGTTAATGTCCCTGCCTCTGGGGTCTTTCCAGTCAGAAGACACGTATTTGCTTCGGTATTCCTCAGTCATAGGGGCGCCATCCATCCATACATCCACAATTGGGGTGTCCACCCCATTGCATACTAAGTCCCATCTCCAGGGATTAGTATCCAATTTTACCATCTGTGTATCCGGTTCCCAGTGGGCATAGGTGATGAAATAGTATCCAGTCACCTCCGATACACAGACTTCTCTCATGATCGTAATCATGAAAGACCGTATGGATGGCGACCCCTCTACTCGAGTATACCTCAGATCCTTGGCATCAGTCCGTACCTTTAAAACTGTTGCTCGGTATAAGCCCTCCAGTTTCACTGGACCACTCTGATCGTTCCATAATGCCTGGCCAGAGTTACTGCAGTTTAACTTTAACATCAATACACTAGTCCGTAAGTAATCTGTGGACACATGTCCTTGGGCATATTTGGATTCCCTGGTGCTGGTCATCTGGGAATCCCTCAACATACAATATGCCTTAAGGGTGCCTTTTACAAGTACGGGTCTATCAAAGTACGTCCTTACCCTCAACCCATCTTGACTATCCTTCCTAGTGAAGGTAGCCTGTAAGATATACCATCCGCTATACTCTGCTCCAGTGACATCTTCAAGACTCAGAATGCCTCCTTTAGTACACAACACCAAAGTGGAGTTGGCTTCCACTTTGTTATAGGGGTGCAAGTGGGGATCCCTGGACATCCATCTCAAAGACATGATGGGTTTTGGGTCTGAGTCTTGAAAATGTTGGAACTCCTTGAGACAGAGGGCGTGTAAGTCATGTTGTATGGCAGACACATTCTCTACAGGGGTATAATGCTGTGTGACACCATTAGCAAAACCTTCTCTCTGGAACCCATACAGATACCATTGTCCTGGAATGAAGTTAAAATTACTGTACGGTTCTTGGATTTTACCTTCTAGGCATTCTACCATTAAGAGACCTGGTCCCAAAACTGACATATTTGTACCATTATTAGGTTCCCAACGATTCCCTGAAGAGGCTGAGCCTGCCATCATCATGCTTACCACTAGCGTCACAAACTGGAGGTGTACCCTGTTCAGGTATTCCCTACTTCTCTGGCCACTTGATATCGTTGTGGCCTGGCGTCCAGTGACCTGTTGAATGATTATAGTGGTTTTACATATATCTGTTATTGTAGATTCATGTATACTATATTTACAATGTTACTTAGGGAGCCACCTCCGATCTATCAACCCCCCCCCTTTCACTCAACTCTACTTGTGCAACTATGATTGAGTTGATGAGGCTCGGGTGGCCTTTGCTTGGTCGATGTGGATCCAAAAGGATTCCTGACGTCTAGAGGATCTCTTTTTTGTTGTCATCGGCCTCTGTACCCTTAGCATGGTGTCACCCATTACTTCAAGGACCTGGTAAGGTCCTTCCCAGTTTGCGTCCCATGGTCCGGATGGCCGAAAGATTTTTACCATAACCTTTTCCCCTACAGAAGGCAATGGTGTCTCCCCCTGTAGGTACGGTTTGTGCAACCGTAAAGCTGCATGAGGCAGCAGTTCCTTTAGGTTCATTTGAACCTGTTGCAGGAACATGTCTCTGGCAATGGCATTTTTCATGGGCTCAGACAGTTGGGGCTCGTTGGGTAGACACAGGGGCATTTTGCGTCCAGTCATCAGCTCAAATGGTGTGATACCGATACTGGTAGCTTCTGTTGCTCGGATACCCATCAGTACCGCCGAAGGGATATTACCCATGAGGAACCCTTCTCCAGCAGTGCTTTAGAAAGCCGTGATTTGAGGGTGCGATTCATTCGTTCCACAATTCCAGCCGCCTTAGGGTTATAGGCAAAATGGAACCTTTGCTTTACGTCCAAAAGTCCACAAAGCGCTTTCATGACCTTACCCGTGAAATGTGTTTCTCTGTCTGATTCTATCACTCTTGGAAAACCCCATCGTGAGAGAACCTGTTCCCAAAGAACCCGGGCAGTAGTGGAAGCTGAATCATTGACTGTGGGGATGGCTTCTACCCATTTGGAGAAAACATCCACCACCACCAGAGCGTAACGGCAGTTACGACTTCCTGCTGGTAATGGTCCGATGTAATCAATCTGGATTGCGGACCACGGATCCTCTGCTGGTGGAACACGCTGCAGCACTGGCTTCAGGGCTGATGCTCTTGGGTTGACCTGAGCACATACCAGACATTGCTGGGTGACTTCCTCTACTGTGTTGGACATTCCAGACCAGTATAATTTGTCTTTCAGGAGGGACAGTAGCTTGTCCCGACCAAGGTGCCCAAACAGTTGGTGGTTTAGTCTCGTCAGTTCTGCCTGTAGATGTTGCGGGACTACTGGTAGAGGAAGTTGTTGGGTACCAGTATCATGACACAGAATTCCCTGACATATTGTCCAGGGATGCTGTGGAGCTGCGATATGTGTCAGTAGAACGGGATCTTTTGCCTGTTCCTCTTCAAATGACACAGGGCCATCTTTTAGTTTGGTTTGCCTCACTGCAATCTGGAATGCAGGGATCTGCTCAGTTCCTGGTTCCCGAAGGACACCAGACACTGCTGCAAACTTGGCCAGTTCGTCGGCCTTGTTATTTCCTATGGTCAAAGGCTGTTCTCCTCTTTGATGTGCTGGGACTTTTATAATGGCTGCCTCCGCTGGATGTGCCATGCCCCAATCCCACAATTCCTTTAGGACTGTAACGTGGGCCAGAGGTTTATTCTGGCTGTCCACAAACCCTCGTTTTTTCCATGTGTTCAGGTGCAGGGTGAGAGATCGAACTACATATGAACTGTCACTATATATAGTTCGATTCCCTGGAGGTTGAAGGAGGAGAGCCTCCTTGACAGCCTCCAGTTCAGCCCGTTGTGCTGACATGTGACCTGGCAGCCGGACAAGACTCTGGGTGCCTGTGGTCTCATCCAGCACTGCAAATCCGGACACATACGTGCCGTCCAGACAGAAACGAGAGCCGTCAACAAAGATGACCCTGTCTTCTGGATGTCTGTCGGTCCTGAATATTTGTGGTGTACGGGATAGTGATGGTTGACCACAGTCATGTTCGGTCCCTGTCATGTTTAACAACTGGGACAGAACATACTTTGCCTTGTGGTCCACTTTCAGATTCCGGCCACTGAGGTCCATGATCCATTTCCCGAATCTCTGTTGGGAGACTCCAGGGAGTGTATCTCTGAGTAAAAGAACCAAAGGAGAATGTGGTGTCTGTACAGTCAGAGATCTGAAACCTACAATATGCTCAGTGGTTTTAACGGCATAGTGTATGGCAGCCAGTTGTTTGGCACATTCGTCGAACCCTCGTTCGACTGGCGAGAGGAGTCGGGAAAAGTATCCCAGTGGTCTGCTATCATGTCCTATCTGCTGTAGAAGGACAACAGAGATAGACTCAGTCCCAGCATGTGCCTGGATGGCCATTTCTCCATCTGGGTTGGGGGTGGCTAACACAGGTGCAGAGGAGAGGTCTCTTTTCAGAGTTGAAAAGGCCTCATCCTGTGCTTCTGACCAGCCCTGGAGTGAGGGTTCTTCTCCTCTGAGGAGTTCATAAAGGGGTTTCGCTTTGGCAGCAAAATCCTCTATGAATTCCCTCATGAAGTTGGCCACTCCCAGGAACTTCCGTAAGTCCTGTAGAGTGTCAGGCTGAGGTAACTTGACCATAGCTTCCACTCGGGCCGCCACAATTCCTTTGGCTCCAAAAGAGACCTGCACCCCAAGGAAAGTCACATCTGTTCTGGCCAAATTTGCCTTGTGAGGACTCAGCTTGAGTCCAGATTTAGATAGGAGTCCCAAGAGCTCCCTTAACAGAATCAAGTGTTCTTCCATGGTCTCTGTGTGCAGGAGTAAGTCATCTACATATTGCAGGAGACATTCCGGCCGAGAAAACACGCTCAGTACGGCCGCCAATGCCTGATGAAAATACGTAGGACTACTGTGGAACCCCTGGGGAGCACATTAAACATGTACTGTTTGTTCCCCACTGTGAAAGCAAATTTGTACCTACAGTTTTCTGTGAGTTCAATAGAGAAGAACCCATTGGCGACATCAATGGTCGAGAATATGCGGCTTTTGCCACTTATCCTCGCCATTATGTCAGGAGTTTGTGCAACTACGGGGGCAGACATCGGAGTGTACTTATTAAGGACACGTAGGTCTATGGTGAGACGCCACGCATCAGTGTCCTTTTTCTTCACAGGCCATAGAGGGTTGTTGCACTTTGAATTCCCCTCTATGACCACACCCTTGGTCTCCAATTCCAGGACAGTGTTGACTATCGACTGTGTCGCTTCCGGTGGAAAGCGATATTGACGTTGAGGGGGTGGGTCTGGCCCCTGTATGTCCACCTGGACACCAATCAATCTGCCACAGTCATTTTTACCCTGGGCCCACAGATCAGGATGTTCGTACACAATGGGTTCAAGGTCTATATTATGAGAGACCTCTGGCCATTTGTGTTCGAGCATATCAGCTGAATTCTCCATTGCTGGCAAAGGTGGTCCCAGACACTGGCGTTGTATGACACACACCTTGGATTGTCTGGGTCCCTTCCACACAATGCAGTTTGCCAAATCCAGGATCCATCCATTTTGGGTCATTACATCAGTTCCAATGATGTTGTCAGAACCAGGGTAATACCACATTGGGATCTTGAGGGTTAAGTGTTTGGCAATGTGGACAATCACTTCCTCAATTCTGTGGGCCTTCACCCCCCCTTGTTGGTGATCAAATCCGATCACCACACACTGAGGCTGTTTGGATGCAAATCATGTTTGATATTAGTAATGGAGATTTCCGCACCAGTATCAAGCATAATTTGTGTGTCCTGATCTTTAATTCTGGCTTTTATGTGGGGCCTCCCTGAAGAATCCAGTATGACAGGACATACTGGAGCCAGCTCTTTAGGGATCCCTAATTGTCAATCGATGTTGACAAGATTTCCAGTAGGCACCTGGGAGGTACATACTGCAATTTGGAGATCCTCAACCGTAGTTCTAGTTGTGGAATCAGTAGATTCCACAACCCCTGAACTATCAACTGGGGCATTTACAGTGGCAACACATTTTGGTGTCTGCTCTTGTAAATATCCCCGAGACCCATCAGCCTGTTCCCCCACTGTTCTGGCATAATTAGGTTTCATCTTGAAACCATTATTATTGCCAGATTTTTCAGGGCTGTTTCGGCTCCGTACCCACTGAGGACAATTTTTCTTCATGTGCCCAAATTGCAAACATAGAAAGCATTGAATGCTCCCTGTCCTCTCAAATGGTGGGGCCGAGGGGCGAACAGCTGACTTCTTTCTAGCATGGCGCACATGTTCATCTTGTGATCTAACATGTACAGGCACATGCTCCCTAACCTTAACCGACTTTTTATTGTGCAGTATATCTTGTCTACACTGCTCAATAATCATGGCCGCATCAGTGAGCGATGGTTCTCTCGCTGCACTCAACCTAATTGCAGTATCAAGGTATGGGAATTTTTCCACAAACATGCGGATCATGCCTTGTGGAATACCGATACCTTGATCCATAGTGACCTTCCTGTACATAGCTTCAAACCGACTACACAGCGATAAAGGTTCATCGTGTATAGTTGGTCTGAATTTCATCAGGATTTCTGGAGTCACGTCCCCGTGGCCCGTTGCCAGTGTCATTAGTAAGGAAAGGCGTTCTTCCTTATCATGAAACTGTCCATTACTGGGTTCCGTGCTCCCCATTGCCTCATACCTCTGATTGAGGTGTGTAGGCAACCACAACTTGAATAGCTCCATTCGAAGTTCTGGAGCCACAGAATATTTAATGCAGTGACCTTCAAAGATATCACATGCAGTAAACGCATCTAGACTGGGATCAAATTTTGGGATCTCCTTGCAGATCCGTAACAGAAATTTTATCCTTTCCATACTGTTACGGTTAGGATAAAATTCATCTGACCTTACTGAACGATTTGGCGGATTGGAAGTGGTGTGATCCCTTTCCCACCTACCTCCATATCCCCAACTCTCGTCCTGACCCTGGAAGCGGTCGCTACGTGTATACTCCCTTGGTGTTTGAGTGAAATGTAGCGACCGTTCCACCTGTCCCCTGGACTCTATAGCTCCGGATCTCTGATCCATGGGAGACGTGGACCATGTTGCCGTGGTCTCCCCATCCTGTGCAGTACCCGAAACACAAACCTGTTTTGTGGGCAAAGGCACCATGCTATTTGTACCAGGCCGTGACAGATTAGAGATGACCTGTTGCAAATTCACAATCGTTTGCGACTTTGCAGCCAGATCCTCTCTAAGTGTGCTTACTAGTGCATCCATGGATGCAACTCTACTCTTGAACTGATTTATCTCAGTATACAGACTGAGGAGCTCTCTATCCATGTCAGAATAATAGGTTTCTTTCTCTGATATCCTAGATTCTAACACACAGATTTCCCCGCCCCTGTCGGCTGTACACTGGGCCCTTTCTTCTAGCTCAGTTTCTAGAGTGTGTATACGTTTTATGCTTTCCACACAACAATGGCAGTGTAGGTTATCCGATGTGGAAACTTTGTCTGCTTTTCTTGTGGTAGCAAGTGTTTCCACATGCTCCGGCCTGCAAATGCTGTCCTCAAAAGTATACACTAATTTTGCCAGCATTTGGAGGCGTTTCTTTGTTTTGTGGAAAACACTTTTACTAATACAAACTCTATCATGTGCGTATGCCTGGTCCAGTAAAGTTGACCAGAGCATCTCTGTGGACTTATATGCGGTGGGCAGTATTGGGTTAAATGTGCTATTTCTACACAGGTGTTTAAGGGTGGAGAAGTTCATACTCACCTGTTCAGAGGCCATGTTGCTTGGTGTCGTCTGTTCCTTCGTCCCTCTTGTGCTGCTTGGAAAAAGGTCCTTTACTCCGGAACGCCTTCTTTCCCGACCAGCTGGACTCCTCAGATGAAGCAAACGTTGATGGTGTTTGAACGAAGTGACGTGATGATCTGCCTCGCCGATAGACGTGTATCGTGTAAAGGAATCAGAAAAATCATTAAAATCAGAAAAAGGTTCTCTGATGAGGACTGTGTCCTGTGTCTTACTAAGACTGAAAACTGTGTCACCGTCTGAGCTATCAGGGCACTGAACGCACAGAATAACGGATCACTTCACCGTGCCTCCTGTTATCTGTGTCCACGTTCCTCTGGCCTGATCCGCTCCAGATGATGACCACAGGTTTTCAGTACAAAAGACACTAGAACAACCTCAAACAGTGGGCCTAGGCTCGCCAATTTGTTGTAGGGCCGGTTCTGTTTATCGGTTATTGTTGTCGGTTGTGACTACAATCACCGATATCCAGAATCTTCCCTTCCTTACCACTTTCTGTTCCTATGCTGATTAACTATATATATATGTAAATACAAATGACTTAATGGAAACAAGTCTGTTCTAATAAATGAATATTTATTAAACACACCCAAAAGTCTACAACAATAATATATATATATTCTAGATAGCACAAAACTAATACACAATCAATACTGTTACAATGATGTAAAATACCCACAGTTACTAATACCCACGTTACCTAAATATACATGCACACTATATTAATGATCTAACTATCCCTATAGAAGATAGATAGCAATTCAAGGGTTGATTATAAGAGAGAGAGAGAGGGAGAGAGAGAGAGAGAGAGAGTGAGAGTGAGAGAGAGTGATAGAGTTATAGGATGATACTTATGCCAGAAGTCGATGTCCTATATCATCGTGCGTCCAGGTAGAAAAGAGAGAATATAGGGAGAGAGAGAGATATATAAATATAGGGAGAGAGAGAGATATAATACTTAGACCAGATGTCGATGTCTTATCCCATGGTGGATGCAAGTAGAAAGAGAGAGGGTCTTGAATTCACCTTCTTTTATATTTCACATCCACACCCACATGCAACCTACAACTCCGCCCTTCTCAGGTATCTTTTGTTCCAATCACCTCCTGTAATGCAGTAATAATTCCCTGCCTGCGGATGGCGTGCTTGTATCAGGGAAGAAAGTCTTGTGTCAAATAAGTTTTAACACTCTTTGATTGGTTCCAGGATGTCTTAAAATGGTTTATCAGTCAAACATCACCAGTATTGTCTTAGCAATATACATCTCCATTGATCGGAGACGGAATGTCTGCCTGAGTCCTCCAAACCCACAAAGGTTGTATACATATGTAAATGACATTGGATTTAGCAAACAGCTTCTGCATTCAAGGAGGCTGCAGGGCCAGAAACCATTTAATATGTATGCAACCTTTGAGGAAGTGATTGTCCACATTGCCAAACACTTAACCCTCAAGATCCCAATGTGGTATTACCCTGGTTCTGACAACATCATTGGAACTGATGTAATGACCCAAAATGGATGGATCCTGGATTTGGCAAACTGCATTGTGTGGAAGGGACCCAGACAATCCAAGGTGTGTGTCATACAACGCCAGTGTCTGGGACCACCTTTGCCAGCAATGGAGAATTCAGCTGATATGCTCGAACACAAATGGCCAGAGGTCTCTCATAATATAGACCTTGAACCCATTGTGTACGAACATCCTGATCTGTGGGCCCAGGGTAAAAATGACTGTGGCAGATTGATTGGTGTCCAGGTGGACATACAGGGCCAGACCCACCCCCTCAACGTCAATATCGCTTTCCACCGGAAGCGACACAGTCGATAGTCAACACTGTCCTGGAATTGGAGACCAAGGGTGTGGTCATAGAGGGGAATTCAAAGTGCAACAACCCTCTATGGCCTGTGAAGAAAAAGGACACTGATGCGTGGCGTCTCACCATAGACCTACGTGTCCTTAATAAGTACACTCCGATGTCTGCCCCCGTAGTTGCACAAACTCCTGGCTGGCTCGCCAATTTGTTGTAAGGCTGGTTCTGTTTATCGGTTATTATGGTCGGTTATGACTACAATCACCGATATCCAGAATCTTCCCTTCCTTACCACTTTCTGTTCCTATGCTGATTAACTATATATAATATGTATATACCGACTACTTAATGAAAACAAGTCTGTTCTAATAAATGAATATTTATTAAACACACCCAAAAAGTCTACAACAATAATATATAGATTTCTAGATAGCACGATAACTAAGACACAATCAATTACTGTTACAATGATGTAAAACACCCACAGTTACTAATACCCACGTTACCTTAAATATACACACAGGCACACTATATTAATTATCTAACTATCCCTATATTATAAGAGAGAGAGAGAGAGATAGAAAGATATAAATATAGGGAGAGAGAGATATAAATATAGGGAGAGAGAGAGAGATATAGAGAGAGTGATAGAGTTATAGGATGATACTTATGACCAGATGAGGATGTCCTTCCATCGTGCGTCCAGGTAGAAAAGAGAGCGAGCTCTTGTGTCTCAGTCCATTTTAACCTGTCCCTCAGCTGTGCACGTGACGGACACACCTCCTCATCCGTGCACTTCTGACAGGGTTGTAAGGGTGCACGCTCACCATGCACTATATTGAAATGAGGTATCTCCTGCCACTATAGATTGGCAAACAATGGGAATAGTCATGTCTACTTATCACGCCAGCCATCTTGGCTGCTGTGAGAATAACCCTTTGTGGCAGCAGCCTGTAGATCTTTGATATTTAAATTAAGAGTCTTATCTGATAGCTTCCCACATTAAAATGCAAGAATGGACATCTTCTGATATGGTAATTAACCATGTCAGAAGATGAACAATTTCCATCAGATACAGCTGCCTATTCCACCAAGGTGGGCATAAATATAGATATCTACACATACATGCCCACAAAGAGAGATATACATTTATGTGTCATATTAATAATTAATTATGCCATCACTTCCCCCTCAACAATGTATGTCCGAGATTGGCATCTACACCGTCGCAACTACAGCCACAAAATTTTGCACAGTCACACATCTGGACCCGAGAGTGTCATAGGCTATGTTATGAGGCGAAATTTTAACCCCGCGCGTTCCAGTTCACCAAACAATTTTGCCCCTATCTACATAATGGGGAAAAAGGGAAAGGAAAAGTGTTGGAGGAAAATCGACAGCTGTCAGCTATAGCCACAAAATTTTGCACAATCACACGTCTGGATCCCGGGAGCGTCATAGGCTATGTTGTGAGGCAAAATTTTAACACCGCGCATTCCAATTTACCAAACAATTTTGCCCCTATCTACATAATGGGGAAAAAGGGAAAGGAAAAGTGTTGGAGGAAAATCGAGAGCTGTCAGCTATAGCCACAAAATTTTGCACAGTCACACGTCTGGACCCTGAGAGCGTCATAGGCTATGTTGTGAGGCAAAATTTTAACCCTGAGCATTCCAGTTCACCAAACAATTTTGGCCCTATCTACATAATGGGGAAAAAGTGAAAGGAAATGTGTTGTAGGCAAATTGACAGCTACCAGATGTGAACAAGGGGGACTTAAAGAATGAGAGCGATGCCGCCAAAGAGTATATACCATACAGTTGCTAAGGTGGGGCCCCAACATAGGATACTCACCACACACGGGGATATGAACACACACACAAAATGCGCCTCACACTACCACGTGCTTTAACACATATACCACCCTCAGCACACATTTCACCACACATACACTAACCTCGCCACATAATCGCCCTAAAACACACACAAGTCTGGTATTATCCTTCAACAATAAAAATCTGATTAATAAGCAGCAAAACTACAAGATCAACAAATATACCATATAGGAAATACGGCAGCTGTCAGTCACATGAGCTGTCTATTATGTGTATGTGTGAGCTAATATATACTGTCAGGGGGGAGGGTTTCCTGTTGCCTGGGGATTTATCAGGCTGCCAATAGCAACCAATCACAGCTCAGCTTCTATTTTGCTACTGTTAATCTGAGCTCTGATTGGTTAATATACACAACAAAGGACATTCTCAGTAAAGCTTCTGTGAGGTAATAGGATGTCTGTGAGGTAATAGGATGTCAGTTAGGGTGCGTTGGTGGAAAGGCTGATGTCAGTCACATTACCTCTATGTGAGAGGATATAGAAACTGTGGAATATCTGTGGTGTTGAAATATATGTTGTGAAATGCTTCTATTAGCTTAGTTTTTGCCTTTTAATAATTACATTTCTATCGATTTGTTTTGTGGTTTTTGTGTGCTGAATAAATTTTTGTTAACACATTCTATTTTGTTAACAGCAGTTATTAACCCGGGCGAAGCCGGGTAGTACAGCTAGTATATATATATATAAATAATTTCTATTTATCGTCGGAAAGTATATTGGAGCAGCAGCAAAGACGATTACTTGGCCGGGTTACACATAAAGATGTAACAGCGACCCGACCAACGATCGGGATCGCTGGAACATCGCTATGTTTTCGCTGGTGAAATGCCACACAGGCATGCTTACCAGTGATCACCCAGCGATGCACCCTACATCCGACAGTCGCTTGGATCATTCAGGGTCTCGGGCGCAGACTGGGGATCGCTGTTTGTTGCCCCGTCACACATGCTGATGCATGCGTGACAACGGCAGATCAGCGACTGAAAAATGGTTCTGGACATTCCGGAGCGATCAGCTGTGACGTTGCAGGCAGCGATATCATTAGCAATATCACTATCTGTAACGGGGCCTTATGAAAAAATAATCAGCCATCCAAACTAATAAGCAATAATAAAGGACTTTTTATTAGCCATAGCGGCACATAGGCTCATAAAAAGTACCTTATTTTTGCATATTTGATTGGAGTGTTGATTATTTTTTACAAACACACATATATATATATATTATATATATATATATATATATATATATATACTGTATACATGTACACAGTGTTTAATAAAGTGAGTACATCCCAAAAGATTTATCAGAAAACCTTCTCCCTTTGGGATCTTTGTAACCCTTAAGCTGTTTCTGTATTTTTGGTCCTCAAGGCTTTTGTTTTATTATACTTGGTACTGTCTTATTTATCTATAGTGTTTTCTTTTTATTCCTGATCATTTTATTACTACAGCTTTCTATAGGATTTTAGAAGTATATCCTTAAACATGCCCTATTTATGTTCGGTATACCCAGTTACCAGGACATGGTCGCAGTCTACAACACTAAAGTTCTCCCTTAATCAAGTGAATTTAGCTTTCTTAAGGTTGTTGCATATTACATTGAAATGTACTATATTGTGATTGCTGCTGCCCAAATGCTCACGGATCCAGGGTTGGACATATCATTGGTGCAACCTGTGCAGCCACACAAGACCCCAGAGGCAAGGGAGCCATTTCTCCCTCCAAGACAAGTGGACTTGTGTATTTGAATGATTTATTGCACTAAGAAGGGTCCATATATTGTTTTTGCACAGAAGCTACTTTTTTTGTGTCCGCTAGTACACAGACCTGTAGATTTGATATTATTTCTGGTCTATTTAACAGGACCAGAGCCTGAAACATATCTTATATTGTTGTTTCATCAACCAACTGACCTAGACAATTGTCTGGAATTGTGAATAAGAACTTATACCTTTTAGCACAACCAGAAGACTCTATTTCCCATTGAGTGTCTGGTTAGTTCAAATCCTCCATAAATATGACCCTTTTATAATGTGATAGCCTTTTCCATGCATTGTAGCATTTCATCATCTACCTGTTCTGATATTATAGAGGCGTTATACAAACGCCAATTAGCGGTTTTCCACTATTGCCATTTCCATGCACATTTACCTGTGCTGACTTTACATTGTTGTATCTCCCTTAAATGTCATAATTTAGCATGTCTTAAGTTGAATTCAATAAAGTTTACACAACTCTTCTTTTTTTTCTGTCCTTTCTAAATGTGGTATAACCCTTTGTATTTGTCACTAAACGTAGATGGTATCTTTCACCAGCAGACATTTATTATTCCCAATCACCTTAATTACTTTTCTTTGTTTCTAAGCTCATTCTAAATCCTCATTGGCCCCTACAGCATCCCTCTGTTTCCAATATTGAACCCTTGTTTTGCACAACCACCTTCTCTCATTTTTAGATCCTAGCTTAAATACTTTTCCATCTGTCTGATCATTTTTTACCCAAAACAGCTGCACACTCAACATTGAGTTGCAAACAACCGCTACTGTAGAGCTTGTTGCCAACAGAAAAAATTGGCCCAGTATTCCAAAAATCCAAACATGGTTGTAGAAATAATAGTAAATGGACGGTGTTCCTTGATCCGCGCAAACTGCAAGTAATAAACCAAACCGAAACTCCAAGCAGTAAAAGATAATGATGCCTTTTTACCTCAAGGTTGCTCTCCTGAAGAAGGAGCGTGGAAGCGCTCAGAAACACGTTGCGAATAAAGGCATCATTATCTTTTACTTCATGGAGTTACTGTTTGGTTTATTACTTGCAGGGCCGGGACTACGACTAGGCGACCCTAGGCGATCGCCTAGGGCGCCATCTAGTGCAGGGCGCATTATTGCCCGCTCCCTGGGAAGGCCCCGTGCTGGCCGCCGGCGGCCGCGGCGCGTCGGCCAGAGAGGGAGGAGGGCGGGAGGCCGACTTCCTGTCCCGCGGCTCTGCCCGCCCCTCCTCTCCTCCGTACAGCCAGCGCCCAGCAGACGCACGGTGACGGCGGCCTCGGTGATCGGTGGCGGTGAGTATGTAAAGGCGCGCCCCTCCCCCCCAGTCCGCATCCTAGGCCCTGTATTCACCACCACTGGGCTCTGCTTTATACACCACCTCCACCACTGGGCCCTGTATACACCACCACCACCACCACTGTGACCTGTATACACCACCACTGGGGCCTGTGTATACCACCACTGAGGCCTGTATATACCACTGAGGCTGCTGTATATATTGCTGGGGCCTGTATATACTGCTGGGGCCTGTATATTCCACTGGGGCTGCTGTATATAGTGCTGGGGCCTGTATATACTGCTGGGGCCTGTATATTCCACTGGGGCTGCTGTATATAGTGCTGGGGCCTGTATATAGTGCTGGGGCCTGTATATACCACTCAGGCTGCTGTATATATTGCTGGGGCCTGTATATACCACTGGGGCTGCTGTATATACTGCTGGGGCCTGTATATACTGCTGGGGCCTGTATATTCCACTGGGGCTGCTGTATATAGTGCTGTGGCCTGTATATACTGCTGGGGCCTGTATATACCACTGAGGCTGCTGTTAATATTGCTGGGGCCTGTATATACCACTGGGGCTGCTGTATATACTGCTGGGGCCTGTATATACTGCTGGGGCCTGTATATTCCACTGGGGCTGCTGTATATACTGCTGGGGCCTGTATATACTGCTGGGGCCTGTATATACCACTGAGGCTGCTGTATATATTGCTGGGGCCTGTATATACCACTGGGGCTGCTGTATATACTGCTGGGGCCTGTATATACTGCTGGGGCCTGTATATTCCACTGGGGCTGCCGTATATAGTGCTGGGGCCTGTATATAGTGCTGGGGCCTGTATATACCACTGAGGCTGCTGTATATATTGCTGGGGCCTGTATATACCACTGGGGCTGCTATATATACTGCTGGGGCCTGTATATTCCACTGGGGCTGCTGTATATAGTGCTGGGGCCTGTATATACTGCTGGGGCCTGTATATACTGCTGGGGCCTGTATATACCACTGAGGCTGCTGTATATACTGCTGGGGCCTGTATATACTGCTGGGGCCTGTATATTCCACTGGGGCTGCTGTATATAGTGCTGTGGCCTGTATATACTGCTGGGGCCTGTATATACCACTGAGGCTGCTGTATATATTGCTGGGGCCTGTATATACCACTGGGGCTGCTGTATATACTGCTGGGGCCTGTATATACTGCTGGGGCCTGTATATTCCACTGGGGCTGCTGTATATACTGCTGGGGCCTGTATATACTGCTGGGGCCTGTATATACCACTGAGGCTGCTGTATATATTGCTGGGGCCTGTATATACCACTGGGGCTGCTGTATATACTGCTGGGGCCTGTATATACTGCTGGGGCCTGTATATTCCACTGGGGCTGCCGTATATAGTGCTGGGGCCTGTATATAGTGCTGGGGCCTGTATATACCACTGAGGCTGCTGTATATATTGCTGGGGCCTGTATATACCACTGGGGCTGCTATATATACTGCTGGGGCCTGTATATTCCACTGGGGCTGCTGTATATAGTGCTGGGGCCTGTATATACTGCTGGGGCCTGTATATACTGCTGGGGCCTGTATATACCACTGAGGCTGCTGTATATATTGCTGGGGCCTGTATATACCACTGGGGCTGCTGTATATACTGCTGGGGCCTGTATATACTGCTGGGGCCTGTATATACCACTGGGGCTGCTTTATAACCCCTGGGGCTGCTGTATAACCCCTGGGGCTGCTGTATTACCCCTGGGGCTGCTGTATAACCTCTGGGGCTGCTGTATAACCTCTGGGGCTGCTGTATTACCCTGGGGCTGCTGTATAACCCCTGGGGCTGCTGTATAACCCCTGGGGCTGCTGTATTACCCCTGGGGCTGCTGTATAACCCCTGGGGCTGCTGTATTACTCCTGGGGCTGCTGTATAACCCCTGGGGCTGCTGTATAACCTCTGGGGCTGCTGTATAGCCTCTGGGGCTGCTGTATAACCTCTGGGGCTGCTGTATAACCCCTGGGACTGCTGTATTACCCCTGGGGCTGCTGTATTACCACTGGGGCTGCTGTATTACCACTGGGGTCTGTATATACCACTGGGGAGGCTGCTGTATACCACACTGCTGGGGGCTGTATACCTGTGCTGGGGTCCACCCTAGGCTTATACGCAAGTCAATAGGTTTTCCCAGGTTTTGGGGGCAAAAGTAGGGGGGTCGGCTTATACACAGGTTGGCTTATACACGAGTATATACGGGTAGTAATCCTACAATGTCTGCTGGACATGGTATGAGGAGGTTTATGGCTCAGTCAGTACACACTCCATACTTCATGGTAAGGGGAGGGTTTATGCCTCAGTACACACTCCATACTTCTTGTTATTAACCAGTTAATGCTCTCTTGTCCACCGAACTGCAGTGTCAAAAGAGGACAACAGCGAGACAAGCAGCAACATGGCATCAGAGAGTCCCTGACCTCGAAATAGAAGATCCTCAGATCCTGGTATTGTGGCATAATATTAAGAATAATACTTTTTGCATTTATATTACACTATGAACTCCACAGCACTTTACATACACCATGAACACTGTCCCCATTGGGGCTCACAATGTAAACAACCTATCAGTATGTCTCTGTAGTGTGGTTGGACGAACCTTTTATAGGTCCCCTTTAAATTAAATTTACTTTCAAAGTATGCTGACATTTTTATTCCCAGACATATTTGGGGGGGGGCGCCGTTTGCCTTACCTGCCTAGGGCACCAAAATGCCTTGTCCCGGCACTGATTACTTGCAGTTTGCGCGGATCAAGGAGCACCATCCATTTAGGATTATTTCTATAACCACAGCAATTGTGTGGAGTGTGGGTCCAGCGGCAGCTGCAATGCGTGTACACACCGGTTGTGGGTTTCACAACCTCACAAGGTGAGCAGTGACATCAGCAGATTGCTTATTATTATCTCAAGGGGATAAGACACTATTGCGCTTGTGTTCCCCTTTCTCTTGTTATTAGTTCTTAAAAATCCAAACATTTCTTTCTAGCAGCAATTTTTATGCCAGTTACTTATCTCTTTAAAACATTATTCCAAGGCCAGCAAATTTTTCCCTAACGTCCTATCTCATTTATCCCTAATAATGCAAATAATAATAATAACAATAATTTTTATGTATACTGTATAGTACCAACATATTCCACAGCACTTACCAATTCAGAGGGTATATGATACAATGCAATACAATCATATATATAAAAGCCGAAGCCACTTCCGTCTTCAAGGGACAAAAATTACGTCACAGACGGAAGTGGCTTGGGCACTACACCTGCTCAGGGTGGACCAAGATGGCGGCCGTAAGCGGAGCGGGACTCAGCCAGCCCCGCCACGCTTACAGCCGCCCCTACACTGCCCAAAACACCCACACATCAGATCGGGAGACGACCGGCGTTAGCCAGTAGTCTCCCGCCCGCCACACACCACTTCAGGAGACGACCGCCATTACCTCCCGCTGCTTTCACAAGCCCAGGCTCCTCCCCCTCACTTCGGGCACCCGGGGCTGCGCAATGGTGGCCGCACGGACCGCCCTCCGCTCCTGCACTGCCACCAGCCTCCAGGGCTCAGCCCTCTGCCGGACGGCAGGAGGCCAAGTGTGCTATGCAGCCTACAACGAGGGAGAGAGGTATGCAGCCTGTTGGAGGAGGAGAGGTAGCATGATGTCGCCGCTCCAGCCTCCTCTCTCCTCATCCCTCCAGCCTCCCCTGTCCTCTGCCCTCCAGCCTCCCCTGTCCTCTGCCCTCCAGCCTCCCCTGTCCTCAGCCCTCCAGTCTTCTCTGTCCTCTGCCCTCCAGCCTCCCCTGTCCTCTGCCTTCCAGCCTCCCCTGTCCTCTGCCCTCCAGCCTCCCCTCTCCTCTGCCCTCCAGCCTCCCCTGTCCTCAGCCCTCCAGCCTCCCTGTCCTCAGCCCTTTATCCTCCCCTGTCCTCAGCCCTGCAGCCTCCCATGTCCTCAGCCCTCCAGCCTCCCCTTTCCTCAGCCCTCCAGCCTCCCCTGTCCTCAGCCCTCCAGCCTTCCCTGTCCTCAGCCCTCCAGCCTCCCCTGTCCTCAGCCCTCCAGCCTCCCCTCTCCTCAGCCCTCCAGCCTCCCCTGTCCTCAGCCCTCCAGCCTCCCCTGTCCTCAGCCCTCCTCAGCCCTCCAGCCTCCCCTGTTCTCAGCCCTCCTCAGCCCTCCAGCCTCCGCTCTCCTCACCCCTCCTCAGGCCTCCAGCCTCCACTCTCCTCACCCCTCCTCAGGTCTCCAGCCTCCGCTCTCCTCACCCCTCCTCACCCCTCCAGCCTCCGCTCTCCTCACCCCTCCAGCCTCAGCTCTCTTCACCCCTCCTCACCCCTCCAGCCTTCGCTCTCCTCACCCCTCCATATGCAATGTACAGTATATGTATATATGTGTGTGTATGTAGGCACTTCCGTCACTTTGTCCGCACTTCCGTCACTTTGTCCGCACTTCCCTCACTTTGCCCGCACTTCCGTCACTTTGTCCGCACTTCCCTCACTTTGTCCGCACTTCCGTCACTTTGTACACACACATACACATACACACACACACTCGGCAATACTTACCACCGGCCCTGCGTCTGCCGCCTAGATCCTCAGTCGACATGTCGCTGCCCCCGAACTACTGGATCCAATATAGCGTCCAAGAAGTCTTGCCAAACATCCCGGACGTCATATTGGATCCAGTCGTCCGGGGCCGCCAACATACAACATACTTTGACCAAGATGGCATCCAGGAAGTCTCGCCAGACTTCCCAGACGCCATATTGGATACAGTCGTCCGGGGGCGGCGACATGTCGACTCAGGATCCAGGCGGCGGGGAAGACGCAGGGCCGGTGGTAAGTATAGCGGAGTGTGTGTATGTGTGTGTATGTGTTTGCTGACCACTCTGCCCACGGCGCTGCGCTGACCACTCTGCCCACGCCGCTGCGCTGACCAATCTCACCGCACTCACTGCTAACCACTGAGCCACCGCCACTCACTGCTAACCACTGAGACACCGCATTCACTGCTAACCACTGAGCCACCGCACTCACTGCTAACCACTGAGCCACCGCACTCACTGCTAACCACTGAGCCACCGCGCAGTGCTAACCACTGAGCCACCGCGCAGTGCTAACCACTGAGCCACCGCCCAGTGCTAACCACTGAGCCACCGCGCAGTGCTAACCACTGCGCCACCGCGCAGTGCTAACCACTGAGCCACCGCGCAGTGCTAACCACTGAGCCACCGCGCAGTGCTAACCACTGAGCCACCGCCCAGTGCTAACCACTGAGCCACCGCGCAGTGCTAACCACTGAGCCACCGCGCAGTGCTAACCACTGAGCCACCGCGCAGTGCTAACCACTGAGCCACCGCGCAGTGCTAACCACTGAGCCACCGCGCAGTGCTAACCACTGAGCCACCGTATACTCTGCTACCCACTGAGCCACCTGTATACACACACTTCATTTCACCGCACTCCCTAACTATTAGTAAATAAACTATTTATGGATTCTAGACTACCCGATTCTTTAGAATCGGGCCGTCATTCAGTAATATATAATAAAATGTAATACAATAATAACATAAAATACAATACAATATTAGACAATATAAATATAATACAATACAGAACATATGAGACAAAAAAATAAACACATCACTGAGCCCATTAGGAGTGAGGTCCCTTCTTGCAAGCTTACAATCTATGAGGGAATAGGGGAGACACAAAAAGCAATAGCAACAAATGCTGTCATATATGGTCCAGCTATCAATATAATAAATAGGGGATTCATATAATGCTTCATGAACTGTTCACCAGCCAGGATCTGCACAAGTACAGAAAAAGTGCTATTAAATGCATGGGGGTGTAGAAAGATGATACAAGAGGCCATATTTGTAGGGCAAAATGGGAATAATTACATAGATGAGGTGAAGTGGTAGGCTAGTCTAAAGAGATAAGTTTTTAACGCTCGCTTAAAGCTATGGATATTTGGACTTTGTTGAATTGTTCATGGTAATCCATTCCAGAGAATTGGTGCAGCTCGTGAGAAGTCCTGGAGATGGGAGTGGGAGGTTCGGATTGTAGCTGATGTCAGTCTTAGGTCACTTGCGGAATGGAGGGCACATGTAGGGCGATAGACAGAGATGAGGGCGGAGATGATGAGTGGTGCAAAACTGTGGAGGGCTTTGTGGGTCAGCGTGATAAATTTACATTCTATTCTCTAGTGGATGGGCAGCCAGTGCAATAACTGGCACAGGATAGAGGCATTGGTGAAGCGCTTGGAGAGGAATATAATCCTGGCTGCTGCATTCAGGATGGATTGGAGAGGAGAGAGTTTAATAAGAGGGAGACCAATTAGTAGAGAATTGCAGTAATCCAGACCAGAATGAATAAGAGCAACTATTAGAGTTTTTGCAGAGTCAACAATAAGAAAAGGTTGAATTCTAGAGATGTTTTTGAGGTGTAGGTGACATGCAGGAGCGAGTGACCAGATGTGGGGAGTAAAGGAGAGATCGTGGTCAAATATAACCCCAAGATAGCGGGTGTGCTGCTGAAGAGTTATGATAGAAGCACATACAGAAATGGCAATATTAACCTTTGGAAGATTAGTAGATGGGGAAACACGAGAATTTCAGTTTTTGACAAATTTAGTTTAAGGTAGAAAGAGGACATGATGTTAGAAACTGCAGAGAGACAATCACTGGTATTTTGAAGTAATGTGGGTGTAATGTCAGATGAGGTGTATAACTGGGTATAATCAGCATAGAGATAGTACTGAAAACCAAATCTACTGATGTTTTGTCCAATAGGGGCAGTGTATAAAGAGAAGAGAAGAAGACCTAGGACTGGACCCTGAGAAACCCCAATGGTAAGGGGAAGAGGAGAGGAAGAGGAGCTGGCGAAAGATACAGTGAAGGAGTGATCAGAGAGGTAGGAGGAGAAGTAGGAGAGAGCGGTGTCCCTAAGCCCAATAGAGCAGAGCGTAGAGAGAAGGAGCTGGTGATCAACAGTATAGAATGCAGCGGAGAGTTCCAGGAGTATCACTAGGGAGTAGTGACCATTATATTTAGCCTGTTAGTAGATCATTAGAGACTTTAGTGAGGGCAGTTTCATTAGAGTGTGAGGTTCGGAAACCAGATTGTCGAGGGTCAAGAAGAGAATTGTCAGAAAGATAGCAGATCAGACGGGAGTGGACCAAGCGTTCCTGGAGCTTAGAGATGAAGGGGAGATTAGAGACAGGTCGGTAGTTAGCAGCAGAGTTCTGGTCGAGGGATTTTTTTTTTAATAATGTGTAAATGCTGGCATGTTTGAAGGAAGAGGGGAAAAGACCAAATGAGAGGGAAAGATTAAATATTTTAGTCAGGTGAGATGTGGCAGCTGGGGAAAGGGATTGAAGGAGATATGATGGAATAGGGTCACTGGTGCAGGTGGTAGGGCGGGAAGATGCAAGGAGCCGGGTGAATTCTTCCTCTGTGACCAGATCAAAAAGCTAAAGTAAGTTGGATGAAGTGCAGGAGGGAGGAGAATTAATGACGCTGTGAGGCTGTGAGGAAATTTCCCGTCATATGTGGTCAATTTTCTCTTTAAAATAGTTGGCCAGATCGTCAGCTGTGAGGCTGGTGGTTGAGGCCTGTACTCTAGGACTGAGGAGGGAGTAGAAAGTGTCAAACAATCGTTTAGGATTGTTGGCTAGTGATGTGATAAGGGTATTGTAGTAAGCTTGATTGGAGAGGTGAAGGGCGGCGTTGTATGTTTTCAGCATAAAGTTATAATGGATGAAGTCTTTGGCGAGTTTGGATTCTCTCCACAGGCGTTCTGCGCACCTGGGGCACTGCTGGAGAAACCTTGTTTGCAGAGTGTGCCAGGATTGCCGCTGTTGGTGCCAAGTTGTTTTAAGTGCATCTTCATTCAGGGCACTATAATCTTAGCTGTTTTCTAATAGATTTGCTTTACAAATTCCCTGTCTTCCTATACACTAACAGCTATTCTGTTTTACTATTTCCTGTCTGATTATGTATCATATGAATGCCCAGTGCATGTTGGGATACTCATACAGAACGTCATTAAGCGGGGATGAAGCCGTAGGCACTACCTCAGGCTCAACCCCTCTATAAATCAATGTGTCACTATTATGCAGTTTTCGTGGGTGGATGCAACCACAAGGGTCACCATCCTCGATTCCCAACCCGGAGTGCACTTTCTCAGTTTCTCATTTGCCTTCTGTCTTCCCCTGTGCAATTGCACTGAAGTATCAATATACTGGTGAAGATCAGCAGTGCAGGAAGACATAAGTCTTCCGGCCTCCTCTACACCTGACCAGACTTAGGACACAAGGACGGGAGTCACGTGCTGACCCTACACATTGTGGTCACTATAGGTACCGCTCCAGCGATACACACCTGAGGTCGCCTTCTCATTTATCCTTCTAGCCTAAGGTACTCCACCAGTGCTTATACAATAACCCCTCATTCTCTCCTGTGACGTCTGTGACTTCAAATGAGTCCGGACCAACAGGACTACCCTTGACAGGGATGACAGGGGGGACCAAGTCATATCCCTGATGAAAGCTCATGATGTAGATTGAAACGTTGGATTGTAACACCACCTTTTTCACAAAAATAAAATCACAACAAAAAAGACTGTCGTTGCAAAGATTCTATTTATCATGATATTAGTGTGCCGGGGCTACTCCTATACTTTAGCTTTGTTTTTTCCCCTGAGCACCTAAATTGGGGTTTAAGCCTGTCATATCTACTTTATATTAGTGTGGGTTATAGGCTTGAAGAGAGGTGGGTCTTCAGGTTATTCTTGAAGGTTCCTAGGGTCAGGGAGTGTCTGATGTGGTGTAGTAGAGAGTTCCAGAGTATGGCGGATGCACGAGAGAAATCTTGTATGCGGTTGTGGGAGGTGGAGATGTGGGGGGAGAGGAGGAGAAGCTCTTGAGAGGGGAGGTATCAGGAGACCAAGTCGGAGATGTATGGAGGGGACAGGTGGTGGATGGCCTTGTATGTCAAGGTTAGGGTTCTGAGCTGAGATGCCTGGAAAGTAGGGAGCCAGTGGAGGGCTTGGCAGAGGGGAAAGATGGGGGAGTAACGGGGCGACAGGTGGATGACTAGGGCAGCGGAATTGAGGATTGTTCGGAGGGGTGCAAGGGAGGAAGCGGGAGGCCAGTGAGTAGGAAGTTGCAGTAGTCGAGGCAGGAGATGATGAGGGCGTGGACAAGTGTTTTGACAGTGTCATGGTCAAGGAAGGAGCAGATCCGTGAGATGTTTTTAAGCTGGAGTTAACAGGAGGTGGCGAGGGCCTGGATGTGTGGCTTGAAGGAGAGGGAAGAGTCGAGGATTTCCCCGAGGCACTTGGCGTGGGGGATGGGTGAGAGTATACAGTCGTTGACAGAGATGGATAGGTCGGGTAGGGGGGAAGAGCGACTTGGGGGAAAGACGATGAACTCAGTTTTGTCCATGTTGAGCTTGAGGAGAAGAGCGGAGAAGCAGGATGAGATGTCGGACAGGCAGTGCAGAATTTTGGATAGTAGAGAGGTGATGTCAGGGCCAGAGAGGTAGAGTTGGGTGTCGTCGGCGTAGAGGTGGTATTGGAGGCCTTGGGACTCAATGAGTTGGCCTAGGCCGAGGGTGTAGATGGAGAAGAGTAGTGATCCCAGGACTGAGCCTTGGGGAACTCCAAAAGATAGGGGATAGGGCGAGAAGGAGGTGTGGAAGTGGGTGACACTGAAGGTCCATTCTGTTAGGTAAGAGGAGATCCAGGAGAGGGCTAGGTCAGCGATGCCAAGAGATTCTAGAATTTGAAGCAGGAGGGATTGGTCGACTGTGTTGAAGGCAGCAGAAAGGTCTAGAAAGAGGAAGATGGAGTAGTGTCGCTTGCTATTGGAGGTCAGTAGGTCGTTGGTGACTTTGGTTAGGGCTGTTTCGGTGGAATGGTAGGCCCAGAAACCGGATTGCAGGCGGTCAAAGAGGGAGCACGAGGAGAGATGGGAGGACAGTTCAGAGTAGACATGTTGCTCAAGCAATTTTGAGGCGAAGGGGAAGAGAGATATGGGACGATAGTTGGAGACTGTTGCAGAGTCGAGGGAGGGTTTTTTGAGGATGGGTATGATGAGGGCACGTTTGAAGGCTGAGGGGAAGACGCCGTTATTACGTGATATGTTGAAGAGATGGGTTAGGGTAGAGATGAGGACTGTGGTGAGGTTAGGGATGAGATGGGAGGGGAGAGGGTTGAGGGCACAAGTGGTGAGGTGTGATCGTGCTAGAAGGGAGGAGAAGCACTCTTCTGTCATGGAGAAGTTACTTTTGGCTGAGGGGGTTGGACAATAGAGGGGGAGCGCTGAGGGGATTGGGAATCAAAGCTTTCTCTGATTTTGTCAATCGTCTGTTTGAAAAAGCTGGTAAAGTCGTCGGCGGAGATGAGGGGAGAGGGAGGGGGTGCAAGGAGACGGAATAGAGCGTTAAAAGTTATGAAAAGTTGCTTGGGATTGTGGGAGAGGGTGCTTATGAGAGAAGAGAAGAAAGATTGTTTTGCGGCGGTCAGTGCAGTCTTGAAATCGATGAGGGTCTATTTGTACAAGGCGAAGTGTGCTGAGGAGTTGGATTTCCTCCATCTCCGTTCAGCTATCCAAGACATCCGTCAAAGTTTTTTAGTGTGGGTGGTGAGCCAGGGTTGTCTGTTGTATGAGAGGGGGCGGCCTGGTCGAGGGCTGTGGCGAGAGTGGTGTTGTAGAGGTTGGCGGCTGCGTCAGCGTCTCAAGAGGAGGCTAAGTCAGAGAGAGGGAGGAGGGAGGAGGATAGTGAGTGGAAGTCAATGAGTTTGACATTTCTTTGGGGGTGAGGGAGTTTCTGGAGAGGGGGGAGCATGGTGGGGGGAGAGGGAGAAGAAGGTCAGCAGGTTATAGTCGGAGAGGAGAGATTTGAATTTGCGAGGTCAGTGAGGGAACAGAGGTGGGTAAAGACGAGGTCTAGTGTGTGGCCATCATTGTGTGTGACGAAGGAGGACCATTGGGAGAGGCCGAAGGAAGAGGATAGAGAGAGGAGTCTAGAGGCAGCGGTGTGGGGGGTATCATTGAGGATATTGAAGTCACCCATGATGATGGTGGGGACGTCAGAGGAGAGGAGGTGGAGAAGCCAGGTTGTGAAGTGGTCAAAGAAGGTGGACGAGGATCCTGGAGGGCGGTAGACAACAGCCAGTTGGAGGTTGCAGGGTGAGAAGATATGCACGTAGTGCGCCTCAAAGGAGGGGAGGGAGGCAGAGGGGGGTAGTGTAGTTAGGGTGAAGGAGCAGCTGTAGGCCAAGAGTAGGCCAACACCTCCGTCGCGGGAGTTACTGGGGTGGGGGGTTTGGGAGAGGGTGAGTCCGCCATAGGAGAGGGCGGTGGGCGAGGTTGTGTCGGAGGGGTCGAGCCATGTTTCGGTGATGCCAAGGAAAGAGAGTTTTTTGGTGATGAAGAGGTCATGGATGAATGTGAGTTTATTGCAAACCGAGTGGGCATTTCAGAGTGCACCACAAAGTGGGATTGGGGGAGGGGCGCTTGAGGGATGGATGTAAGGTTGCAGGGTTTGCGGGTGTTAATGGTGGGGAGTGGGCATGGCCTAGAGTTGAGTGTGGGGATGTGTTGGGGTGACAGGGATTAGGGGAGATGTTGCCAGAAAGTAGGAGGAGGAGGGAGAGGGTTAGGAGGTGAGGGCATGAGTGCTTGCGTGGTGGACAAGCATGTTTGGAGATAAAGGCTTGGGTGTGGAGGAAAAGTTCAGAGGAGTGGGTGAGATGGCTAGGTAGGATGGAGGGGGAGAGTGTTATTGTGTTGTCGTGAGGAAGGATAGAGGGGGATTGCAGGAAGTAGAGTAGGATAGGTGTGAGTGTGAAGAGAAGGGAAAACATTGCATGGGGGTATAGGATTCAGTGGGAATGAGAGGTGGAGCAGGGGGGTGAGATGCAGATGGGGAGTGGTGGTAGCGGGGTGGGAAACAGCAGCTGAGAGGAAGAGGTGCAGCCGGGGTTGAGAAAGACGCCGATTTGTGTGTCGAAACACGTTGTGGTCGCACCCTGCAGCTTTGTGTAATAAACTTAAGGTAATTCTATGAAGGCTTGATCTTGTATTACCTAGCACCGCATTCTAGCACCGCTCCTTCTATCATTCATACCTATTCTCCCTTCGGGGAGCGCGGTGTAGCGAGCAGCTTGGGCAAGTCCATAGGACCTGGCAGTGCATCATCCAAACTCCACCTTTGTTCATCACATGATCAGCCGGCTCTGAGGAGACAAGCAAGTGATTTCTACTAACTCAAGGAGTGTAAAATATCCTCTCTTCACACAGAGGTCTGATGATCATCAACTTTATGGACCCTATCTCCCTATACGTTTAATCTGGTTGTGCGGATTCGTGCACAACCTGGAAAGGTTAGTGTTCATTTAATAGAGCCACATTGTGGTGAAATTTAGTAGTGTGGCGCAACAGTGCTGTTTTTTTCTGTTTCATATGTACCGGCACTCGGGGTTGAGATGAAGGCAGGGGACAGGAGGACAGGTGCAGCAGGAGGGGGATGACATGGAGGCAGGAGTCAGGAGCGACAAGGGACAGTTGAAATATAAATTGAAACTGATCATTTTTTATTATAGTAAACTGGGGAAACAGGGAAGGGGAAATTCAGCTCACCTTAGCCTTAGCACCTTGCACCTTGCCTGCCTGTAATATTGTAGCTTTTATATGCAATAAAAAATATCACTTTTGGAAATGGATCATCGTCTCGCAGGATTTCCTTTTCTTGTGATCCTTTTTTATTCATCTTTAATGGAAACTCAAAAGTAACCAGCAAAACATTTAATAATTAAGCACACTGACAAACTTTTCATACTTTTTAATCAGAAGGCTGATATTATCACAGCCACAAATTCCTAAAATGTTTTGCAAATATCAGATCACATTCTATAGTGCTGCCAATCAGGAGGGACAAACACTATATAATAACTTAGACAAGGAGTGCTGAAGCATTTTTTTGGTAATTTAGGATAATGTGGGTATATTATAGCCCAAAATTGCAACATTAAAATAGTAAGTTTATTCAAAAGATAGTAAGTGTAGTAAAAAGATTCAATTGATAGGGTGAGAGAGATAGGACAACTACTAGCAGCATCAACGACAAACTTGTGTGACTGATCAGTAATACGTAGTAAATGGCATCTGGCCTACTGTATATGAATTTCAAGTATACAATAATAAGATAGGTGCCCCCGTCACTAATTATGCTTTTATAACAGAGCATAATCCTCAGATCCCGGGGGAGTTTTTCCAAATGCTACGAAGGATTTCTGGGTGCCCGCAAGTAGTCTAGCTACACAGTTCAACTAGGTAAGAAGAAAATTATATGGCTTTTCAGATACTTCATTATGTCCAACTTTTATTTTTAACAGTAAAAACACATCAGAGAGAGGTGCGGTGTATTGGACTACAGACTGTTTCGAGCACTGTGGCTCTTCTAGGCTGGACCCGTTGAAGAGCCACAGTGCTCAAAACAGTCTGTATGCCGCACCTCTTCCTGATGTATTTTTACTGTTAAAAATAAAAGTTGGGCATAATGAAGGACCTGGAGAGCCGCATAGTTTTTTTCTCACCTAGTTGAACGTCGTATATGAATTTCATTTAAACTTTTTTTCTCTCCTGTGCTCAAAAGCAGAAGTCAGCTTCAAAATATATGTGAAATCAAGCTTAAGGAAAAAGAAAATGTGGCCTTATTCTGTTTTTGGTAAACACTTTACCAAAAAGGTTTTATCTTGGTCACATCTGTCCACGAGACACATTCCCAGAAGAATTTGGCTTGCTTGTATTAATTTTGGCAGTCTGCAGTCTAGCTTTTTATGTTTCAGTGTCAGCAGTGGGGTCCTCCTAGGTCTCCTGCCATAACATTTCTTTTTATTCAAATTTTGATGGATAGTTTGCGCTGGTACTAATGGCCTGTGAGCCTGCAGCACATCTTAGCGCGCAGGACATGTTGAATTTCCTTGAAACTTCTTTTAGGTTGCTCATCCATCATCTGGGCTATCTTGCATTGAAACTTATCAGTTTTTCTCTGTTGTCAAGGTCCAGGGAGATTAGCTCCAGTGCCATGGGTTTGTTAAATTTGATTATGTTGAGTACCATGGACAAAGAAACATCAAGATCTCTGGAGATGGACTTGTAGTCTTGATTTTGTTGATATTTTTGAAAAATGATATTTATCAAGTCCTCAGAAAGTTCTCTTCTCTATTCTCTGTTTTCACGTGTAGTGTGGCAAACACAGACACACAATGCAAAGATTGAGTCAACTTCTCCCCTGTTTATCTGGTTTCAAGTTATATTTTCATAAGGCCCACACCTGTTACTTGCCACAGGTAAGATTTAAAGAGGATCACATGCTTGAAACCAAGGTGTTTACCCACTATTTTACCTCTCTAACTGCTTCACCGATGCCTCCATCCTGTGCCAGTCATTGCACTTGTTGCCCATTCACTACAGAGTACAATATAAAATTATCACTCTCACGCACAAAGCCCTGCACATTTCTGCACCACCCTACGTTTCATCCCTCATCTTGGTCTATCACCCTATGTATGCCCTCCATTCGGCAAACAACCTAAGACTGACATCATCTACAATCTGAACCTCACATTCCAGTCTCCAAGACTTCTCGCGAATTGCACCAATCCCCTGGAATCTTCTACCAAGATCAATTCAATTAATTCCCAATGTCCATAGTTTAAAGCAGTTCTTAAAATGCACCTTTTTAGACTAACCTATCACCTCATCTCACTTATTTATTAACTATTCCTATTCTGCCCTTTTCCAAATCTGGTCCCTTATATCATCTGTCTACACCCTCCATGCACTTAATAGCACTTTATCTGTACTTTTACAGATCCTTGGTGGTGACCAGTTCATGCAGCGCTATGTGATCCCGCTATTTATTATATTGATTATAATAATTATATTGATGGCTGAACCTTATATGATGGCACTTTTTGCTACTTACCTTTTTTGCCTCCCCTATTTCTTCATAGACTGTAAGCTTGCGAGCAGGCCCTCAATCTACAATTTTTTTTTCTTGTTAGTCTCGATTGTCTATAATTGTCTGAATTGTAAAGTGCTGTGTTATATGTTTGGCACTATATAAATAAAATTATTATTATTGTTATTAAAAGTGCCAACAATTTTGTTCTACTTATTTTGGGGGTTTTGTGTGAAATTATGTCCAATTTGCTCATTTTCTCAGTTTTTTGTGTTGTTCCAAATTAAAAATTAAAGGCATAGAAAGGGTGCCCCGCCCCTATAGGGGCGGAGATTGGGAACGTGTTTTAAATAGCCGTGCAATGTATTAGATACTACAGTAGGACGCACGTAACCCTAACGGAATAAATATGAGATCGGATCTTTTATATTTTTACTAAATAAAAAATACTTACAATCTTTGAAATATGGTAATGACAAAACTGCAGCATGTATATTTAAATTATATCTAAATAGATTTTTATGTTTTGTTGCATTATCACAAACATATGTGGGTTACAGAATTTGACTAATGTTCATACTTTCATGCATTGCATTGTTCGGTAACACATTCATCATGGGTATGGGAGAGTGGTGATTTAAGGGTTAAAAGTCCTTATTGTAAATGACTAACAGGTGTAGTGGTTTTCGATGTGTATATATGTATTTGGTTTGTAATGGGCGAACACCAACGACTAAGGGGTTTTCATCCTGGAAATGCATCTGGGCGTTCGGTCCCCTGCATGGGACAATGTGATGTTTTTAAACTATTTTTGTACACCAATAAAGGACCAAGAAATTGAGATGTGGCTCCAAAAATCCCTAATTTTTACTTTTTACTGCCTATATTTTGTGCCACCGCTATTTCTTCATAAACTGTAAGCTTAAAGTGTGTGGAGAAATTAGCCAAAATCACACGTGAGCAATACATGTGACTAGTTTCACCACACTGGTAGTGTCTTGAGGCTATCATCAAAAACTTTTGTACAAAGTATTCAATACATTTTAGTAAGCTTGTTCTAAACGTTTTTCCCTGTGTAATTTATCATTATTACACATCAGTAAATTTATGGATATCTATGGTTTGATTTCGTTGCCTATGTGGATAGAATGGGCGGTTACTGAAATCTGTTTAAAACTTCATGTCAATAGCACATTTAGAAATATATTTACTTAGAAAATTGGTAATGTGTTTAGTTCTTATTTCACCTACCTACTCTATTTCTCTGTTTCTCAGGAAAATACGAAAGTGTCTTCTATTTTGTCTTAGAGTTGACATCCAAATATGAGCTATATAACAAGCTTCGGACACTGGTTTTCTTTTAAGCTAATAGTCACTGACCAAAGAGCTCACCCTCATCTTATGGCACTAATCACCTAATGTATGTGGTTTACGACATGGAAGAATGCAGTTTATAGCCCTGCAGATGAGCAGAGATGAATTTGTGTTTTTCACTTCAAAAGCAGACTCGAAATCCTTTTCTTCCGCTGAGCAGAAACACTTCAAAGCAGATAAAGCATCGTATATTATTCGCAGAAATATGATAGTTAGATTTCCAGAATCCATACACCTTGGAGAGTACACGGCATCATTTTGCTTCGCTGGGGTGTGCCACAAACCTGGGAAATTAATTTCTGCCCATCAGCATGTCACAGCCATAACATGTTTAGTCTCAATCAATAGCTAAATTCACAACCGATAAGATGACATGCATGTCTTTCACATGCCATGCTCAAATGTTATATGATATGACAAACATTTTTCACCAGGGCTGAGTCTCCTTAAATATCAAGCCCCATAAGGTCACTAGGTAGAAAGGATAGGTGGTAAACAAACCCTGAAAGCTCCATTTCAAGAGGTTCAGATATATGGAGAGACAGTGGAGATCCATGCTGGGGGTCTGGATCACATTTCTTCTAAGGAGTCTCCCTCCCTTTATCTGAAAGGCATCCCTCTGATACAGATTTACTACATTTCTGTTCATATCCATTTTGTTTTTAATATAACTTTTCTATACATACTATAAATTGTCTCTTTTTGTAATATTTTGTATGTTTTGTAAACACTGCAATTTTTTTGGGATTAAATCTATAAAATTTCATAGTGTCAATCTTCTTGCTCTATTAACAAAATCCAATGACCCCCAATGTATGCCTCGAATTACCAAATGGGTGTTCAATCGGTAATGGCAGCATCATTTTCGTATGTATGTGATATAGTGGACTTTATGGTCACTGATATCAGCACTCAAGTACTGCAATATTGGGCATACATTAGAGCAGCTGTGCTAAGTTTCTTATCCTCTGTCAATACCCTGATTGGCAGAAGGATAATGTGGTACCAAAGAGTTGCAAGTTCCTGACTAGATCATGACACTATTTATCTATCTTATGTGTTAAGCAAACATCACCATTCACCAATTGAACATTATGACTATTTTCATTTCTTGAAATATGATGAACATTTGTTAGGTGTTGCTACATTTGCACCTTTAGATATATTCTTCCTTACCTTTGACCTTGGCTGACTTTATCTCACGATATGTAGAATAAGTTAAAAAGCTTTCAAAAGATATAATATGGATTTATTAGTCAACGTGTTTAAGGGCTCCCAGAAACGCCCTGAAACCTGGCAATATAGCATTGATTTTTAATGATATTCTAATTCCTCGAGATGCACTAGTATATAATGCCCAGACTCGCTGTGTCCTCTCGATGAAGGCTGTTCTTGCAGTGTTTCCGCACTTTACGTGATGGTGAGCTCCCACGTCTATTATTTCCAATTGCAGTCTCTTGCCGATCATCGTGCCACGTTGTTAGATTGATGATACAATGATACTGGTCAGGGGATGAATGACAAATTTTACTACAACTTCCCAACATCACATGAATTTTCAACAGCCTTCCACACATCAACATTTAAGGATGTAGCACAGTAATAGGATATTTAATAGTGCTCGTGAAGAGCAGATCACAGGAGAGTTATTAAAAGTAAAATTGTACAGAGCTGCAATAAAAATACAAATATCCAATGTTTTTTTCCTGTCAACTTTTATTTTACGTAGAATTTAGAAATGTATTTCCCCGCACACTGCATAAGATGGAATATTTACTTTTTATTTTCATATATAACTTGACATACAGTAAAAAGATATATACTGTTACTTATTTGCCCATAAATGTATGTAGTAAAGCCCTGTGCATATCTCAGAGATGAAAAAAAATATTAGATAAAATAGGCTACACCTTGCTATGCAAATACTAATAACTACGTTTGTGGCATTGCAGGCTTCATTCTTTTCTCAGCTGTGTTTTTTATCGTTTTAATAGTAATAGAGCATAACGTAATAATTGCAATAATGATAAGTACTTCTATGGCACTAACATATGCCACTGCACTTTACAATTCAGAGGGAACAAGTAGAAGCAAAGTAAGGCCCCTTTCACACTAGCATCTTTTTTCGCGGCCAGAACAGCTGCAAGTGCCGGAACCGCAGTTATACCGCACTTGCCGCACCTGCCACAAGCCCCCTAGACAAAGCATGGGGATTGCCGCAAGTGTGCCGCAAGTGCAGCCGTTATGTGAAAGATGTGTCAGATGCGGTAAGTCTGCCATCTCAGCAGCAAATTGTAACAAACGATAGTGTGAAAGGGGCCTAAGACATTAGAGAGTAACACATTATCCAACAAATCCCAAACTTACGATAAGGGTGACACAAAAAAAGTCTTGCAGTGTCTGGTCCACCCATTTTTTTTTATCATAGACAGTATGTCTACATATTCATGTGCAGGTCCTGCAGGTAATTAATAGGGCTTGCTCACACAAGCATCACCGAGAGCTATCCAATTATTTTATCAGAAAGCACTTGACCCACTGTTATACTATGGAACAATGTTGACCAATAAATCGTCATGAGAAAAAAACTGCTGTATTCTGCGATTGGAAACATATGTCAGATGATGCCCATTCATTGATGTCTAGCAATGGAAAAGATGGAGAAATGAAGTTCTCTGTCTTTTCCTTATCTGTGTTCCGATTCTTGCATGCAAGAGAATCGGATCACAGTAAACTGACACTTGGCTCACACTCTGAGCAAGGTTTGAGCTGAAAGTCATTAACATAATCAGGGATTTCTCCTTCATGAGAAATCATACGCCTCTGTGAGTACAGCCTTAGACGCGGAGGATAAATACACAGCAGTGGCCAGAGTGGTGACCCATCCTTATTGCCTTCCCTTCTGTCTGATCTTTTTTTCTAAGTGCTGCTCATGGAAAAAAGGACGTTTGGGCCAATCAGATGATCTTTTTTTAAAAAATGGATCGAATGCCAGCGTGCCATAAAACTTGCAGAATATTCTGGTTTCCTCTGTGTTTTGGGTGCGATCCACCCATTTAAGTCATTGGGCTTCCCCAAAAAATTGGATCTCCTACTGTACAGCATCTAATTTTTGTTTTCTTTTAAATGTACTAATTGCTAATATATAAATGTAAGTGCATTATGGCTGAAAAATCATCACTTTTTAATGAACATCAGAAGATTTTTTAATATGCTCATGCAAACTAAGCCATAAAGGGAGGAGGGGATACAAACCTGTAAAAGATAAATTTGATGTGATGATGGGATCACACATATCTCTGAAATTCCAGATACACTGAGTTGTCTGTAATAGGGCAATCGTGTAGATGATGCAGAGTTCAGTGATATAATAATAATGTTATAACCAGTTGTCTTGTGGATCATCAGCCTCCTAAACAGAAATCTGGTGGTTGATGCAGATAAGGTCATAGAGCAAATCTAACTACATAAAAGCATTACAAGAACCAAGACTGTCACACAGATGTGGTACCAGATCCAAACTTAAGCCTCACTCCCTTTTGAGATCAATAATGCGGGGTAATCCTATAAAAATGCACAAATGTTTTTCAGTGAGACATTGCTCATCTGTGAGTTTTTCTTCAGCTTGAATTGGGCTGAATGAAAAAACTGCAGCATGTTGCATATGGCAATGTATATTTTATGAGACTCGCCAATGCAAGTCAACAAATGCGAGAAAAAAATTGGTCAGCACATGGACCATCTGTATGCTGTCTGATATTTTTATTTCACACATCTCAAAGGAAAAAAAATAAAGATATAGACAGATAGATGCTAGAAAGATATTAGATAGAATAGATGATAGATAGATAGATAGATAGATAGATAGATAGATAGATAGATAGATAGAAAAAGAGCACAGGAATTAGCACAAGCTTAGTCAAAAAGACCAAGTGCACCGGTATGTAAATTTTAAGATATTCACAGAGGTGTTACATATTTCTAATTATGAGCAATTATACTGTACTAGATGGTGGCCCGATTCTAACGCATCAGGTATTCTAGAGTATGTATGTAGCTTATTTATGAAGATTTAAGAATAATGCAAAGCGAAGCTGGGTTTAAATCCTGCACCAATATCGCTGATTGTTGGCAGAGGAGCCCCATCTGCTGGCAAGAGGAGGGAGTAGGTAAAGGGGGTGAGGATAGAAAGTAGAAAAGCAGAGAGGAAGAGGAGTTGAGTAGTACAGTTGAATGGAGACAGTCAGTCAGGACCGTTGGAGAGAGTACACCTCCAAGAAAGATGGAGTTCTAGGGGTACTCTGGCATTGGAAATGGGAAGGAGTGGGAACCACTGGGTAGGTCGCCCATGGAACCCAGGCCAGCGTGAACCCCAAGTTTTCCCACACCCTGCGTCATGGTGGAGGAACTGGTTGCAGGAGGGGACCAGCCTCAATCTGGCAACAACACTGCAAGATTGAACACAAAACCAGGAGCTACTGAGCTTCAGGCGCAGTAGCCAACAACCGTGGACATACCACAAAACGGTGGCTATACCTAGGGTCAGAGGATGTGTCGACAAATCACTCGACAGGGCCCGCAGCCACCTGTAGCACAAAGGTGCAGGGCAAGAGAGGTAAATAACCAGCACAAAGGAGACAACCTGGAAAGGCATACAGAAAGGTGTTTCAGTGCAGTGAACTTACATTGCCTGGGCCTTGACCGAATTGCTGACCTGGAGGACATGGTGACCTTGCTGGGCTGGAGCTGTTGAAAGCTGCAAGTAAATGTAATAGAACTGCAACCTTGGTATCCTCCCATTTATTTCTCTCTACCTCCTGTACCTTAGCTACAATCGTCATCATCCCCATAGACTCTTACACTTACCCTGGGGCCCCGCTACACCTGTGGGGAGCATTACCATTCTGGTGGCGCACCATCTGCCCCAGAGGCCCCAAAAAAAGCAATGCTGGTCACCCATGACCAGGTACCACAGGTGGCATCACGTATAAACTCATCATCCCCTGTAAATAACCCTCATCACTGCACAGCCAGGGTAATGAAGCTGGGCCACAGCCACCATGACCTTCCAGAACATCAGCCGGCCTGGCCACGGAGTACCCCCCGGCCCTTGCGGCAGTTGCACATTTGGGGTGATGTCATTGTTGATGCGTGTCCGGGACAGGGTTACCCGGAAAACACTGTGAACTGCATCTACGGTATAAAGCAAAACATGTATTGGGTGGATTCCAAGCGTAAGGTAATGCATGGCTAACTTGTATGTTGCCAGTTCTGGTGTATCATTTGGCTCCTATACCGAGCCACATAATATATATATATATTCTGGAAATCCTTCATTGACTTCTACTGTTGGTGTATGAATATACAATACATCATTTATCATGGACGATGTACAGTGTTTTTGTTTACAATATCCCTGTATGTTGATAATGTATATTGTCACTCGCTGATTTTGTTTCTTTGCTTATATCAATACTAGATAACTATACTTTGATAAAGACTCTGTTGAGTTGAAACGTCAGTGAAAATAAACTGAAAGCTGTGCTGCACCTGAGCGAGCAATAAAATACTGGACAGTACTCATTACAAGTCTTGAGACGATTTTTTCATAATTGTGTGCCAACGAATTATTCTTGACTATGGTATTTTTAGCTTTGTGCACCAAACACGGTGAGACACACCCTCATTCTTATTGCTTAAACAATTTTTAGTGTCACAATCAAAGGCACTAAAGAGTGTAAGATTAAAGTAGGTGTGGGTTGTGACATTATATAGCTGCAAAATATCTTTCCATTCAGATAGATAGATAGATAGATAGATAGATAGACTGACTATCTATCTGTATGTTTATATTTGATTGCTTTATTAATTCTTACAACTAGCAAGAATGTACATAGAGTATTCTAGGATGTAAAAATGACGTTAAAGACGTATAGCTTCTCTAATCAAATCTCCCGAGAAAGGAGCGCAAAGGCAAATTTAGATTTGGCCTGATCTGCTCATCTCTAATTACAACCATTCTTAAATATGAAATTGCAGTTTCACAATGCAATATGAAAAAAAACTACAGTGAGTGGTGGTATAACCAATCTAGTGAGAGGCGTTATGATAAGTGTTGGTATAATAGCTGGTCTCATCGAAGCGTTTATACCGCCAATCACTGTACTTTTTTTCTACAGTTCAATCAGATTCTTCAGAAAAACCGAAGAAATGAGCCAGAGCAAGAGTTAGTATACATGTAACATGTAGGAGCATGTTCACACTATGGCCATTTAACGGACAAAACCTAAGATAGAAACAAAATAAGCATAAACCTTCTAGTAAGTAAATAGTAATAGTAAAAATAAGTAACATGGGGTACATAGTAAACAATGTTTTTGATAAAGTGTAAAAGCCATCTGACTGTGAAAAGGTGGTAAATCCAAAACCCAGATTGTCTTATCCTCTAGTATTAATACCTCATCTTGTGTCAGATGACCCCAATGTAGAAGGGATTATAGCAGGATGGAACTCAGCTGTTCAGATACCTACTTGTGGAAGGCTATATAAGTGAAATGCCTGGCTCAAAAAGGGGGGCCACACCCCTGTTTGTACGAAGAAATGACAGCAAAACCAAAGAAGTGAGAACGAAGCGCAATGGTAACTGTCAGTATAACAGCGCCTCTAACAAAAGCAGTTATACAAGCACTCACTACACTCTCGTTCTACATTGTAATGGGATTATGAAGCCCTATACTTAATAAAGGTCCTGATCTGACCTAAATGTCACATGTTTCGACTGCTGAAAAATAGACCAATTAAACTTGGATATTTAAAAACAGCACTGAGTTCTCTTTATCAAGGTTCATATTTCTGTTTAGCTACTAAATCTGGGCTAATTTCTGCACTAGTTACCCAGCTACAATAAAATATATTGCAGTTTTAATGTATTCCATCACTGCTCTACAATATGATATTATCACTATACTGCCCTCCATATTCTCTCTCAACTCTATCATGCTGTCCTTTTTCTATGTTCTGCTAATAAGTTTGCAGTGAATATTCACCATAATGCAAAATATGACAGTCCTACCTACAAAGCATTTTTCATGCTGCACCTGCTCTCTGGCATGAATTTATTTAGACAATCATGTTCATTTCAAATGTTGATTCCCAGTTTTAAGAGTGTTATGAAACTTGAAATGAGTTAACACCTATCCATGGTGCAATACCATAAGGGTGGTATCTAGTTGGCTCTAAATTTATTCTACAGCAGTAAAAAAAAACTTAAAATATACAGCCAATATAATTTAGAACTACTGTGTTTTAATGAAAATAAAACCTACTCCAAAAATAAGCCCTAGGATAATTTTACAGGATTTTTGGAACAAGCCTGAAATATAAGCCCTACTTCAAAAAAAGCAGAATAAAAACAAGCGGTGTCAGAGGGTTGGAGCGCTAAAGAAACCACGGATAATTGATTATATTACCAATACTTTATTACACGAACAGCAGGGTCCAGTATGCCACAACACGTTTCGACGCACAGTTGCGTCTTTCTCAAGTGGATCCACTTGAGAAAGACGCAACTGTGCATCGAAACGCGTTGTGGCTTACTGGACCCCTGCTGTTCGTGTAATAAAGTATTGGTAATATAATCAATAATCCGTGGTTTCTTTAGCGCTCCAACCCTCTGACACCGCTTGTTTTTATTCTGCTAATCTCTTTCTCCCTTTTGGGAGTGCGGTGTGTGAGCTGCTCTAAGATCCACAGGACCTGGCATTAAGTCATAAAGACCCACCCTTCATTGACCAACTGATACACAGTGTGGAGCTTGAACGGAAGCCAGTGCATCGAGTCTGCATCTTCGAGTGGAGGAGCGAAGGAGCTCACCTCCATCTCCGGAGGAACTAAGGAGCCGTCCCTCAGGCCCGGAGTATCAAAGGAGGAGGGAACATTGGACCCTGTCACACGGCGACCCACATTAAATCATCAGTCTGGTTGTGCGGGGTGTTGCACAACCAGTCAAGGTTAGTGCACACTTGGTAAAACCGCGTAATAATTTCCTCCAGTTTCAGTGTGGCGCAATATCTGTTTTTTTCTTTTACTTCAAAAATAAGACTTAGTTAAAATCAGGGCTAGTTTAAGGGGGTTAGAGGGGTGGGGTCAAACTGGGAAATTGTTCAGAGCCTACATTCTCTAAGTTGATCCCAGTGGTTCAAATTCAGGTTAAGACTACTTTTGTACTCTTGGTGACATCATGGTCATGGGAACAAGGTGTTGATTAGTAATCCGCATTGCAATCAAGAAACCTTCACAAGACAATGGAGAAGTTTATCAGGAGACAATTTTCAACATGATAATGACAGGCTACATATTTCTTGTGGATCTGTTTTAAACCGGTGTGGTCTAAATCATGACCTTCAGCTTCTTGGAACTTTTCTAAATAAATTGAGATATTTTTAAATATTGTTTCTATTCTTTCATCAGATGCATATACCGTATTTTCCAGGATATAAGATAAACCTTTTTACCCCAAAGTTGAAAAGTAGATTTTTACCAGGAATGGGGGCTCGGTGGTGGGTAAGTGATACTGCGGACAGTGAGCTGGGAGAAGTGGATGTCATTGAGGCACTAGCATGGCAAGCTTAGAGGAGAGTGTAATGTCTGTGCTATGCAGGCGCCATTGATCTGCCAGCGGTGGACATGATCAACTTCAAGAGGTGACAAGTGCTCCTTTAACTCCCTGCCTCCTTTGACCCCACTCCACCACCGCCATGCCCCCTGGTAAGCTACACTCAGAATATAAAATGGACTCTAGGAATATAGCACAGACCCCCAATTTAAAAATAAATTTTTACCTCTTTTTGTCCTCTAAATTTGGATGCATTTATAATCCGGTGCGTTTTATAATTAACAAAATACGGTAATTAACATGTCTATAAATCCTGTGATTTTTACAATTCGACAACTTATCCTTCTTGGTGTTGCAAGTTCAAAGGTGAAGAGTGTAGTACAGCTAGCTCATACCCCTCTTTTCTCCTTTTCAATTTTTTTTTTTATGCTAGAGGCATGATGGTTTTGGGTAAAGTAAAAGATAATGCCACACTGATGCCTCTGCGACACCTGCTACTCCCAGATCAAGGCCTGCAGCATTGATCCACCTGTACTGCCTCCGACTCCCTGTCCCCAATCCATCACCACCGTGTCCTCAGTAAGCTACAGTCAATATAAATATATGAATATATGAATATAAAACAGACTCATGGATTATAAAACAGACTCCATTATAACACTGAAAAGTATTTTTTCCTCTAAATTTGGGTGCATCTTATAATCCAGTGTGTTTTATAACGCACAAAATATGGTAATTAACATGTCTATATCTTGCGCCCCTATTGCAAGGTGCCACAGGGAGGTACTGCACCCCAAACAGAAGGTGTAGTGCCTCCATAGCCATAGATATGGAGGACCCTACAGAGTCTGCACCCTGCATCCATACAGTAGGCCACTTTAGGACAGGGGACCGTATATTTAGTAGGTCCCAGGGGGTGGAGCCTAAAGAGCAGGAGATAGGCAGTGACAGTAGTGTCAGGCAGACGGTGTGAGACAGCGAGGAAGACAGATGCAGGGGACCCTGCGGCTGTAACAGAAGGGCACCTCTTAGGAGAGGGGTGACCCAGATGTGAAAGGGGGTCATTCCAGGACTGGTTGGAGCCAGCTGGATACCCAGGTCACCACCGGCATACCGGAGCCGAGGCACTTAGTCAAAGGTCTATCCCTAACTGCAGACCAGCAGGCTATGGGCCCAACACAAGGGAGGCACAGCACCCCTAAAGAAGTCCAACATCGGTCCCGCAGCTGGGTCCACGACACCGACAAGTAAGAGATTTAGGTAACAGACCACGAGGACTAGAGACTTGACTTAAGAGGAGAAAGCACAGAAAGAGAGGAACAGGACCAGGAACGCCATATTAAGGGCACCACTGCCAGACTCTGGAAAGTCCTCCAAGATCTGCAGCTACAAACTCAAATCAACCAGACTGTACCCTTTCCACCTGGCACTAGTAAAGAACTGTTTGAGCTGATCTGGTGTCCTTCTATCCACCGCCCAGAGGGCTTCTACAGTATCATCGAGGTGAGGACTACTACTCCCATCATTCGCCCCGCTGCCCTGAGGTAAAGCTCCACCTGTGGGGAGCTGTACTACCAAAGCTGCGTTCACATCACCTCAGCGGTTGGCCACAGCGTTGGTAACCCTATTACCACTTACCACAGGTGGTGTCACGTTACCATTCCCCCATCATCATCACTCCCACCCCACGATTGAGGGTCCAGGGCACGAAACCGGGAACTGACCAGCCATGATCCCCCACTGAAGTAACCCCCTGTCCCGGTATCCGAGTACCCCCCTACCCAGTCGACCGACTCATTTCTGGCAAAAAATCAAATGGCCTGCAGCACCTTGGTGTTCAATGGGTCAATTAGCCTCTTTTGTGGCGCACGTCCAACCAGTGAGTTATCCTGGTCATGTAAAGTATTCAAATATCAATATCCAATGTGATGTTTCGGACTGTGTATGTCCTTGACGTACGTGCTTGATAAAAGACTATGTGCTGGCCCAGGGGCATGCCTCGGCCCCTCACGTCAATAGGGCCATGCAAGAGGTACCAAACTGCTTCCCCACCCCCTTTGCCATCAAACAACCAAGGGGGTGGGCAAAGAACCAGACCGCACCAACCCGGGACTATAAAAAGTAAACAGGGTGCGGCCGGAAGTCAGAACGAGAGAACTTGGCAGACTCCGGACCCATTACCCGTTTGCGACCTTATAAAAATGGCAGTCCCCAGACTCAGAGATTTAATCCGGGAGGTCGATTAAGACATTGAGCCGACTGTGCTGTCCTGGGAGTATCCACCCTGGACACTGAGGGAGAGGATGTTGCTTTCTGGGGAGCAGCACTGAGGGATATGCGGGTTCACTCCAAGAAACCACCGAGCAGACCATCCGGCATTGAAGTGCCGAGATAGTCCTCCAGCTGAGCCGATGTATGGAGCAGAGGAGGGGAGCCCGGCCAGACCCAGAACCGGAGGTGACGGTAGCAACAGAAACAGAGCACCCGGTAGCCGGTGAGGGTTACGCCCCCACAGAACCTGATGCATCCAGCACTGCAACCCCTGAACCAGTGGCTCCGACCACAGTGGAGTGCAGGGAAGAGGAGGCTGCCGAGCAGGAGGATCTCATCTGGTTTCCTGAGGAGCCCGACCTGACAGTGGAGGAGGATGAAAGTCCTGTTGGCCAAGTCAGCATCGGGGAGGAGAATTCAGAAGGAAAAGCCATCGGTAGCGCAGAGGAGACCAAGCCCCGCGAGCTATGGAGGGCTGGATTACCATTGATACGGGTCAAGGCAGGAGCGATGAGAGCGATCCAACCCTTGGCTGACACCGAGCATTCCTGGCAACCCGTGGGACAACCATGGTTTACGCAACCTGCTCAGGATGACGAGGCTGAACAGCAAAAGCGACGAGAGGCATGGTGGGCAAACGAGATGGAGACCTGCCAGGCCCGTGCTTTCGCCTGCACTCAGCCGCTGCGACCCCTGAATCAATGCAAAAAGGGGGTCATTACTGTCTTTAACCTGGGAACTGGGTACGGTTTTGCCCGGGAGGAAGGCCTCTACTTGGAGGTTTTCGTGGGGAGGAAAAATGTAGAGTCCCACCTCTCGCAAGGCCACCCGGACCGGGATTTATATCGGGGCGATACCTTAACATATGAACACCATGCAGGACCCCAAGGGTGGTACTCAATCCAGGTCAGCAGAAGCGACGACTGACAAGGTTAACCCAGTATAGTGTACCATTGTAAATAGTTATATATTTTGCATTTTCTTGCCGCACTTGGAGAAAAATCACATGAACATAAATGTGAACTGTTGTTTTAAAAAGCCTGATTGAACTTGAAGTCAGAGACTTAATACCCGGAGTAAAAGTAAAAGTAAAATGTTTCATTTGCAACGTTTGAAGCCTAGCACCTCCTGCAAGGGAAGACAAAAGTAATCATATTGATTTTTTTTTTGTGTGTTTAAAAGTTACCTGGGTATATGTTAATAAAAAAAAAAAATTTAGCTCAAACCCGGTTTGGTTGTAACATTCGCGGATGAGTGTATTTAACCAGGAGGTGTGTGGCGCTCCTATGGCAAGGCGCCACAGGGAGGTACTGCACCCCAAACAGAAGGTGTAGTGCCTCTGTAGCTGTGGATATGGAGGACCCTACAGAGTCTGCACCCTGCATCCATACAGTAGGCCATCTTAGGACAGAGGACCGTTTATTTAGTTGGTCCCAGGGGGTGGAGCCTAGAGAGCGGGAGACAGGGAGTGACAGTAGTGTCAGGCAGACAGTGAGAGACAGCGAGGAAGACAGACGAAGGGGACCCTTCGGCTGTCAAAGGAGGGCACGTCCTAGGAGAGGGGTGACCCAGACATGAAAGGGGGTCATTCCAGGACTGGTTGGAGCCAGCTGGAGACCCAGGTCACCACCGGCATACCGGAGCCGAGGCAGTTAGTCAAAGGTCTATCCCTAACTGCAGACCAGCAGGCTGAGGGCCCGAAACAAGGGAGGCACAGCACCCCTAAAGAAGTCCAACATTGGTCCCATAGCTGGGTCCATGACACCGACAAGTAAGAGACTTTAGGTAACAGACCGCGAGGACTAGAGACTTGACTCAAGAGGGGAAAGCACAGAGAGCGAGGAACAGGACCAGGAACGTCATATTAAGGGCACCACTGCCAGACTCTGGAAAGTCTTCCAGGATCTGCAGCTACAAACTCTGATCAACCAGACTTTGACATCATCACCCCCACCCTGCCATTGAGGATCCAGGGCACGGAACCGAGAACCGACCAGCCGTGATCCCCCACTGATGTAACCCCCTGTCCCGGTATCCGAGTACCCCCTACCCTGTCAACCAACTCATATAAATCCTGTGATTTTTACTAGTGATGAGCGAGCATGCTCGGGGCTACTCGCTACTTGCATGAGTATCCCAGTACTCGGGATGCTCGGCGAGCACCGAGTACCGCCGAGATGCTAGGACACTTCACAAATAATTATCGATCTGACACAAATACACAGCTCCCTTCAATGCACACAGTGAGCTGGCACCTCACAGAGAGCAGATTGGGTGTAAGGGTCCCTCTGGGGGGCACAGCAAGGTTATGTATGCTGTGACGATTTGAAAAATCCCCCCCCCCCTCTCCCTTTCCCAGAAACACTTGTTTTACAGCCGGAAGTCTGTGGGCAGAGCCTGTCACTAATTGACTTACATTGAGCTCGGTGCTCAGTCGAGCACTCAAGCATCTTGAGATGCTCGACCCGAGCATTTTAGTGCTCCCTCATCACTAATTTTTACTATTCTAAAACTTATTCTTCTTGTTTTTGCAATTTCATTGGTGAAGAGTTTATTACAGCTAGGTTGTACCCTTCTTTACTCTTTTTCAATTTTTTTGCTAGGGGTATGACAGTTTTGGATAAAGTAGAAGATATTGCCACACTGGTGCCTCTGTGACACTCCCTCGTCACAGTCCAGGGCCTGCAGCATCAACTCACTGGTTCGACCACCAACTTACTGTCTCCTGTGTCCCCACTCCACTGCCGCTGTGCCTCCTCTGGTAAGATACACAATATAAAACAGACTCCAGGATTATAAAACAGACCCCCCCCCCATATTAAGTTTGAATGCTTTTTTCGCTTTCAAGTTTTTTTGCTAGGGGTATGATGGTGTTGGGTAAAGTAGAAGATATCGCCACACTCGTGCCTCTGTGATACTCCCTGCTCCCAACCCAGGGCCTGCAGCATTGATCCACCACCAACTTATGGCCTCCTGTGTCCCCACTCTACTGCCGCCGTGCCCCTGGTAAACTACACAGTATTACACAGAATCTAGGATTATACGACAGACCCCCATTTTAAGTTTGTACCCTATAGTTGTTTTCAATTTCTTTTGCTAGGCGTATGATGGTTTTGGGTAAAATAGAATATAGCTTAGTTCAGTTTATTGTAAAATATTCTATCAAACTTTGGACTGAATTGTCAAGAAAATGAGTTCAATACTCTATATTCACTGGCATTATACATATATTTATATATAATCTTGTGTACGGTATTTGAACTGATTGGTGCTAAGAGCCTAAATATAGTCAAGATAGAAAACAGTCCTTTGTAACGGACAGTGAAGTCAGATGTCATATAGCGGTTCTTAATTTTAAATAATATAGTATCCAAATATGGTTTCTTCTAATGGAAACCTGCTGGCACCGCAGCGAAAGTCTAGATGGAATTGTGCATCTTACCATTAAAAAGTGCTCTGGTTTATGAAACACCTCTACACAGAAATAAGTGAAAATGAATTAAAATGTACACATCATCTGCTGTTCTCTACGTCCAGAGGAAATTCTGAAGTAGCCGACTGTTCTGAAATATAAATTCCCTGCGGTTGCCATAGCGATGATAATAATGTCCCTACCTCAATTTCTATGATTGAGTGCAGCACAACACTTGAAAAGAGAGACTAATCAAAATGAAGACACGGTGGCTTCTCATTCTCAAGTCAAGGCAGCCTTCTCGAATTAAGTTCACAATTACCGGCCTTCTTCATTGTTGTCAGTTTTATTATATGTACATTCTTATAATCTCCCTAAATGTACTGACAAATTATATAACAATCTTTTTTGAAAGTTAAAACCAGCAGAAAAAAAGATGTAAAAGTTAATTCTGGACAATTTTCAGCAAATCTCAATGAGAGACGTAGGGGCCGTTTTCAATTATTTTGATCTGGCTTATATAAAATCCAATTTTTAGAGAGGTTATGTAATTGTGTGCTAATTTTCCCTCCACGGCACTTTACATGTCCTTCAAGGCTTTGATTTATTATGATGATGCAAGTTAAAAATCATATCTCTGGCAGAATCTATCACAATGGATAAATCTGTCTAAAGGGTTGTGCAACATAAGGTAGCAATGTATCAATTACTGGGCTGTTTGCTGCAGTTTTGATTAAAAACTATTTTATCTCCTGCAGTTCTCTGAATTCTAAGCCTGGTATAAATCCACTCACACCACTCCACTTAGGCCAGGGGTCTCAAACACGCGGCCCGAGGGCGGCCCCTAGGGCTTCACTATGCGGCCCACGGCACCTTGGACATCTTAATAATGCATCGCCCCAGTGCAGGGAGCCGCTGCAGTCCCCGCTGTGTGATAACTTCTGTTCGCGGCACTAACAAGCTCTGCCACTCAGCAAGATCAATGTAAGCTGACAGCCAATGAGAGGTCCATTAGTAGAAAAGGACATTACTACAAGAAGGGGATCAGGATTTGCACTTTACTACATTGAGCAAAAAATTCTGGTATTACTAAAAATATCACTTAGACCTACAAAGGATGCGCCTTCCCCCCCCCCCCGCTATAAATGTTTTTCTATGCGCGGCCCACCAACCCAGCCGAGTTTGAGACCCCTGACTTAGGCTATGTGCCCACTGTCCATTTTTGCTGTCGTTTTTTTTGCTGCATTTCTGCACCAAAAACGCAGCACCCACAGCTTTGTAATGAAAGTCAATGTTATTTTACAAAAGCTGTGCCCACATGTATATTTTTCAGTGCTGAATTTTTGGTGCAGAAAATGCCTGAGTTCTTTTATGTCCCTGCAATCAACATACCATTTTTGGTCTGAGTTTCCCCATAGACTCCATTCTAACTCCCATAAAAAAGCACCATAAATGGATGGGTGGTCCCACAGTGCGTTTGTGATGCTTTTTTCCTGCTATTTAAAAAACAAACAAAACAACAATACTCACCCTCCCCAGTGATTCCATGGTAATCCCCGGTGATATCTTCATTCCAGGAGAAGAGACTGGAGGACCTGCGCTGCTCCGTGTGATCGGTCATGTGACTCAACCTGGCCTATGATTGGACAAAATCTACAGGTCATTCTGCTGCCAAGAAAGAAGATACCACTGATCACCGTGGGCTCTCCAGAGGGTGAGAAGTTGTATGTGTCTATCTGTGTCTGTGCTTTCATATCAGCGTTTCTTGGCATTTGCGGCAGATGCGGCATTTTGCCACATCTGCCGGTAGCCGCAACACTTGTGGCAAGGCTGCATTCGACCTAATGCATTCCCTATAGGACTAGCAGAAATGTGCAGCACTTGCAGCTTTGCTGTGATCTGGCCAATCCGGCACTTGCGGTTAAGGACAAAAAATGCTGCTAGCAGCATTTTTTTGACTCATCACAAGTGTAGCAAGTGCAGAAACTCAAGAGCTGCACATATTTGCAAGTTCCATCGGAAATGCATTAAGTCGAACGCCGTCTTGCCACAAGTGTTCCGGATACTGGCAGATTCGGCAAAATGCCAGATCTGCTAGAAATGTCGAGAGATGCAGATGTGAAAACAGCCTTATATGTCAACTTATTTGTGCTGCATTTATATGTGCACATATGCAGCACAAATGAAATAGGTGTGTGCTGCTTTTGCTGCGTTTCTGTACACAGAAACGCAGCACAAAATTGCAGTACAAAAAATAAGCACAGTGGGCACAAAGCCAAGTTGCCAACTTTCTGTGTATACTGTGCATGGGCAGAAAACCGCCAATCAGTATTGGTGGTAGAGTTATACAAAGCTTTTGAATATGAAGGACTTCATGGCAGCAAGTCAACTACATAATGACTTAGTGATAAAATACAGCATTCAGTGCAGGTATGTTCATGACCAGAAGTGAACATGCAGGACCTACATGCAGTAAGGCTGTGGAGTATACAGTTGAATAAATTCAGTCAATCAATTCCCTGTAAAGGTGTAGGGTACAGAACCTACCTATAACTCTTGAATCTTAAGATTTTATTCACAGACTGAGACTATCACTCCCATTTTCAATTTGCTTCAGCACTGCAGTAGCAGACATGATACTAGGCTTTTTTCGATCAATTCTTGGTAAGAGCTGTGTGTTTCAACCTACTATTACTATGTTGTGAAATTCTACAATGGCATTACTTGGGTTTACACTCTCTGTGATAGTCCCTCCCGGGAGCTGCTGGCTGTCAGTCATGCAGACATGCTTGAAAAACTCACAGTCATGGCTTACCGTGCTGAGAGTGACAGATGTAACATGCCCCAGCACTGACTGACAGCTGACCCAAGAGTGCATTAGTGCAGAGCTGGATGTTAGTCAAAGTTCCAGAGCCTGCTGTTAGCATTGACTTTTATTGGCCCAGATATACCTGCAGAGCTAAGAGCCTGTGGCTCCTGGGAAAAATAAAGTTTATTTTCTCCCATGTGCCAATCTTTTCAGAACTGCAGCTGGGCACCTTAAAAGTAGAACGAACGTACAGATTAACCTCTTTATGAAACTGAATCTCTCCAAAACTGATTTTCTGTTGTTTCCTCCCTCTACAATATGACCGAAACCCAACATCTGAATTCACTTTGATGACTCAACCATAACTCCCAAGCTCGTTGTCTTGGGGTCAGATTTCACACTGAATTTTCCCTCATCCCCTATAACCAATCACTTACTAGCTCATGTTATCTGCAAATTTAAAACATATCTAGAATTTTACTGTTGCACACATTTGAAACTACAATTCACTTACTGTCGCTCTCTTTTATTCTCGTCTGGACTTTTGCAACTCTTTACTGATTGGTCTCCCTCTAACCAAACTTTCTCCTCTACAATCCATCATCAATACAACAAGTCAGGATCATTTTTCGGTCCAGCTGCTTCCCTGATGCCTCCACCTTATCCCAGTCTTTACACTTGTTGCCCTTTCACTACAGGATGCATTACTGTACAAACTTATCTCTCACCCACAAAGCTCTCCACAGTTCTGCACTCCCCTATATCTCATCCCTCATCTCTGTCTACAATATGTTGGCGCTATATAAATAAAATGTATTATTATATCTGCGGGTTAATAGCGTTTTCAGGCAGGACAGTTTCCCTTTAAAGTTGTGGCAATGGCTTATTTACTTTTTTTGCTGATAAAGCAGTTTGCAGCTAAAGTTTTTGTTGGATTTGTTTTATTTTAATTGGGACCAGTTTTATGATAAATATACTATTATGTCTCTTGAAAAAGTATGAAGTACATGTTGGGATTAAGAGACATAGAGTTGCAGTGAAGCAAGGTTTATGAAACATTATTATGTACACTACATTTTGTTTGTTTTTTTATTCCAGAGCCCTACATACTAATCTGAATTACTTGTTTACTTTTTAAGGGTTATCAGTGACTTTTATTAATTTTGTGTATGTGACTCAGCATTAACAAGCATGTACTGTAGGTAGGTAGTTATAATTACTTGCCTTGCACAGGACTCGCTGAAGTAGTTATCCCTCGAAACAGTGTGCCGACGTCCGCTGACTCCACACTCCCTCTCCCTGCACAAATGTCAATTCTGATAGATTGAATATAATTGTAGCTTCACATCAACTGGTGAGTATCGCCTTTCATTTTTCTGCAACCACTATGGAGAGTTTGGTCACTGTTTTGGCGTGCAACACCGATTCCAGCGTGACATGTAAGACTGACAAGCTAGACCTAGCTGGTCTTTGGATAAAATAGTACATTGCTTTGGTGCCCGGCTGTTACCTCTTGAATTGCTTGCCTGTATTGCCTGATGCTGATCTCTTTCAGCCCAGAGTGATCACAGAGTGCTCCACCTGGTGATCCTGTGGCTTCACTGATATCATGTAGACTGATCACCATGTTCTCTTCTACTTTGCTCTCAATGGGGTGTTACTTCAAATGTCATGCTTATTAACAGCCTGCTCCCCACTACCTAACTGAGGAGAGAAGTCTGCTAATCAGTGTGATATTGGCAATGACATCTCTTCGACAGAACAGACTGGAAGAGAAATTGGATATCAAATCGGTTCACTCCCCCTCATATTGCCCAACTTCCCGGAGGTAACACAATCAGTTTGAGCAAGGTATGTTGTGGAAGAGGACATGTGTCAATATGGTGCCCCACTGGTTGGGACACCATGGAGGGATACTGCACTCAAATAAGAGTGTGGTATTACTGTGACTAAGGGAACTGGGTTGGTAAACAAGGACCCTCACAACACCCATTCATGCACACCCTAGAGTCAAGGACCATGGGTGAACCCGCTGCAGAGAAGATCCAGCCTTGAGGGAGGAGTCACATGGGTAGAAAAAGTGTTTGGGTGGGATGACAGTGAGTAAGCTAGAGAGACCAGCGGAGGACGATGTAGGGGAAGGTTGTCGTGACTGAGAGAGACCCTATGGGCACCAGCAGTTATGTAGCACCCAAATCTGGACCCGGTACTACCGACCAGGAGGGTCTGGTCCCGTACAAAGAACCACACAGTATGGGCGTTTATCCCCGAACCGTTAAACCGGAGGACCTGAGCTTCTGCAGAAAGCTGCAGCTAAAGTCTCGGAATATACTTCGAAAGGCACACCAAACTAGGGTCAGAGGACCTAAAGGAAAGTCGTCCACCAAGGACCCAGGGGAGCTTGCTCGAGCCTCTGTACGCGGAGGCACTGCACGGTTGTAAGGAGAAGTTGAGTGCAATGAAGAGACCGGTAGTGAACAGCAGTCACACTACCGAGAGTCCTGAGGAAATCATCCCAGTTCCCTGGTGACTACCCAGGCCAGAAAGACCAGAAAGTCTGTGTAACAAGTCTTCCTGCCTAAAGAGCTGCAAGTAAAACCTGATCAGAGTTAATGGCTGGTGTGACGTACTTTATTTCCCTCGCCTGAGGGGCAGTACACTGCTGCATTGAGGAGACAAGTAAAAAAAGGCTGTGTGGTAAGCTACCTCCCTGTGTAAAAACTACTACAACTTCCCCGGTGATCCCGCTCCACCTACAGGGAGTCTAATCATCTGATGCCCTACCATCACCCCAGATGTCTGACCCGCAGCCCCAGTACCCCGGTAACGATACCAAAACCGTAGGTGGCATCGCAAACTGCTTTCGATTTTATTATTTTTACTGACTTTTAGCAACCACCAGGGCCACGGGACCGGGCACAGACCCCCGTGATATCCCCCGTGAATCAATGCCCGGAACCGAGTATCTCACGTCCCTGGGGCGGTTCAGCATCACGTGCATGACCCAAGAAAAACAGCAAACATTCATGTCACTAGGAGGGCAAAGTCAACCCATTCGATCGTTACATCTGTGCCGGACCATTGGAATAAAACACTGCTGCATGGTGAATGCAAGGTAAGTGAGAAGTGAAACTATATCAACTATGTAAATATCATTCAATGCCCTCTCTCCCATCCTACTCTGTTCACACTGGTCACATCGCCACCGGGGTGTTAGGCAACATGAGGCGAGTGTGCAAATTTGCTACTCAGCTTATTGGCCTTATATAAATAACACCTTTCACTCTCATCTAGTCACATCTCCCGATGAAGCCTGCAGTGGCGAAATGCTCATTGAGGCGCTTTGGACTTCACTTGCTTGATTCCCTTTGACTTTCTTTAACTACATCCTGTTATCTGGTGCTCACTATTACAGTTTATACTGACTATTTAAGCTGCTTCTTGCTAGTTAATGAATATCTTTTCTCTTTGTGGTCTACATATTGTATTGATATATGCATATTTCTTTAAATCTTTTACCATCTGACCTCATGCTTAATGCTCATCTGCCTATACTTATACCACACCATCATCTGATATTTGCCTCTTTTTTTCATTGTGGTCTATTGGTGTGATTCTTCTTATACATGTGGGGATTAGGTGTTTGAGGCCGTTTGCCTTTATCTAATATATAAAGCTGAATGTGTGTATGTATGTCCGGGATTGGCATATACACTGTCGTAACTACAGCCACAAAATTTTGCACAGTCACACATCTGGACCCCGAGAGCATAATAGGCTATGTTGTGAGGCGAGATTTTAACCCAGCGCGTTCCAATTCACCAAACAATTTTGGCCCTATCTACATAATGGAGAGAAAGTGACAGTTACCAGTTGACAGTTGTGCATGAGAGGGGCTTAATGACAGCACCAAAGACTAACAGCATATGCCAGCATATAGTCACTAAGGTGGGGCCCTGATATGGAATATTCACCACGCATGGGGACATGTATACACATCACATGCACACAAAGAGTAACAACTAAGGTGGAGCCCCAACATTGGATACTCACCATGCTCCCGAACACAAACACACACACCACAAAGAGACACACACAACACAGAGACACACACCACACAGACGCCCCCACACAGGGACACACACATACACACCCTATAGGGACACATGCTCTCACCCCACAGGGACAAACACACAACAGGGACATACACACATAGACACCCCACAGGGACACACACACACACCCCATAGGGATGGACACACACCACAGAGACACCCCTTCCCCCACAAGGACACACACCACAGGGACACCCCTCCCCCCCAAAAGGACACACACCACAAGGACTCCCCCACAGGGACACACCACTGGGACACACACACACCACAGGAAGACACACACCACACAGACAGACACAGATGTGCACAAATCGCCTCACACAACTCGCCTCATACGTCTGGTATCTTTAATTTCCAAAAATAAACATCTTATTAAAACCAGCCAATGTGCAACACAGATGCCATATAGGTAATTAAGGCAGATGTCAGTCACATGAGCTGTCTTTTATGTGTATGTGTGAGGTAATATATACTGCCCGGCCGGGAGGAGGGTTTACTGTTGGCTGGAGATTTATTAGGCTGCCTATTGCAACCAATCACAGCTCAGCTTCTATTTTCCTACAGGTCATTAATATGACATATTCAAATTCTATTTTGTTATAGCTAACAGCAGTTATTTATTAACCCGGGCATAGCCGGGTAGTACAGCTAGTATAGAATATTATGCACTATTTCATGATCTTCTATTCTCTATTTTAGTCAATCTCACTTTTATCTGTTTACGTTTCTGTATTATTCATAATAATCAATAACATCTTGAATTATTATTATATTTATGTGATTTGTGATTATATCTCTTTTATTATTCCATTAGATGGTGGTCCGATTGTAACGCATCGGGTATTCTACAATATATATGTAGTTTATTTATAAAGATTTAAAAATAATGCAATGAATACAAAGGATTTTTCCCAATCAGCGACGCAGCTTCATTCAATATATCTGCACGTGTGACACCTCACCAGTGATCAGTAAGGAACTGTCACACTTGGTGATGCTCCAGCAATCCCGACAAAATGTTTAGACCTGGTAGGGATTGCTGGAGCGTCAGTACGTGGTCACTGGTGAGATTGTCATACTGAGTGAGATCGCTAGTGCGAGAAGTCGGGAGATGACTGGCTAATGCGTCACCGCTGACCTCCATGTAGCAGGAGATGACCCGCGGCTACCGTCAGAGTCGCTGATCTTCCGATGGTAGAGGTGGTGTGCGTGGTTCAAATCCCATGCCAACTTGCCGCTAGATTGCGCCTGTCGCTGATTGGTCGCGCCTAGCTGTGCTATATCATGTGATATGACAGATGGAAGGAATTATGCAGACGCTGCTGACTGCACCCATGATCATGTAAGCCTGGCTGATACAATCTTCTGCATTGTGACAAAATAGTGATATGCATTCTCAAATTGCTTGAATTCGCTATAGCAGTCAACTATGGCAGGTGACTGCACTGAAATGGCTCTTGTGCCTACCAGGGCTGTGGAGGTGGTAAGCAAAACATAGGATTCTTCAATTTCCCTGAATCCAAATCCTATTCCGACTATAACTCCACCAAAATTGACACTGATTCCACGACTCCAACTCCATAACCAAGGCTGTGAAGCCAGTAAGTCAAACATCTGACTCCAACTCCACCAAAATGGACACCGACTCAACGACTCCAACTCCACAACCATGACTGTGAAGTCAGTAAGTCAAACATTCAAATCCACTGAAAATGCACACTGACTACATGACTCCAACTCCACAACCATGGCTGTGAAGCCAGTAAGTCAAATATCCAACTCCACTAAAAATGCACACCGACTCCATGACTCCAACTCCACAACCAAGGCTGTGAAGCCAGTAAGTCAAATATCCAACTCCACCGAAAATGCACACCGACTCCATGACTCCAACTCCACAACCAAGGCTGTGAAGCCAGTAAGTAAAATATCCAACTCCACCGAAAATGGACACTGACTCCAACTCCACGACTCCAACTCCTCAGCCCCGGTGCCTACTACATTACTGTGAAATTTTCTGTGTGCTGTCCAGTTACAGTTTATTCAGAGAAGGGTAACCTAGGAAAGTGCTATATTTTTTTAATCAAAGTAGTATGTTTTAAAAGTAGCAATGGATTAAATATGAGTGGTTTTCTTTTATTAACCCTTTCATTAGTTATGCTTTGACAATATGTTTTGACTGCACCCATGATCATGTCTTTTTGATGAAAAAAATTTTTTTGACAGTACTTTATAAAACAATAATAACCTGCAGATCTGTTTGCATTGCCACTACAATTTCTGTTAATTGGCAATATTTAAACAAAAAGTATTAAAACAATGTAGACGTTGAAGCTGCACTGAATTACCTTGTTTACTACTTGTCACATTAGGCCTTTTCTTTGCTGAAATTTAGTTTAGGCTTTTTAATGTTGTAGTGACTTTATGACTTGATAAAATATCGTCGGCATGCTTGCATTTTCCATGGTAGCATATGCTCAATCTTTCATCATGTGCAGCTTAAATCTGACCACTGACACAGAGGTCGTGAGTACACATATGGTATGCCATACTGACTCAATTAGCTATCCATCAAATTAATTGCATATTACATCAAAAGATGCGCTCTGCTACCCCATACGGTCAAAAGATGAAGAACAATAATTAAGACAAATTAGTGGTTTTGCTGTGACTGTTTAGCTCCAACTGAAGTGTTAAAAAACCTCTAATCTGTTTTTTTCGCCAATCAAAATACATTGAAGCTAATTGTTTTTTATTGACTGACTTTACATAAAATTAACAAACTATAAAGATCTGAATCATAATTACATTAGAAATCTGATGTAAAATCACATTACGCAATACAGATTGCAAGACAACATACTGTAAATTCAACATAAGATGATTTTACTCTATAAGAAGTATAGGTTCCATGCAATAGGTGAATCTAAAGAATATACATTGCATATGAGATGGTTATTACAAAAATAGTACAATATAAACTCTGTATGTAACGGATTAGTCCAAAAATGCTACAAAATATATCACATATAATTGGGTATTTCAAAGATAGCACGATACAAGTTTGAGTTAATGAATGGATTAAGTCACATAATGACTTTGACCTGCTTTCTTCAAGTATGATTACGTTCCCACACATTGAGATGTGACATGCCATGTGAAGACCTTATTGTAGAAGATAATGGCAGTTGGGGGAGGGGCTTCTTTTTGTAAAATCTATATAAAATAATAAATATGTAATTATTTAATACGTTTTCTAAGGATGCAAATAACTTTTCAAAGAGTTTACATTTTTTACATAATAATCTTGTACATGCCTTTAGGATTCTCATTCCAACTAATGCATTTGTCCATTGCCACATAGCTATTTCCAAGTCTCTATAAAGTCTTCACCCCTTTAGTAACAACACAATCTTGTGAGCTTGACAGCCTAGAAGAAAGAAGATAACTCATATAAAACACAACTAGAACAATTAAAAAATGTGCAGGGATTTCTCTACCATGCAGGTCTTTTGTGCCTTGGAGACTTGGGATAAGTTTGCTCTCAGAACCTCTTTGCCTTGAGGGACTCTGAATATTAAACATGTTTTCCTTTCCTTTGGTGCTGTAAGGGTGTAGCAGCATTGATTAGCTCTCCTCATGCTTACGGTTGGTGTCCACACTCATCACCCTTAAATAGTTCCTTGAACCAGTGGAGGGCACCAGTTATAGAGAATCCACATTCCCCTACTAGCCACATAGGAGGAATGTTGTTCTGGAGTCTTGTTGCTGCTTAACCCTTGTTGTTGGTGAAACCCTTTGTAGAAGAAGTTAATGTTATACACCCTTTTGGTGTATTCCCCAGTTTGTTTATTCTTCCTTGTGTTTTATTAGCGCAGCGGTTGAACTAGTGCACTCATCGGCCATCTCACTAATGAGTGAAAGGTCAGAGCTAGCAACGAACTACGCATCCTGCTCAACAAAAGAGTGAAAGAACCCATATAAGTTTGATAGGGAGCTTACAATACTGCCTCAGGTGAGTACAGACGTTAGCCCATTCCCCGCTCCCTACCATCAGTGCCCACCATTATTATTGTGTCCCTGTGGTTCCCTTGTTCGTGGTAGTGCACATCGGTGGTTTTCTTGGTATCTGGAGGCACCCAGGTAGTCATGGCATGACAACAATGTAATTTTTGCCATCAATAATTTACAGTCATATGAAAAATTTTGGGCACCCCTCTTAATCTTACTCTTTTTTTTTGTTTAAAATTGGTTTCTTGCAACAGCTATTTCAGTGTGATATATGTAATAACTGATGGACACAGTAATATTTCAGGATTGAAATGAGGTTTATTGTACTAACCGAAAGTGAAATACGCATTATTTCAAAATTTGACAGGTACAAAAGTATGGGCACCTCAACAGGGAAGTGACATTAATATTTAGTAGATCCACCTTTTGCAAAAATAACAGCCTCTAGTGGCTTCCTGTAGCTGTTAATGAGATCCTGGATCCTGGATGAAGGTATTTTTGACCATTCCTCTTTACAAAATAATTCCAGCTCAGTTAAGTTTGATGGTCGCCGAGCATGGACAGCCCGCTTCAAAACATCCCACAGATGTTCAATGATATTCAGGTCTGGGGACTGGGATGGCCATTCCAGAACATTGTAATTGTTCCTCTGCATGAATGCCTGAGTAGACTTGGAGCGGTGTTTTTGGATCATTGTCTTGCTAAAAGATCCATCCCCGGCGTAACTTCAACTTTGACACTGATTCTTGAACATTATTCTCAAGAATCTGCTGATACTGAGTGGAATAAATGCGACCCTCAACTTTAACAAGTTTCCCGGTGCTGTCATTGGCCACACAGCCCCAAAGCATGATGGACCCTCCCCCAAATTTGACACTGGGTAGCAAGTGTTTTTCTTGGAATGCTGTGTTTTTGTGGCGCCATGCATAATGCCTTTTTGATTGACCAAAAACTCAATCCTTGTTTCATCAGTCCACAAGACCTTCTTCCAAAATGAAACTGGCTTGTCAAAATGTGCTTTTGCATACATCAGGCGACTCTGTTTGTGGTGTGCATGCAGAAACGTCTTCTTTCGCATCACTCACCCATACAGCTTCACCTTGTGCAGTGTGCCCTGTATTGTTGACCAATGCACAGTGACACCATCTGCAGCAAGATGATGCTGCAGGTTTTGGAGGTGGACTGTGGATTGTTCTTGACTGTTCTCACCATTCCTCTTCTCTTCCTTTCTGATATTTTTGTTAGTCTGCCACTTCTGGCCTTTACAAGAGCTGTCCCTGTGGTCTTCCATTTCCTTACTATGTTCCTCTCAGTGGAAACTGACAGGTTAAATCTCTGAGACAACTTTTTGTATCCTTCCCCTGAACAACTATGTTGAACAATCTCTTTTTTCAGATCATTTGAGAGCTCATGATGCCACTCCTCAGAGAAGATACAACTAGAAGAACAAACTTCACAAAGAATGAATCGGGGCACTGGACACCTTATACCAATATAGCAGCAGACAGTCGTTCAATGGGGGTGCTCGCCTGTATCAGCACTAGATCATAGTCCAAATGTATAAAGAAAGGAGGCACTTACCCATGTGTAAAGTTGGTCTCAGGTTTCTTTATTCAGCCTTCCGGCATGAAGCAGGGTGCAGGTTGCAGGGGAGGGGGTGGTGGAGGTGCAGACAACAGTAACTGTTTCGGATGTAATCACCCTTCAACTGGTCTTCAAAGACCAGTTGAAGGGTGATTACATCCGAAACAGTTACTGTTGTCTGCACCTCCACCACCCCCTCCCCTGCAACCTGCACCCTGCTTCATGCCGGAAGGCTGAATAAAGAAACCTGAGACCAACTTTACACATGGGTGAGTGCCTCCATTCTTTATACATTACAACTAGAAGACCAACTTGCAAGTGAACACCTGAAATAGCTTTTCTCATGATTGGATACACCGATCTATGATGTACAAAGCACAATGAGGTTACCAAACCAATTTGGTGCTTCAGTAAGTCAGTAAAAAGTAGTTAGGAGTATTCAAATCATGAAAATCAGAAGGGTGCCCATACTTTTGCACCTGTCAAATTTTGAAATAATGCATATTTCGCATTTTCGGTTAGTGCAATAAACCTCATTTCAAACCTGAGATATTACTGTGTCCATCAGTTATTACATATGTCACACTGAAATAGCTGTTGCAAAAAAACTATTTCAAACAAAAAAAAAAATGAGTAAGATTAAGAGAGGTGCCCAAACTTTTTCATATGACTGTATGAAGATTTTTTAACTACCTACTTTTTTATCCTGATTTATCAAAGCAAGAAAAGCAAGAGTACTCTGAATTTACTCAAGCAACAGAAGGCCCCACAGAAATGTGACTTTTGGAGGGTTCATTTTCACTCAACTCTGTAAACCTGAGTAAGATTTGTAGCATGCCCTATGCCACTTCATGCCTCACCTAACAATAATATCAGTTATTCATTTATATAGTGCTATTAACTCCATAGAAGTTTACATATATTTGCAACACTGTCCCCATTGAAGCTCACAATCTAAACATCCATTCAGTATGTCTTTGGAATGTGGGAGATACCAAAAGTGCCCAGAGGAAACCCACACAACCACGGGGAGAACATACAAACATCATTGCAGATGTGGGAATTAAACCCAGGACCACTGTGTTGCAAGGCTCCAGTGCTAACCACTGAGCCACCATGCTGCCCTGCACTTCTTAAGTCAATGGAGACAGCCTTCTATGCAACATGTAAAATAAAGCCAAATTAACCAGTCTAGAAAAAGGAATAGGGAAATATAAAGGAAAAGTTTTGGTAGATACCACTAATGTATTTCTTCTAAGCCTGTTCGCTAGATTTAAGTCTTTACTGTATTTTTCTTTTATCTTAAGTGTCCTTTCAGTTTAAAAAAAAACAAAAAACTTTTTTTCCCTCATGCTGATAGATGATGTGGTAAGGCTGCCTTCAGATTTGCAGATGCCTCTGCAGCGTTTTGCGGAGGCATCTGCAAGCATCTGCAAGCAGACGGCAGCCCCTATGTTTATAATGGAACGCACGGCGGTCTGCAGATGCTTGCAGACCGCCGTGCGCACCCATTCACTCCTATATGTGATCTGTGCGCAGGGGGATGCCTGCGTACAGATCACACACACTCGTCCGCACCAGGGACTTTCCAGTTCTAACCCCGATCCAAAGGTAGCGGGCCAGAGACACAGGATTACAAAGAAAAGGATGCGTTTTTTGTCTTCCTTAAGGGTTTTACAGGTACAATAATATTAAATCAGCTGCCTAACCTTGCAATAAGAGTGAGGACTAACTCTTATCCTCTCTAATTACACAGAAGGATCTAGCAGAAGATTTTACAGCCCTTTCTTACTTCCAGAAAAAGAACAGCCCCTGGATTGATAGGCTTCTGAGGACAGGAGTCACAGCTGACCAAAGAACTATTATATACAAAAAAGCACCCATAAAGCCCCAAATTACCGCTATAAGCGTAGGCTAAAAGCAGCCCTTAGCCAATTGTAACCTAATCATTTTATCAAAATTTTTATTGTGTAGAAGTTTTTAAATTTGCTATATGTATTGTTAGTCTTAATAGTTTGAATAAATTGTGAAAAAATTTTATACATAAGAATTCCTTCTTTTTTTTTTTTTTCCCCCTTATGCTTTGTAGTTAAATCCTTCCATTAGGTGTAGTTTTGTTTAGCGCTGGGTCCTTTCAAGGAGTAGCCTGCAGTACACCCTCAGATTACAGAACTTTGTTCTGCCAGTCTGGGAATACATAGACTTTCTGTAACACTGTACAGGTCTATTACTAGTTCGGTGCTGCAGCAACACAAACTGAGGGTCACAGAATCTGCTGCATTTGGTGTTTTAACGCAGCCCAATTGTAGGGAAAAAGTCACATGTACCGCCCCTCTTTAATAGTATATGCAAGAAACATGCCCCAGACATGTGCTTTTAATTCTCCCCTCCAGCCCATAAGAAGAGAAACTACCCACAATGTGTTACACAGTTACTCCCAAGTACAGTAAAACCTTACATGTGGCCATTCCCCACTGTTGGATGCATGGCAGAGCCGAGAAGGGAAAGGCACTATTAGGCGAGGGCAAAGTGTTATGGAATAGTTTAAAGACAGGTTTCATTTGCAGAACGGCGATGCATAATTCCAGCGGTTATAATGGGGCCTAGGGGAGAAAGCGCGCGCAAAAAGGCGGAAAGAATGAACATGTTCATTCTTTTTACGCTCGCTTTCTCCCATAAAAGCGCAGCCGAAAATTGTGCTGTGTGTGAACAGCGAAAGTGAAGGTCCATTCACTTTGCTATCAAACGCAGACGTGCTTTGGGGGAAAAAGTGCGCGCAAAAATACGCACAGTGTGAACGAGACCTTAGTCAAGGGATGTGATGCAGCTCTTTCGTTAGAGCCCCCATTAGCGGTTTCTTGCCCTCTATAAACTTATCCCACAGTTCAGGGTGTTTTTTTTTTTTTTCTTTCAACAAGTTCAGATTCGCTGTATAATTTAAGAATACATTTTATTTTTATAGTGCTGACATTCAGCAGATAACGACATATTCTACAATAACGACAATATAAAATAACACATTGTCGTATAGTTACAGAAGGGATGAGGGCCCTGCTCACAAGTTTACTGTCTATAAGGCAATAGGGGACACAGTAGGCAATACACACTTGTAGTGTCTGGTCCAGTCATTATGATAAATAGGTGTTTTTCATATGAGATCACATGCTCCAGTCATCAGCCAGTATTGTCTACAACACTTACATGCTATTGGTTGTATGGAGGATGTGAAGACAGATGAATTGGAAGGAGCAAGTTGTAATTAACAGTTAAGAGATATGGCTCAAGGGAGAGGGGAAAGTTAGTTTAGTGAGTTGAGGTGATAGGCTTGTGTAAGATGTGTATTTAAGGGACGCTTAAAAGCATGGGGGCTAGATGTTAGTTGTAACATTTGAGGTAGTGCATTCCTAAACAATGGCGCAGCATGAGAGATATCTTGGAGATGGAGGTTTGAATTATAGGAGATATTAATCTGAGGTGGGTAGGGTGATAGAGCGGAGGGATGAGATATAGGGGGGTACAGAACTGTGGAGAGATTTGTGGGTGAGACAGATAAGCTTGCATTGTATCATGTGGCAGATGGACAACTAGTGTAATGAATGCTATAAGGTGGAGGCATCGGTGAAGCTGCTGGACAGATAAATGACCCTGGCTGCATTAAGGATGGATTGTAGGCTGCTAACAAAACTAAAAAGTCTTCCAAGGTAGCCAAGTTACAGTAGACCCAGAGACACACATTAAATAAATCAATGTATCCACAGGCTGTCTGGGATCTAGGGATTGACTATGATAGTGGCTCAGATCGAGAATGGACAAATTTGTGGATTTTTATTTCTTTGCAGCACCATTGACTTAGGTGTGTTGTTAAAGACACCTACAAGAAAAATGGACATCTGAACAAGGCCTTTATTATTAAGTGTCCAGGTGACAATTTCACAGCTCTCACAGCAAGTCTCTACCACTTGGCTCACAACACACAAATAGGGGGAAAACTGCAAGGGAGAGCAGAGACTGCTAACTGTATTATAACAAAAAAACAGCAGCCCTCTACTAAGACATATAATAGAAAAAAGAACAATATATCCACTTATATACCAGGATTACTAGGACCAGGGTCTATATACCAGTGATGGGGGGCCATGTACAGTGAAGGGAACCATATACCAGTGATGGGGGTGCTATATACCAGTGATGGGGGCGCTATATACCAGTGATGGGGGCCTTTTACCATCATGAGGGGGGCTATATATAGTGTTGAGGGCTATATACTAGGATGGGGGTCTGCTACAATTCCCACCCTAGGCTCATCCTCCAGTCAATAAGTTACCCCAGTTTTGGGGGGTAAAATTAGGGGCCTTCGCTTATACTACGGTCAGGTTGTACTCCAGTATATACGGTAATATGTGGTATTATATACATAGTAGAAAATAGTGACTATATTGAAGGGAAACAGAGAACAGGTCATGGGATCTATCAATATTGAGTTATACGAGTAGGCTAAAAGTCATGATGTGATTACAGATGGTATCCGGATGTGATATTTTGATTTACTGTTTGTGATGTGATTAGCTGTGATTTTTATATACATATATGATGAGCCCAGGGCAAGGGGTACTCTGATACCGGAGCTGCATTTGATGGATTTAACTGGGGAATCACGGATGGTCAGGTTCAAGGTTCCGTGCCCTGGCTGTCATTTGTTAGATGAGGGTAGTATTTACAGGGATAAAGAGTACGTGATGCCACCTGTGGATCCCGGTAATTTGGATACCGGCCGCTGAGGTGATGATGGGTGCAGCTCAGTGTGGTCCAGCTCCCCACAGGTGGAGCTTTTATACCTCAGGGCAGCAGTGATGGAGGATGAGGGGATGAGGGGAGTCGTCATTCTTACCCCTCCGGTGAGATAATGATACTGAAGCCCTCTGGGCACCGGCGAGAAGACAGAGACCAGTTGAACGCCAACTCCACTTTACTGGGTACCGACAGATAAGGTGAAACATGGTACAATCTGGTTTAACAGGTAGGAGTTGTCAGCTCAGGGTCCCCCTATGGAGTCTACAGATTTTCCTTCTGAAAGTCTTTCAGAGTCTAATTCTGTCCTTCTCTATCTTTCACCACCCTTGCAGAGCTCTCCCGCCAGTCCCCTGGTCTCATACAGTGAAGCACGGGTTTCTCCTTTACCAGTAAGGACGGGAGCGACACACAGAAAATCCTCCCGCCACCGGAATCCGGACTGATATTCCTGTAATCTAGGACCTATTTTGGGCCTGAGGGGTGAGGTACCTTCTTGTGGTGCCTACGGCTACCAAGTTTTAAAGGGCCCGCGGCTCGTCGGTTTGCGGCCAGGGAAAAGCTGCTGACCACCTCGGCTTCCGTGTCACCGGTGTTCCTCAGATGTTACCAGCCGGCTCCAACCAGTTCTGGTCCATCTCCTTCTGTTCTGGGTACCCTCTTAGAGATGGGGATCCCTCCTGTCGCAGAGCTGTCAGGCGTGTCCTCAATGACTGCCTTCCCAGCACTAACTGTCACTCAAGCCTTCCTGCACTAACCTAGGCTTCACCCCCTTTTAGACCTACTGAATAATCAGTCCCTCTATACCAGGGGTCTCAAACTCGCGGCCCGCCACGCTCCCCAGTGTGGCCCGGGGCACCATGAAAGAAAAAAGCATGCCCCGGGCCATTATACATGGAGCCGCCGCGGTACCACTTTACTGTGACTTCCGGGTACCACCGGCTCAAACAAGCGCCTTCGCGCCTGTACATTCACGCAAGCAGGCGGCTGGTGGATCAATCAGAAGCCTCCTGTGACGTCACAGGAGGCTTCTGATTGGTCCGCCGGCCGCCTGCTTTCATGAATGTACAAGCGCGAAAGCGCTTGTTTGAGCCGGAAGTCACAGTAAAGGCTCCATGTATAATGAGCCCGGGGTATTAATGAAGTGGGCTGGCCGGGCTCTCAGTGTGCAGCCGCAGCTGCTGCCCTCTCACAGAGCGGGAGCACAGCGGTGAGTGAGCGCCGGAGCTGACAGCCGTCCCGCCCCCCGCTCCTCACCCGGCCAGAGCTGTCAGCACATCACCCCAGCCCCCCCCCCCTTCTCCCCCGGCCAGCAAAAAAGACCCCCCCCCCCTCACCTGCCACTTAAGGGCTGACAGGGTCATGCCACCTCCCGGATTACATTCAGCCAGCCAGCCCCTGATCAGGTGTGTATGAGTGAGTGTTAGAGAGAGAGAGAGTGTGTGTATATGTGAGTGTGTATATGTGTGTGTATTTGTGTGTATATGTGAGTGTGTATATGTGTGAGTATTTGTGTGTATATGTGAGTGAGTGTGTATATGTGTGAGTATTTGTGTGAATATGTGAGTGAGTGTGTATATGTGTGTATATGTGAGTGTGTGTGTGTATATGTGAGTGAGTGTGTATGTGTATATGTGTGAGTGTATTTATCTGTATATGGGAGTGTGTGTATATGTGAGTGAGTATGTGTATATGTGTGAGTATTTGTGTGTATATGTGAGTGAGTGTGTATATGTTGAGTATTTGTGTGAATATGTGAGTGAGTGTGTATATGTGTGTATATGTGAGTGTGTGTGTGTATATGTGAGTGAGTGTGTATGTGTATATGTGTGAGTGTATTTGTCTGTATATGGGAGTGTGTGTATATGTGAGTGAGTATGTGTATATGTGTGAGTGTATTTGTGTGTATATGTGAGTGAGTGTGTGTGTATATATGAGTGAGTGTGTATGTGTATATGTGTGAGTATTTGTGTATATATGCGAGGTGAGTGTGTGTGTATATATGAGTGAGTGTGTATGTGTATATGTGTGAGTATTTGTGTATATATGAGATGTGTGTGTGTATATATGTGTGTGTATGTGTGTGAATATTTCTGAGTGAGTGTGTATATGTGTGTGTATATGTGTGTGCGTGTATATTTATATGTGAGTGTGTATATCTGTGTGAGTGTATGTATATGTGTGAGTGTATACCTGCGCCGCCTGAGCGGCACATTGCCGGCAGCTGGTGCCGGCTGCTGGGTGCAGGCTGGTGCCAGACGCTGGGTTCTAGCTGGTGCCGGCTGCTGCCGGCAAGCGGAAGACTGCGAGCCACAGAGGAAGAAGCTGCCGGAATGAGAAGAGTGAGTCAGGTAAGGCGCTGTTACAGCCGAAGATAGAAGCCTGGGGGGGAATGTGACCGCTGAAAGTGCCTAGGAAGCAGGAACTCCAAATATGGCCCTATGTAAGTGTGCCAATGTGTGAGTGTGTATGTGTATGTGTGTATGTATGTGAGTATGTAATGTTGTTATTGTTTCAGTTGAATAAATCTATTTAAATTGTTATTAAGGTCAGGATTATTTTTCTCCTTCCCAAGTACAACAGAACAGTGGTGTCCAAATATGAATGATTAACCCATTAAACTGGGAGAAAAAAGTAATATAAAAAGTGATTCTAAAAATCTTCATCTACTTGCATGTTAAAGTAGCAAGAACTAGTTTAGGTAGAAACTTTTGATTTAAATCACTGATTTAAATCGTGATTTAAATCAGTTAGATTTAAATCAAATCCACCCTTCTTGAGATTGCTCATTCTTCCTCACAATTTGGTTTCTCAAGTCCTCAGACAGTTCTTTGGTCTTCTTTCTTTTCTCCATGCTCAATGTGGTACACACAAATACACAGGACAGAGGTTGAGTCAACTTTAATCCATGTCAACTGGCTGCAAGTGTGATTTAGTTATTGCAAACACCTGTTAGGTGCCACAGGTAAGTTACAGGTGCTGTTAATTCCACAAATTAGAGAAGCATCACATGATTTTTCTGACAGTGCCAATACTTTGACCACCCCCTTTTTATGTTTAGTGTGGAACTATATCCAATTTGGCTTTAGGACAATTCTTTTAGTGTTTTTTTCATTGAATACAAATTAAATGAAGATAATACCAAAGAATTTGTGATTGCAATCATTTTCAGGAGGAAACTGAGTATTATCTGACAGAATTGCAGGGGCGTCAATACTTTTGGCCAACACTGTATACAATATATATATATATATATATAATATATTATAATATAAATAATATATATATATATATATATATATATATATATATATACACACATATACATATAAATACATGTAGTTTATGCCTTTGACCGATTTTCTCCATGCATACTGGCCACACTATAGATAGAAGATAGATTGGTGTATGTATATATATATATATAATATATATATATATATACATATACATACATACACCAATCTATCTTCTATCTATAGTGTGGCCAGTATGCATGGGCAACACCGGTCAAAGATATAAACTACATGTATTTGTGTGTGTGTATGTATAATATTAATAAATATATATACCGTATATACTCGTGTATAAGCCGACCCGTGTATAAGCCGACCCCCCTACTTTTGCCCCCAAAACCTGGGAAAATCTATTGACTCGCGTATAAGCCGAGGGTGGACTCCAGCACAGGTATACAACCCCCAGCAGTGAGGTATACAGCAGCCTCCCCAGTGGTAGTATACAGCAGCCTCCCCAGTGGTAGTATACAGCAGCAGCCCCAGTGGTAGTATACAGCAGCCCCAGAGGTATATGCAGCCCAGAGGTATATGCAGCCCCAGAGGTGTATACAGCAGCCCCAATATACAGCAGCCCCAGTGGTATTGCAGCCTCAGTGGTATTGCAGCCCCTATATACAGCAGCCCCAGTGGTATTGCAGCCCCAGTGGTATTGCAGCCCCTATATACAGCAGCCCCAGTGGTATTGCAGCCCCAGTGGTGTATACAGCAGCCCCTATATACAGCAGCCCCAGTGGTATTGCAGCCCCAGTGGTGTATACAGCAGTCCCTATATACAGCAGCCCCAGTGGTATTGCAGCCCCAGTGGTATTGCAGCCCCTATATACAGCAGCCCAGTGGTATTGCAGCCCCAGTGGTATTGCAGCCCCTATATACAGCAGCTCCAGTGGTATTGCAGCCCCTATATACAGCAGCCCCAGTGGTATTGCAGCCCCAGTAATGCAGGGCCCCTATATACAGCAGCCCCAGTGGTATTGCAGCCCCAGTGGTATTGCAGCCCCTATATACAGCAGCCCTAGTGGTATTGCAGCCCCAGTAATGCAGGGCCCCTATATACAGCAGTCCCAGTGGTAGTATACAGGCAGCCTCAGTAATGCAGGGCCCCCCCCTCATGCTCCGGTCTCCTGTAAAGCAAGTTATACTTATCAGTGCCCGCTGCCGTCCGCGCCCGCCGCTGCCGACATCCCGATCCTCCGTCTTCATGCATCTTCTTCCTGTTTCCTGTGCGCGTCGCCGGTAATGACGTCACTGCCTGCGACGCGCACAGAGCAGGAAGAAGATGAATGAAGATGGAGGATCGCATGTCGGCAGTGGCGGGCGCGGACGGCAGCGGGCACTGATAAGTATAACTTGCTTTACAGGTGACCGGAGCATGAGGGGGGGGGCCCTGCATTACTGGGGATGCGGGGGCTGCTGTATACCGCTGTATACAGCAGCCCCCGCACTGACTCGCGTATAAGCCGAGGGGGTACTTTTCAGCCCAATTTTTGGGCTGAAAAACTCGGCTTATACGCGAGTATATACGGTATATATATATATATATATACATATATATTAAAATATATAATGAAAATATATGTGGAGCAGCTCAAAATATTTCAGGTGCAGGCCCTCCTACCATAGATCCTTAGGTGTAGATATTAAGAAAAAATGAGCAGCAGCACATTCTTTAAAAGGGAAAAGCGTGGATTTACTCCCAGGACCGCAACTTTCGGCTTGTCAAAGCCTTTTTCAAGCAGTACAGTCTGAGCTATAAAGTGTACAGGTATATATAGCCCACCACAGGGTAATTCCATTACAACAGTGATTACATAATTAGTGTAAAAAAAGTGACATTAATACGGTGAAACAAGTGTTTAAAATTACATACAATCATAACAGTGATGCAGGTAAAACCTT
>JARQOC010000005.1:94384956-94601675 GCA_033576535.1 Allobates femoralis
TACTCGTGCCCATTTTTTCTATATTGACTTGAGAATTTTTGGGGAATGCGAGTTTCCTTTTCTGTGGCTTTTGCTTTTCATTTTGGTACAGTGACTCACAAAACTATGAGGACCCTCGATGCATATTTTGGCCAAAATATCGACCAATACCTCATATTTATCATTTACAGTTTTGCATGCTATGCTGGATTCAGCCAATCCCATCTATATTGGCCTTGTTATCTAGGGCACCTGTCCGGTGGGGGGTACTGATAGTGCTGGGCAGCATCCTGATCTAATAGTATGGGTGTCATTAATAGGCTATAAGCGATCGCCCTTCCATGAATTAGTCGGTTGTGATTGTCTCATCAGTATTTTGCACCAGTGTTTGCCTCCATCTTTATACAGGAGGCTACTGCATTAGTTTGTGACCTGGGCAGATAAATACTCTTGCCCTTTTTTGCTATAATGAATTTAGATAGAGATAAATCAATCAATCCAGCATCTATCTCGCTCCTCCGGCCAACAGCAACTCTATAGATACCACCGTAGGCCTGCGGGTAAGTCTCTATCCCTGTACAGGGGTATAATGGTGAAGGCAGAGATCTTTGGCCCTGTGGTAAGACTCTATCCCTGTACATGGGTAAAATGGTGAAGGCAGAGATCTCTGGCTCTGTGGTAAGACTCTATCCCTGTACAGGGGTATAATGGTAAAGGCCAGAGATCCATGGCCCTGTGGTAAGACTCTATCCCTGTACAGAGGTATAATGGTGAAGGCAGAGATCTCTGTCCCTGTGATAAGTCTCTATCCCTGTACGGGGGTATAATGGTGAAGGCCAGAGATCCCTAGCCCTGTGGTAAGCCACTATCCCTGTACAGGGGAATAATGACGAAGGAAGAGATCTCTGGCCCTGTGGTAAGTCTCTATCCCTGCACAGGGGTATAATGTTGAAGGTCAGAGATCCCTGGCTATGTGGTAAGCCTCTATTCCTGTACATTGGTAAAATGGTGAAGGTAGAGATCTCTGGCCCTGTGGTAAGCCTCTATCCCTGTACAGAGGTATAATAGTGAAGACAGAGATCTCTGGCTCTATGGTAAGTCTCTATCCCTGTAAAGCGGTATAATGGTGAAGGCAGAGATCTCTGGCCCTGTGGTAAGACTCTATCCCTGTACATGGGTAAAATGGTGAAGGGAGAGATCTCTGGCCCTGTGTTAAGTCTCTATCCCTGTAAAGCGGTATAATGGTGAAGGCAGAGATCTCTGGCCCTGTGGTAAGCCTATATCCCTGTACAGAGGTATAATGGTGAAGGCAGAGATCCCTGGCCCTGTGGTAAGCCTCTATCCCTGTACAGGGATATAATGGTGAGGGCAGAAATCTCTGGCCCTGTGGTAAGTCTCTATCCCTGTACAGGGGTATAATGGTGAAAGCAGAGATCCCTGGCTCTGTGGTAAGTCTCTATCCCTGTACAGGGGTATAATGGTGAAGGCACAGATCTCTGGCTCTGTGGTAAGCCTCTATCCCTGTACAGGGGAATAATGGTGAAGGAAGATATCTCTGGCCCTGTGGTAAGCCTCTATCCCTGTACAGGGGAATAATGGTGAAGGCAGAGATCTCTGGCTCTATGGTAAGTCTCTATCCCTGTAAAGCGGTATAATGGTGAAGGCAGAGATCCATGGCCCTGTGGTAAGACTCTATCCCTGTACATGGGTAAAATGGTGAAGGGAGAGATCTCTGGCCCTGTGTTAAGTCTCTATCCCTGTACAGGGGTATAATGGTGAAAGCAGAGATCCCTGGCTCTGTGGTAAGTCTCTATCCCTGTACAGGGGTATAATGGTGAAGGAACAGATCTCTGGCTCTGTGGTAAGCCTCTATCCCTGTACAGGGGTATAATGGTGAAGGCACAGATCTCTGGCTCTGTGGTAAGCCTCTATCCCTGTACAGTGGAATAATGGTGAAGGAAGATATCTCTGGCCCTGTGGTAAGCCTCTATCCCTGTACAGGGGAATAATGGTGAAGGCAGAGATCTCTGTCTCTGTGGTAAGCCTCTATCCCTGTACAGAGGTATAATGTTGAAGGCAGAGATCTCTGGCCCTGTGGTAAGGCTCTATCCCTGTACAGAGGTATAATGGTGTAGGTAGAGATCCCTGGGCCTGTGGTAAGTCTCTATACCTGTACAGGGGTATAATGGTGAAGGAAGAGATCTCTGGCTCTGTGGTAAGCCTCAATCCCTGCACAGGGGTATAATGGTGAAGGCGGAGATCCCTGGGCCTGTGGTAAGTCTCTATCCCTGTACAGGGGTATAATGGTGAAGGCAGAGATCCCTGGGCCTGTGGTAAGTCTCTATCCCTGTACAGGGGTATAATGGTGAAGGAAGAGATCTCTGGTTCTGTGGTAAGACTATCCCTGTACACAGGGGTATAATGGTGAAGGCAGAGATACCTGGGCCTGTGGTAAGTCTCTATCCCTGTACAGGGGTATAATGGTGAAGGCAGAGATCCCTGGGCCTATGGTAAGACTCTATCCCTGTACAGAGGTATAATGGTGAAGGCAGAGATCCCTGGGCCTGTGTTGCAAGTCTCAATCCCTTTACAGGGGTATAATGGTGAAGGCAGAGATCCCTGGGCCTGTGGTAAGTCTCTATCCCTGTACAGGGGTATAATGGTGAAGGCAGAGATCCCTGGGCCTGTAGTAAGTCTCTATCCCTGTACAGGGGTATAATGGTGAAGGCGGAGATCCCTGGGCCTGTGGTAAGTCTCTATCCCTGTACAGGGGTATAATGGTGAAGGAAGAGATCTCTGGCTCTGTGGTAAGCCTCAATCCCTGCACAGGGGTATAATGGTGAAGGCGGAGATCCCTGGGCCTGTGGTAAGTCTCTATCCCTGTACAGGGGTATAATGGTGAAGGCAGAGATCCCTGGCCTATGGTAAGACTCTATCCCTGTACAGAGGTAAAATGGTGAAGGCAGAGATCCCTGGTCGTGTGTCGCAAGTCTCAATCCCTGTACAGGGGTATAATGGTGAAGGCAGAGATCCCTGGGCTGTGGTAAGTCTCTATCCCTGTACAGGGGTATAATGGTGAAGGCAGAGATCCCTGGCCTGTGGTAAGACTCTATCCCTGTACAGGGGTATAATGGTGATGGCAGAGATCCCTGGGCCTATGGTAAGGCTCTATCCCTGTACAGGGGTATAATGGTGAAGGCAGAGATCCCTGGGCCTATGGTAAGACTCTATCCCTGTACAGAGGTATAATGGTGAAGGCAGAGATCCCTGGGCCTGTGTCGCAAGTCTCTATCCCTGTACAGGGGTATAATGGTGAAGGCAGAGATCCCTGGCCCTGTGGTAAGACTCTATCTCTGTACAGGGGTATAATGGTGAAGGCAGAGATCCCTAGGCCTGTGGTAAGTCTCTATCCCTGTACAGGGGTATAATGGTGAAGGCGGAGATCCCTGGGCCTGTGGTAAGTCTCTATCCCTGTACAGGGGTATAATGGTGAAGGAAGAGATCTCTGGCTCTGTGGTAAGCCTCAATCCCTGCACAGGGGTATAATGGTGAAGGCGGAGATCCCTGGGCCTGTGGTAAGTCTCTATCCCTGTACAGGGGTATAATGGTGAAGGAAGAGATCTCTGGTTCTGTGGTAAGACTATCCCTGTACAGGGGTATAATGGTGAAGGCAGAGATCCCTGGGCCTGTGGTAAGTCTCTATCCCTGTACAGGGGTATAATGGTGAAGGCAGAGATCCCTGGGCCTATGGTAAGACTCTATCCCTGTACAGAGGTATAATGGTGAAGGCAGAGATCCCTGGGCCTGTGGTAAGTCTCTTTCCCTGTACAGGGATATAATGGTGAAGGCAGAGATCCCTGGCCCTGTGGTAAGACTCTATCCCTGTACAGGGGTAAATTGGTGAAGGCAGAGATCCTGGGCCTGTGGTAAGTCTCTATCCCTGTACAGGGGTATAATGGTGAAGGCGGAGATCCCTGGGCCTGTGGTAAGCCTCTATCCCTGTACAGGGGTATAATGGTGAAGGAAGAGATCTCTGGCCCTGTGGTAAGCCTCTATCCCTGTACAGGGGTATAATGGTGAAGGAAGAGATCTCTGGTTCTGTGGTAAGACTATCCCTGTACAAGGGTATAATGGTGAAGGAAGAGATCTCTGGTTCTGTGGTAAGACTATCCCTGTAGAGGGGTATAATGGTGAAGGCAGAGATCCCTGGGCCTGTGGTAAGTCTCTATCCCTGTACAGGGGAATAATGGTGAAGCCAGAGATCTCTGTCTCTGTGGTAAGCCTCTCTCCCTGTACAGGGGTATAATGTTGAAGGCAGAGATCTCTGGCCCTGTGGTAAGGCTCTATCCCTGTACAGAGGTATAATGGTGTAGGTAGAGATCCCTGGGCCTGTGGTAAGTCTCTATACCTGTACAGGGGTATAATGGTGAAGGAAGAGATCTCTGGCTCTGTGGTAAGCCTCAATCCCTGCACAGGGGTATAATGGTGAAGGCGGAGATCCCTGGGCCTGTGGTAAGTCTCTATCCCTGTACAGGGGTATAATGGTGAAGGCAGAGATCTCTGGTTCTGTGGTAAGACTATCCCTGTACAGGGGTATAATGGTGAAGGCAGAGATCCCTGGGCCTGTGGTAAGTCTCTATCCCTGTACAGGGTATAATGGTGAAGGCAGAGATCCCTGGGCCTATGGTAAGACTCCATCCCTGTACAGAGGTATAATGGTGAAGGCAGAGATCCCTGGTCCTGTGTCGCAAGTCTCAATCCCTGTACAGGGGTATAATGGTGAAGGCAGAGATCCCTGGGCCTGTGGTAAGTCTCTATCCCTGTACAGGGGTATAATGGTGAAGGCAGAGATCCCTGGCCCTGTGGTAAGTCTCTATCCCTGTACAGGGGTATAATGCTGAAGGCAGAGATCCCTGGGCCTGTGGTAAGTCTCTATCCCTGTACAGGGGTATAATGGTGAAGGCGGAGATCCCTGGGCCTGTGGTAAGTCTCTATCCCTGTACAGGGGTATAATGGTGAAGGAAGAGATCTCTGGCCCTGTGGTAAGCCTCTATCCCTGTACAGGGGTATAATGGTGAAGGAAGAGTTCTCTGGTTCTGTGGTAAGACTATCCCTGTACAGGGGTATAATGGTGAAGGCAGAGATCCCTGGGCCTGTGGTAAGTCTCTATCCCTGTACAGGGGTATAATGGTGAAGGCAGAGATCCCTGGGCCTGTGGTAAGTCTCTATCCCTGTACAGGGGTATAATGGTGAAGGAAGAGATCTCTGGTTCTGTGGTAAGACTATCCCTGTACAGGGGTATAATGGTGAAGGCAGAGATCCCTGGGCCTGTGGTAAGTCTCTATCCCTGTACAGGGGTATAATGGTGAAGGCAGAGATCCCTGGGCCTATGGTAAGACTCTATCCCTGTACAGAGGTATAATGGTGAAGGCAGAGATCCCTGGTCCTGTGTCGCAAGTCTCAATCCCTGTACAGGGGTATAATGGTGAAGGAAGAGATCTCTGGTTCTCTGGTAAGACTATCCCTGTACAGGGGTATAATGGTGAAGGCGGAGATCCCTGGGCCTGTGATAAGTCTCTATCCCTGTACAGGGGTATAATGGTGAAGGCAGAGATCCCTGGGCCTGTGGTAAGTCTCTATCCCTGTACAGGGGTATAATGGTGAAGGAAGAGATCTCTGGTTCTGTGGTAAGACTATCCCTTGTGAGGTAGCAACCGGGGAACCCGCTTGCATAACGACAAAACACGTGTTTATAAGTTTAACCAATGTCTACCCGTTTATTTTCACATATTAATAACATAACCCGGGTAGCATGTTGACACATATCACATTGATTAAAAACACCATACATAAATACACCATACATTTACATATAACATTACATAATACATGTATTGCACATAATGCTTATAGTAACCCGGGACCTGTAACCATCTCTCTGTCCCCATTGGAGCTCTACTAACAGCTCCCGTGGTGGCTACGGCCTCCGGCCTATATACATTTCACATACATTTAACATCAAGTACCATATGAACGGGCCCTATGGGTCCCCATGGCGGAACCCGTCGCCTGGCTCTATTTCCCCAGCTTCATACTACCCCGGAATCAGGACTCCAGCCTGACCGGGTTCTTACATACCATATGTGATCCATCCTATAAGCCACCATGGACCACACACGTCCTTTCACTCGCTCACAGCCCATCATACACATCCATGGACTGTGGCTCCTCTGGGCTCAGAACAGGGATTGGCAAACCCTAGTAACCTGTGGGGTGAACCACCCGTTACCCAGTATGGGAGCCCTTCTAACCCCTTCTTCTGACCTCTCGTACACACATTCCGGTTCATCAGGTCCTTTAACTGAGTACTCCGACTCGGACCCAAAGGCGGTCTATGCCCGCCTGGCACACTCCATAAAATCCCCTTCCGAAGGGCTACATTCAATCGCCTCCCGAAGGGCTACATTCAATCGCCTCCCGAAGGGCTACATTCAATCCGGTTCATCAGGTCCTTTAACTGAGTGCTCTGACTCGGACCCAAAAGCGGTCTATGCCCGCCGGGCACACTATACACGATTGCCTTTAACTGAGTACTCCGACTCGGACCCAAAGGCGGTCTATGCCCGCCTGGCACACTCCATAAAATCGCCTTCCGAAGGGCTACATTCAATCGCCTCCCGAAGGGCATACATTCATTCGCCTCCCGAAGGGCTACATTCATTCCGGTTCATCAGGACCTTTAACTGACTCCACTGAGTCGGTCCCAAGGGCGGTCTATGCCCGCCTGGCACACTTCATACATCGGCCCCTATAGGGCTACATTCACTCGCTGGTCTTTTAAAAAGCCATACAGTACTTATAAGGTTCAACAGGTCCTTCACTGGACCTAATGGCGGCTACACTCGCCTAGCATGATTTACACACAAGGTGCACAGTTCACACAATCATTCAGGAACTGCTTTCTTACCGGGCACGGATCCGGGTCTCGCTACCTGTGTCACAGGTTCCACCAGGCATCCCCACGGGCCCCTTCCCGGACGTGTGGTGAACCACGCCCGGACCAGCGTCCACGGGTCAACCACGGCTTCCCCCTCCAGGTGCGGACACGACCCCGGACCTCGGCACCGCCATGGAGCTAGCATGCTCCCGTCATTTACTCAGAGCCTCTAGACTGCTCTGCATTTGGCTGGTCTCAGCTTCCATCTGGTCTCTGAATTCTCTCAATCACTCAACTGGCTGCCTCTTATCGTGCCAGCCACTCCCACATGGACACACCCCCTTAGCTGCCGGTAATCAGCCTTTCACACAGCTCAGGTTAACTCCCTGTGTAACGGGTTGTCAGCACTCAACCCTCATTCCTTAGGGCTTCCTCAATCTCATCCCACTCTCACTGCCGCTCATTAGGCTCATGAAACCTTGTGTTCACAGTTGGTTCACACAGCATGATCAGTCAAACGGGCCAGTGTTCACAGGATCATACCTTGATCCTGCATGTGACGCGTCCCGGCCATGAGGACCATGCCGGCGGTGCCTCACACCCTGTACAGGGGTATAATGGTGAAGGCAGAGATCCCTGGGCCTGTGGTAAGTCTCTATCCCTGTACAGGGGTATAATGGTGAAGGCAGAGATCCCTGGGCCTGTAGTAAGTCTCTATCCCTGTACAGGGGTATAATGGTGAAGGCGGAGATCCCTGGGCCTGTGGTAAGTCTCTATCCCTGTACAGGGGTATAATGGTGAAGGAAGAGATCTCTGGCTCTGTGGTAAGCCTCAATCCCTGCACAGGGGTATAATGGTGAAGGCGGAGATCCCTGGGCCTGTGGTAAGTCTCTATCCCTGTACAGGGGTATAATGGTGAAGGCAGAGATCCCTGGGCCTGTGGTAAGTCTCTATCCCTGTACAGGGGTATAATGGTGAAGGAAGAGATCTCTGGTTCTGTGGTAAGACTATCCCTGTAGAGGGGTATAAGGGTGAAGGCAGAGATCCCTGGGCCTGTGGTAAGTCTCTATCCCTGTACAGGGGTATAATGGTGACGGCAGAGATCCCTGGGCCTATGGTAAGACTCTATCCCTGTACAGAGGTAAAATGGTGAAGGCAGAGATCCCTGGTCCTGTGTCGCAAGTCTCAATCCCTGTACAGGGGTATAATGGTGAAGGCAGAGATCCCTGGGCCTTTGGTAAGTCTCTATCCCTGTACAGGGGTATAATGGTGAAGGCAGAGATCCCTGGCCCTGTGGTAAGACTCTATCCCTGTACAGGGGTATAATGGTGAAGGCAGAGATCCCTGGGCCTGTGTCGCAAGTCTCTATCCCTGTACAGGGGTATAATGGTGAAGGCAGAGATCCCTGGCCCTGTGGTAAGACTCTATCCCTGCACAGGGGTATAATGGTGAAGGCAGAGATCCCTGGGCCTGTGGTAAGTGTCTATCCCTGTACAGGGGTATAATGGTGAAGGCGGAGATCCCTGGGCCTGTGGTAAGTCTCTATCCCTGTACAGGGGTATAATGGTGAAGGAAGAGATCTCTGGCTCTGTGGTAAGCCTCAATCCCTGCACAGGGGTATAATGGTGAAGGCGGAGATCCCTGGGCCTGTGTTAAGTCTCTATCCCTGTACAGGGGTATAATGGTGAAGGCAGAGATCCCTGGGCCTGTGGTAAGTCTCTATCCCTGTACAGGGGTATAATGGTGAAGGAAGAGATCTCTGGTTCTGTGGTAAGCCTCTATCCCTGTACAGGGGTATAATGGTGAAGGAAGAGATCTCTGGTTCTGTGGTAAGACTATCCCTGTACAGGGGTATAATGGTGAAGGCAGAGATCCCTGGGCTTGTGGTAAGTCTCTATCCCTGTACAGGGGTATAATGGTGAAGGCAGAGATCCCTGGGCCTGTGGTAAGTCTCTATCCCTGTACAGGGGTATAATGGTGAAGGAAGAGATCCCTGGGCCTGTGGTAAGTCTCTATCCCTGTACAGGGGTATAATGGTGAAGGCAGAGATCCCTGGGCCTATGGTAAGACTCCATCCCTGTACAGAGGTATAATGGTGAAGGCAGAGATCCCTGGTCCTGTGGTAAGTCTCTATCCCTGTACAGGGGTATAATGGTGAAGGAAGAGATCAATTCTGTGGTAAGACTATCCCTGTACAGGGGTATAATGGTGAAGGCAGAGATCCCTGGGCCTGTGGTAAGTCTCTATCCCTGTACAGGGGTATAATGGTGAAGGCAGAGATCCCTGGGCCTATGGTAAGACTCTATCCCTGTACAGAGGTATAATGGTGAAGGAAGAGATCCCTGGTCCTGTGTCGCAAGTCTCAATCCCTGTACAGGGGTATAATGGTGAAGGCAGAGATCCCTGGGCCTGTGGTAAGTCTCTATCCCTGTACAGGGGTATAATGGTGAAGGCAGAGATCCCTGGCCCTGTGGTAAGTCTCTATCCCTGTACAGGGGTATAATGGTGAAGGCAGAGATCCCTGGGCCTGTGGTAAGTCTCTATCCCTGTACAGGGTATAATGGTGAAGGCGGAGATCCCTGGGCCTGTGGTAAGTCTCTATCCCTGTACAGGGGTATAATGGTGAAGGAAGAGATCTCTGGCCCTATGGTAAGCCTCTATCCCTGTACAGGGGTATAATGGTGAAGGAAGAGATCTCTGGTTCTGTGGTAAGACTATCCCTGTACAGGGGTATAATGGTGAAGGCAGAGATCCCTGGGCCTGTGGTAAGTCTCTATCCCTGTCCAGGGGTATAATGGTGAAGGCAGAGATCCCTGGGCCTGTGGTAAGTCTCTATCCCTGTACAGGGGTATAATGGTGAAGGAAGAGATCTCTGGTTCTGTGGTAAGACTATCCCTGTACAGGGGTATAATGGTGAAGGCAGAGATCCCTGGGCCTGTAGTAAGTCTCTATCCCTGTACAGGGGTATAATGGTGAAGGCAGAGATCCCTGGGCCTATGGTAAGACTCTATCCCTGTACAGAGGTATAATGGTGAAGGCAGAGATCCCTGGTCCTGTGTCGCAAGTCTCAATCCCTGTACAGGGGTATAATGGTGAAGGAAGAGATCTCTGGTTCTGTGGTAAGACTATCCCTGTACAGGGGTATAATGGTGAAGGCGGAGATCCCTGGGCCTGTGATAAGTCTCTATTCCTGTACAGGGGTATAATGGTGAAGGCAGAGATCCCTGGGCCTGTGGTAAGTCTCTATCCCTGTACAGGGGTATAATGGTGAAGGAAGAGATCTCTGGTTCTGTGGTAAGACTATCCCTTGTGAGGTAGCAACCGGGGAACCCGCTTGCATAACGACAAAACACGTGTTTATAAGTTTAACCAATGTCTACCCGTTTATTTTCACATATTAATAACATAACCCGGGTAGCATGTTGACACATATCACATTGATTAAAAACACCATACATAAATACACCATACATTTACATATAACATTACATAATACATGTATTGCACATAATGCTTATAGTAACCCGGGACCTGTAACCATCTCTCTGTCCCCATTGGAGCTCTACTAACAGCTCCCGTGGTGGCTACGGCCTCCGGCCTATATACATTTCACATACATTTAACATCAAGTACCATATGAACGGGCCCTATGGGTCCCCATGGCGGAACCCGCCGCCTGGCTCTATTTCCCCAGCTTCATACTACCCCGGAATCAGGACTCCAGCCTGACCGGGTTCTTACATACCATATGTGATCCATCCTATAAGCCACCATGGACCACACACGTCCTTTCACTCGCTCACAGCCCATCATACACATCCATGGACTGTGGCTCCTCTGGGCTCAGAACAGGGATTGGCAAACCCTAGTAACCTGTGGGGTGAACCACCCGTTACCCAGTACGGGAGCCCTTCTAACCCCTGCTTCTGACCTCTCGTACACACATTCCGGTTCATCAGGTCCTTTAACTGAGTACTCCGACTCGGACCCAAAGGCTATCTATGCCCGCCTGGCACACTCCATAAAATCGCCTCCCGAAGGGCTACATTCAATCGCCTCCCGAAGGGCTACATTCAATCCGGTTCATCAGGTCCTTTAACTGAGTGCTCTGACTCGGACCCAAAAGCGGTCTATGCCCGCCTGGCACACTAAACACGATTGCCTCCAAAGGGCTACATTCATTCGCCTCCCGAAGGGCTACATTCATTCCGGTTCATCAGGACCTTTAACTGACTCCATTGAGTCGGTCCCAAGGGCGGTCTATGCCCGCCTGGCACACTTCATACATCGGCCCCTATAGGGCTACATTCACTCGCTGGTCTTTTAAAAAGCCATACAGTACTTATAAGGTTCAACAGGTCCTTCACTGGACCTAATGGCGGCTACACTCGCCTAGCATGATTTACACACAAGGTGCACAGTTCACACAATCATTCAGGAACTGCTTTCTTACCGGGCACGGATCCGGGTCTCGCTACCTGTGTCACAGGTTCCACCAGGCGTCCCCACGGGCCCCTTCCCGGACGTGTGGTGAACCACGCCCGGACCAGCGTCCACGGGTCAACCACGGCTTCCCCCTCCAGGTGCGGACACGACCCCGGACCTCAGCACCGCCATGGAGCTAGCATGCTCCCGTCATTTACTCAGAGCCTCTAGACTGCTCTGCATTTGGCTGGTCTCAGCTTCCATCTGGTCTCTGAATTCTCTCAATCACTCAACTGGCTGCCTCTTATCGTGCCAGCCACTCCCACATGGACACACCCCCTTAGCTGCTGGTAATCAGCCTTTCACACAGCTCAGGTTAACTCCCTGTGTTCCGGGTTGTCAGCACTCAACCCTCATTCCTTAGGGCTTCCTCAATCTCATCCCACTCTCACTGCCGCTCATTAGGCTCATGAAACCTTGTGTTCACAGTTGGTTCACACAGCATGATCAGTCAAACGGGCCAGTGTTCACAGGATCATACCTTGATCCTGCATGTGACGCGCCCCGGCCATGAGGACCATGCCGGCGGTGCCTCACACCCTGTACAGGGGTATAATGGTGAAGGCAGAGATCCCTGGGCCTGTGGTAAGTCTCTATCCCTGTACAGGGGTATAATGGTGAAGGCAGAGATCCCTGGGCCTGTAGTAAGTCTCTATCCCTGTACAGGGGTATAATGGTGAAGGCGGAGATCCCTGGGCCTGTGGTAAGTCTCTATCCCTGTACAGGGGTATAATGGTGAAGGAAGAGATCTCTGGCTCTGTGGTAAGCCTCAATCCCTGCACAGGGGTATAATGGTGAAGGCGGAGATCCCTGGGCCTGTGGTAAGTCTCTATCCCTGTACAGGGGTATAATGGTGAAGGCAGAGATCCCTGGGCCTGTGGTAAGACTCTATCCCTGTACAGAGGTAAAATGGTGAAGGCAGAGATCCCTGGTCCTGTGTCGCAAGTCTCAATCCCTGTACAGGGGTATAATGGTGAAGGCAGAGATCCCTGGGCCTTTGGTAAGTCTCTATCCCTGTACAGGGGTATAATGGTGAAGGCAGAGATCCCTGGCCCTGTGGTAAGACTCTATCCCTGTACAGGGGTATAATGGTGAAGGCAGAGATCCCTGGGCCTATGGTAAGACTCTATCCCTGTACAGAGGTATAATGGTGAAGGCAGAGATCCCTGGGCCTGTGTCGCAAGTCTCTATCCCTGTACAGGGGTATAATGGTGAAGGCAGAGATCCCTGGCCCTGTGGTAAGTGTCTATCCCTGTACAGGGGTATAATGGTGAAGGCGGAGATCCCAGGGCCTGTGGTAAGTCTCTATACCTGTACAGGGGTATAATGGTGAAGGAAGAGATATCTGGCTCTGTGGTAAGCCTCAATCCCTGCACAGGGGTATAATGTTGAAGGCGGAGATCCCTGGGCCTGTGGTAAGTCTCTATCCCTGTACAGGGGTATAATGGTGAAGGCAGAGATCCCTGGGCCTGTGGTAAGTCTCTATCCCTGTACAGGGGTATAATGGTGAAGGAAGAGATCTCTGGTTCTGTGGTAAGACTATCCCTGTACGGGGGTATAATGGTGAAGGCAGAGATCCCTGGGCCTGTGGTAAGTCTCTATCCCTGTACAGGGGTATAATGGTGAAGGCAGAGATCCCTGGGCCTATGGTAAGACTCTATCCCTGTACAGAGGTATAATGGTGAAGGCAGAGATCCCTGGTCCTGTGTCGCAAGTCTCAATCCCTGCACAGGGGTATAATGGTGAAGGCAGAGATCCCTGGGCCTGTGGTAAGTCTCTATCCCTGTACAGGGCTATAATGGTGAAGGCAGAGATCCCTGGCCCTGTGGTAAGACTCTATCCCTGTACAGGGGTATAATGGTGAAGGCAGAGATCCCTGGGCCTGTGGTAAGTCTCTATCCCTGTACAGGGGTATAATGGTGAAGGCGGAGATCCCTGGGCCTGTGGTAAGTCTCTATCCCTGTACAGGGGTATAATGGTGAAGGAAGAGATCTCTGGCCCTGTGGTAAGCCTCTATCCCTGTACAGGGGTATAATGGTGAAGGAAGAGATCTCTGGTTCTGTGGTAAGACTATCCCTGTACAGGGGTATAATGGTGAAGGCAGAGATCCCTGGGCCTGTGGTAAGTCTCTATCCCTGTACAGGGGTATAATGGTGAAGGCAGAGATCCCTGGGCCTGTGGTAAGTCTCTATCCCTGTTCAGGGGTATAATGGTGAAGGAAGAGATCCCTGGGCCTGTGGTAAGTCTCTATCCCTGTACAGGGTATAATGGTGAAGGCAGAGATCCCTGGGCCTATGGTAAGACTCTATCCCTGTACAGAGGTATAATGGTGAAGGCAGAGATCCCTGGTCCTGTGTCGCAAGTCTCAATCCCTGTACAGGGGTATAATGGTGAAGGAAGAGATCTCTGGTTCTGTGGTAAGACTATCCCTGTACAGGGGTATAATGGTGAAGGCGGAGATCCCTGGGCCTGCGGTAAGTCTCTATCCCTGTACAGGGTATAATGGTGAAGGCAGAGATCCCTGGGCCTGTGGTAAGTCTCTATCCCTGTACAGGGGTATAATGGTGAAGGAAGAGATCTCTGGTTCTGTGGTAAGACTATCCCTTGTGAGGTAGCAACCGGGGAACCCGCTTGCATAACGACAAAACACGTGTTTATAAGTTTAACCAATGTCTACCCGTTTATTTTCACATATTAATAACATAACCCGGGTAGCATGTTGACACATATCACATTGATTAAAAACACCATACATAAATACACCATACATTTACATATAACATTACATAATACATGTATTGCACATAATGCTTATAGTAACCCGGGACCTGTAACCATCTCTCTGTCCCCATTGGAGCTCTACTAACAGCTCCCGTGGTGGCTACGGCCTCCGGCCTATATACATTTCACATACATTTAACATCAAGTACCATATGAACGGGCCCTATGGGTCCCCATGGCGGAACCCGCCGCCTGGCTCTATTTCCCCAGCTTCATACTACCCCGGAATCAGGACTCCAGCCTGACCGGGTTCTTACATACCATATGTGATCCATCCTATAAGCCACCATGGACCACACACGTCCTTTCACTCGCTCACAGCCCATCATACACATCCATGGACTGTGGCTCCTCTGGGCTCAGAACAGGGATTGGCAAACCCTAGTAACCTGTGGGTGAACCACCCGTTACCCAGTACGGGAGCCCTTCTAACCCCTGCTTCTGACCTCTCGTACACACATTCCGGTTCATCAGGTCCTTTAACTGAGTACTCCGACTCGGACCGAAAGGCGGTCTATGCCCGCCTGGCACACTCCATAAAATCGCCTCCCGAAGGGCTACATTCAATCGCCTCCCGAAGGGCTACATTCAATCCGGTTCATCAGGTCCTTTAACTGAGTGCTCTGACTCGGACCCAAAAGCGGTCTATGCCCGCCTGGCACACTAAACACGATTGCCTCCAAAGGGCTACATTCATTCGCCTCCCGAAGGGCTACATTCATTCCGGTTCATCAGGACCTTTAACTGACTCCACTGAGTCGGTCCCAAGGGCGGTCTATGCCCGCCTGGCACACTTCATACATCGGCCCCTATAGGGCTACATTCACTCGCTGGTCTTTTAAAAAGCCATACAGTACTTATAAGGTTCAACAGGTCCTTCACTGGACCTAATGGCGGCTACACTCGCCTAGCATGATTTACACACAAGGTGCACAGTTCACACAATCATTCAGGAACTGCTTTCTTACCGGGCACGGATCCGGGTCTCGCTACCTGTGTCACAGGTTCCACTAGGCACCCCCACGGGCCCCTTCCCGGACGTGTGGTGAACCACGCCCGGACCAGCGTCCACGGGTCAACCACGGCTTCCCCCTCCAGGTGCGGACACGACCCCGGACCTCGGCACCGGCATGGAGCTAGCATGCTCCCGTCATTTACTCAGAGCCTCTAGACTGCTCTGTACTTGGCTGGTCTCAGCTTCCATCTGGTCTCTAAATTCTCTCAATTACTCAACTGGCTGCCTCTTATCGTGCCAGCCACTCCCACATGGACACACCACCTTAGCTGCCGGTAATCAGCCTTTCACACAGCTCAGGTTAACTCCCTGTGTTCCGGGTTGTCAGCACTCAACCCTCATTCCTTAGGGCTTCCTCAATCTCATCCCACTCTCACTGCCGCTCATTAGGCTCATGAAACCTTGTGTTCACAGTTGGTTCACACAGCATGATCAGTCAAACCGGCCAGTGTGCACAGGATCATACCTTGATCCTGCATGTGACGCGCCCCGGCCATGAGGACCATGCCGGCGGTGCCTCACACCTTGTACAGGGGTATAATGGTGAAGGCAGAGATCCCAGGGCCTGCGGTAAGTCTCTATCCCTGTACAGGGGTATAATGGTGAAGGCAGAGATCCCTGGTCCTGTGGTAAGTCTCTATCCCAGTACAGGGGTATAATGGTGAAGGCGGAGATCCCTGGGCCTGTGGTAAGTCTCTATCCCTGTACAGGGGTATAATGGTGAAGGAAGAGATCTCTGGCTCTGTGGTAAGCCTCAATCCCTGCACAGGGGTATAATGGTGAAGGCGGAGATCCCTGGGCCTGTGGTAAGTCTCTATCCCTGTACAGGGGTATAATGGTGAAGGCAGAGATCCCTGGGCCTGTGGTAAGTCTCTATCCCTGTACAGGGGTATAATGGTGAAGGAAGAGATCTCTGGTTCTGTGGTAAGACTATCCCTGTAGAGGGGTATAATGGTGAAGGCAGAGATCCCTGGGCCTGTGGTAAGTCTCTATCCCTGTACAGGGGTATAATGGTGAAGGCAGAGATCCCTGGGCCTATGGTAAGACTCTATCCCTGTACAGAGGTATAATGGTGAAGGCAGAGATCCCTGGGCCTGTGGTAAGTCTCTATCCCTGTACAGGGGTATAATGGTGAAGGCAGAGATCCCTGGGCCTGTGGTAAGTCTCTATCCCTGTACAGGGGTATAATGGTGAAGGCGGAGATCCCTGGGCCTGTGGTAAGTCTCTATCCCTGTACAGGGGTATAATGGTGAAGGAAGAGATCTCTGGCCCTGTGGTAAGTCTCTATCCCTGTACAGGGGTGTAATGGTGAAGGAAGAGATCTCTGGTTCTGTGGTAAGACTATCCCTGTACAGGGGTATAATGGTGAAGGCAGAGATCCCTGGGCCTGTGGTAAGTCTCTATCCCTGTACAGGGGTATAATGGTGAAGGAAGAGATCTCTGGTTCTGTGGTAAGACTATCCCTGTACAGGGGTATAATGGTGAAGGCAGAGATCCCTGGGCCTGTGGTAAGTCTCTATCCCTGTACAGGGGTATAATGGTGAAGGAAGAGATCTCTGGTTCTGTGGTAAGACTATCCCTGTACAGGGGTATAATGGTGAAGGCAGAGATCCCTGGGCCTGTGGTAAGTCTCTATCCCTGTACAGGGGTATAATGGTGAAGGCAGAGATCCCTGGGCCTATGGTAAGACTCTATCCCTGTACAGAGGTATAATGGTGAAGGCAGAGATCCCTGGTCCTGTGTCGCAAGTCTCAATCCCTGTACAGGGGTATAATGGTGAAGGAAGAGATCTCTGGTTCTGTGGTAAGACTATCCCTGTACAGGGGTATAATAATGAAGGCGGAGATCCCTGGGCCTGTGGTAAGTCTCTATCCCTGTACAGGGGTATAATGGTGAAGGCAGAGATCCCTGGGCCTGTGGTAAGTCTCTATCCCTGTACAGGGGTATAATGGTGAAGGAAGAGATCTCTGGTTCTGTGGTAAGACTATCCCTTGTGAGGTAGCAACCGGGGAACCTGCTTACATAACGACAAAACACGTGTTTAAGTTTAACCAATGTCTACCCGTTTATTTTCACATATTAATAACATAACCCGGGTAGCATGTTGACACATATCACATTGATTAAAAACACCATACATAAATACACCATACATTTACATATAACATTACATAATACATGTATTGCACATAATGCTTATAGTAACCCGGGAGCTGTAACCATCTCTCTGTCCCCATTGGAGCTCTACTAACAGCTCCCGTGGTGGCTACGGCCTCCGGCCTATATACATTTCACATACATTTAACATCAAGTACCATATGAACGGGCCCTATGGGTCCCCATGGCGGAACCCGCCGCCTGGCTCTATTTCCCCAGCTTCATACTACCCCGGAATCAGGACTCCAGCCTGACCGGGTTCTTACATACCATATGTGATCCATCCTATAAGCCACCATGGACCACACACGTCCTTTCACTCGCTCACAGCCCATCATACACATCCATGGACTGTGGCTCCTCTGGGCTCAGAACAGGGATTGGCAAACCCTAGTAACCTGTGGGGTGAACCACCCGTTACCCAGTACGGGAGCCCTTCTAACCCCTGCTTCTGACCTCTCGTACACACATTCCGGTTCATCAGGTCCTTTAACTGAGTACTCCGACTCGGACCGAAAGGCGGTCTATGCCCGCCTGGCACACTCCATAAAATCGCCTCCCGAAGGGCTACATTCAATCGCCTCCCGAAGGGCTACATTCAATCGCTTCCCGAAGGGCTACATTCAATCGCCTCCCGAAGGGTTACATTCAATCGCCTCCCGAAGGGCTACATTCAATCCGGTTCATTAGGTCCTTTAACTGAGTGCTCTGACTCGGACCCAAAAGCGGTCTATGCCCGCCTGGCACACTATACACGATTGCCTCCAAAGGGCTACATTCATTCGCCTCCCGAAGGGCTACATTCATTCCGGTTCATCAGGACCTTTAACTGACTCCACTGAGTCGGTCCCAAGGGCGGTCTATGCCCGCCTGGCACACTTCATACATCGGCCCCTATAGGGCTACATTCACTCGCTGGTCTTTTAAAAAGCCATACAGTACTTATAAGGTTCAACAGGTCCTTCACTGGACCTAATGGCGGCTACACTCGCCTAGCATGATTTACACACAAGGTGCACAGTTCACACAATCATTCAGGAACTGCTTTCTTACCGGGCACGGATCCGGGTCTCGCTACCTGTGTCACAGGTTCCACCAGGCATCCCCACGGGCCCCTTCCCGGACGTGTGGTGAACCACGCCCGGACCAGCAACCACGGGTCAACCACGGCTTCCCCCTCCAGGTGCGGACACGACCCCGGACCTCGGCACCGGCATGGAGCTAGCATGCTCCCGTCATTTACTCAGAGCCTCTAGACTGCTCTGCACTTGGCTGGTCTCAGCTTCCTTCTGGTCTCTGAATTCTCTCAATCACTCAGGTGGCTGCCTCTTATCGTGCCAGCCACTCCCACATGGACACACCACCTTAGCTGCCGGTAATCAGCCTTTCACACAGCTCAGGTTAACTCCCTGTGTTCCGGGTTGTCAGCACTCAACCCTCATTCCTTAGGGCTTCCTCAATCTCATCCCACTCTCACTGCCGCTCATTAGGCTCATGAAACCTTGTGTTCACAGTTGGTTCACACAGCATGATCAGTCAAACCGGCCAGTGTGCACAGGATCATACCTTGATCCTGCATGTGACGCGCCCCGGCGATGAGGACCATGCCGGCGGTGCCTCACACCCTGTACAGGGGTATAATGGTGAAGGCAGAGATCCCTGGGCCTGTGGTAAGTCTCTATCCCTGTACAGGGGTATAATGGTGAAGGCAGAGATCTCTGTCTCTGTGGTAAGCCTCTATCTCTGTACAGGGGAATAATGGTGAAGGCAGAGATCTCTGTCTCTGTGGTAAGCCTCTATCCCTGTACAGGGGTATAATGGTGAAATCCCTGTCCCTGTGGTAAGCCTCTATCCCTGTACAGGGGTATAATGGTGAAGGCAGACATCCCTGGCCCTGTGGTAAGACTCTATCCCTGTACAGGGGAATAATGGTGAAGGCAGAGATCTCTGTCTCTGTGGTAAGCCTCTATCCCAGTACAGGGATATAATGGTGAAGGCAGAGATCTCTGGGCCTGTGGTAAGGCTCTATCCCTGTACAGGGGTATAATGGTGAAGGCAGAGATCTCTGTCTCTGTGGTAAGCCTCTATCCCTGTACAGAGGTATAATGGTGAAGGTAGAGATCCCTGGGCCTGTGGTAAGTCTCTATCCCTGTACAGGGGTATAATGGTGAAGGAAGAGATCTCTGGCTCTGTGGTAAGACTCAATCCCTGCACAGGGGTATAATGGTGAAGGCGGAGATCCCTGGGCCTGTGGTAAGTCTCTATCCCTGTACAGGGGTATAATGGTGAAGGCAGAGATCCCTGGGCCTGTGGTAAGCCTCTATCCCTGTACAGGGGTATAATGGTGAAGGCGGAGATCCCTGGGCCTGTGGTAAGTCTCTATCCCTGTACAGGGGTATAATGGTGAAGGAAGAGATCCCTGGCCCTGTGGTAAGCCTGCATCCCTGTACAGGGGTAAAATGGTGAAATCCCTGTCCCTGTGGTAAGCCTCTATTCCTGTACAGGGGTATAATGGTGAAGGCAGACATCCCTGGCCCTGTGGTAAGCCTCTATCCCTGTACAGGGGAATAATGGTGAAGGCAGAGATCTCTGTCTCTGTGGTAAGCCTCTATCCCTGTACAGGGGTATAATGGTGAAGGCAGAGATCTCTGGGCCTGTGGTAAGGCTCTATCCCTGTACAGGGGTATAATGGTGAAGGAAGAGATCTCTGGTTCTGTGGTAAGACTATCCCTGTACAGGGGTATAATGGTGAAGGCAGAGATCCCTGGGCCTGTGGTAAGTCTCTATCCCTGTACAGGGGTATAATGGTGAAGGCAGAGATCCCTGGGCCTATGGTAAGACTCTATCCCTGTACAGAGGTATAATGGTGAAGGCAGAGATCCCTGGGCCTGTGTCGCAAGTCTCAATCCCTGTACAGGGGTATAATGGTGAAGGAAGAGATCCCTGGCCCTGTGGTAAGCCTGCATCCCTGTACAGGGGTATAATGGTGAAGGCAGAGATCCCTGGGCCTGTGGTAAGTCTCTATCCCTGTACAGGGGTATAATGGTGAAGGCAGAGATCCCTGGGCCTATGGTAAGACTCTATCCCTGTACAGAGGTATAATGGTGAAGGCAGAGATCCCTGGGCCTGTGGTAAGTCTCTATCCCTGTACAGGGGTATAATGGTGAAGGAAGAGATCCCTGGCCCTGTGGTAAGCCTGCATCCCTGTACAGGGGTAAAATGGTGAAGGCGGAGATCCTTGGGCCTGTGGTAAGTCTCTATCCCTGTACAGGGTATAATGGTGAAGGAAGATCTCAGGCCCTGTGGTAAGCCTCTATCCCTGTACAGGGGTATAATGGTGAAGGAAGAGATGCCTGGCCCTGTGGTAAGCCTGCATCCCTGTACAGGGGTAAAATGGTGAAATCCCTGTCCCTGTGGTAAGCCTCTATCCCTGTACAGGGGTATAATGGTGAAGGCAGACATCCCTGGCCCTGTGGTAAGCCTCTATCCCTGTACAGAGGTATAATGGTGAAGGCAGAGATCACTGGCCCTATGGTAAGCCTATATCCCTGTACAGAGGTATAATGGTGAAGGCAGAGATCCCTGGCTCTGTGGTAAGCCTATATCCCTGTACAAAGGTATAATGGTGAAGGCAGAGATCCCTGGCCCTGTGGTAAGCCTCTATCCCTGTACAGGGATATAATGGAGAGGGCAGAAATCTCTGGCCCTGTGGTAAGTCTCTATCCCTGTACAAGGGTATAATGGTGAAAGCAGAGATCCCTGGCTCTGTGGTAAGTCTCTACCCTTCACCCCCGGGCTATTTTCTGTTTTTCATTTTTGTTTTTTCCTCCCCTGCTTCCAAGAGCCATAATGTTTTTATTTTTCTGTCAATATACACATATGATGGCTTGTTTTTTGCGCGACGAGATGTACTTTCATATGCAAGAATTTATTTTACCATATAGTGTACAGGGAAATTGTTTTTTGGGTATTTTAGTTGCCATGTTCACTATATGGGTAAAACCGATGTGACGGGGTGATGCCTCGGGTCGGTATGAGTTTGTAGACACCCAACATGTATACTTTTTTGGTATCTAAGTGGTGAAAAAAAATTCAGAAGTTTGCAAAAAAAACAAAAAACTAACATTTTGCGCCATGTTCAGTGACCCGTAGCGCCCTCATTTTTTGGGATCTGGGGCTGCATGACGGCTTATTTTTTGCATCTTGAGCTAATGTTTCTAATGATACCATTTTTGGGGGGATCCGCAGTTTTGATCGCCCGTTATTGCATTTTATAGAAATATTGCGGCGACCAAAAAAACAGAATTTTGGCGTTTGGACCATTTTTTCCGTTACGGAGTTTATGGCTCTCATTAACGGATTTTAATAGGATGATAGATCGGGCGATTCTGAACGCGGCAATATTTTTTAATACTTTTATTGTGATTGGGGGAAAACGGGGGCGATTTGAACTTTTAAATTTTTTTTTTTTTTTTACAGGTTTTTAAAAACTTGATTTTTTAATTAATTCTTATTTTTACACTGCCCCTTAGAGAGGCACCTTGCTGCACAGGCTGATCACTTCTGGGAGATACAAATGAGCTGCAGCCCGGATCCGATCGGCGCTGTTACCCCGACATCTCAGCTGATGAGATCAGCTGAGATGTCGGAGCTTTGATGTGAGCTCCGCGCCGGAGCTCACATCAAAGCCCCCTTACCGGCTCAGGACGTTGTACAAGGGGATAATGGCCAGGGTCACATCGGCGTTTTTTGTTTAAAATCCTGATCCGGTTTTGAGCTTTAAAAAAGCTCAAAACCGGACCAGGAAAGGCTCCTGATAGAAGCCTATGCAAAACACCGGATGGCTTCACAAGCCATCCGGTGGCCGGATCCGGCACTGCTGCCTGCGTTTAAAATCATGCAGGCAGCAGTTTTCGCAGCGTTTACCGGGACCGCACTGCGGTCACCGGATGGCTCAGGATGTGTAATCCTGAGCCATCCGGTAACTGCAGAGTGTGCGGATCCCGGCTCAGCAAACCTAGTAAAGATTAAATAGCTGCCCTAAATGACTGTTAGAGGTCTGTAGGGGGGCTTAGACCCCCCTACAGACCGGCCGGCCACTTCCATAGTGTTCTTCAACAATGTCTCAGTGTGCACGGGCGAGGAGCCCGTGCATGTCATCCAAAGTGCCCCCCCCCCCTGTATCACTATAGAGGGGTGCATACACCCCTCTATTACAATTATGCTTTAATTATGTCATATACAGCAATAAGTGTCCCAATCGTAATGTCAGAATATATTTACATGTGTTCTGAGGCATAGCAAAGGGAATTCCATGGGCGGGGCTGTGTGCAGTAGCCTCCGCCCGCTCCTTCTTGATGGCCGCCCCCTCTGGCCGTAATCCAGTCTTGTGAGGGCGGGAACGTCGTTAAAGGGGTGTGGCTAACCACAGCACTTAGTTAGCCACGCCCCTTTAACGACGTTCCCGCCCTCACAAGACTGGATTACGGCCAGAGGGGGCGGCCATCAAGAAGGAGCGGGCGGAGGCTACTGCACACAGCCCCGCCCATGGAATTCCCTTCGCTATGCCTCAGAACACATGTAAATATATTCTGACATTACGATTGGGACACTTATTGCTGTATATGACATAATTAAAGCATAATTGTAATAAAGGGGTGTATGCACCCCTCTATAGTGATACAGGGGGGGGGGGCACTTTGGATGACATGCACGGGCTCCTCGCCCGTGCACACTGAGACATTGTTGAAGAACACTATGGAAGTGGCCGGCCGGTCTGTAGGGGGGTCTAAGCCCCCCTACAGACCTCTAACAGTCATTTAGGGCAGCTATTTAATCTTTACTAGGTTTGCTGAGCCGGGATCCGCACACTCTGCAGTTACCGGATGGCTCAGGATTACACATCCTGAGCCATCCGGTGACCGCAGTGCGGTATTCACCACACATTTTTGAAAAAAAATGTGTGTGCCCGGCATTGCGTTCACCGCATCCGGATCCGGATGCGGTGAATGCAATTTATGTTTTCAATGTGACCCTACCCAATGACAGCTGTCTTACATTGTCACCTGTATAAAAGCCTCCTGTCCACACACTCAATGAATCAGTCACACTCAAACTTCTACAACATGGGCAAGACCAAAGAGCTTTCTAAGGATGTCAGGGAAAAGATCCTAGACCTGCACAGGGCTGGAATGGGCTACAAAACCAGAAGTTAGACTGCTTTCACATTTGCGATTTGAAATGCAGCGTACCGAACGCAGCCAAACGCATGCACACTGTGCTCCTATGTTTAACATGGGAATGCTTGGTACCTGCGTTTCGCTGCATTCAGATGAGCATAATTTGTGCGCCCTCCGAATGAAACATGTTGCATTTTTTGTGCGTTCACAGGCGCTTGTTTTATCAGCAAGTGCCCGCAAGTGCACAAACAATGCATGTAAGTTAATGGATCCGCAGTGTCCTCCACATGACAGCACAGGAGAACCCTGCGGATCACATAGAAATCTTTCCCGGTGACTGACACTAATCTCCCAGGACATCCGCGGCGGCCCCCCCCGGAGACATCCGCGGCGGCCCCCCCGGAGACATCCGCGGCGGCCCCCCCGGAGACATCCGCGGCGGCCCCCCCGGAGACATCCGCGGCGACCCCCCCGGAGACATCCGCGGCGGCTCCCAGGAGAGCAGCTGGAGCAGCTGCTGATCTCCCGGGGACGGGCGCCGCTAATCTCCCGGCAGTGTCGGCACGGGAGATTTAAAGAGACAGCTGATCTGACAGCTGTTTAAAACTCCAGCGTCGACATCACCTATTCGGAGACTTAAACAGCTGTCAGATCAGCTGCTTCTTTAAATCTCCCGCGCTGACACCACCGGGAGATTAGCATCGCCCGACGGGAGGAAGAGATCTCCACGGCTGATCTCCGCCTCCCGGCCGCCAAGTCCGCTAATTGGCTGGCCAGGCACCATACTTTGTGAACGCATGCGGAGAATCTCTGCTGCGTTCACATCAGTATAGCAGCGTTTGCGTCTGCATGCCTGACACAGACAGACACAAACGCTAGTGTGAAGGTAGCCTAAGACGCTGGGTGAGAAGGAGGCAACTTTTGGTGCAATAGTAAAAAAATGGAAGAAATACAAAATGAGTGTCAATTCACATCGATCTGGGGCTCCATGTAAGATCTCACCTCGTGGGGTATCCAGGATCATGGGGAAGGTGAGAGATCAACCTAAAACTACACAGGGGAACTTTTTAATGATCTCATGGCAGCTGGGACTACGGTCACCAAGAAAACCACTGGTAACATATTATTCTGTAATGGATTAAAATCCTGCAGTGTCTGCAAAGTCCCACTGCTGAAGAAGGCACATGTGCCCCCGTCTGAAGTTTGCTAGTGAACACCTTGGTGATTCGGAGAGTGATTGGGAGAAGGTGCTGTGGTCAGATGTGACAAACATTGAGCTAATTTGGCAATAAATCAATGCGCCATGTTTGGAGGAAGTGTAATGCTGCCTATGACCCAAAAAACATCATCCCCAGTCAAGCATGGCAGTGGAAATATTCTGTTTTGGGGGTACTTCTCGGCTAAGGGCACAGGACTACTTCACCACATCAATGGGACAATGGAGCCATGTACCATCAAATCCTGAGTGACAACCTCCTTCCCTTCACCAGGACATTAAAAATGGGTCAAGGCTGGGTCTTTCAGCACAACAATGACCCAAAACATACAGCCAATGCAACAAAGGAGTAGCTCAAAAAGAAGCACATTAAGGTCATGAAGTGGCCTAGCCAATCTCCAGACCTTAATCCCACAGAAAACCTATGGAGGGAGCTGAAGCTCCGAGTTGCCAAGCAACAGCCTCAAAATCTTAATGATTTAGAGATGATCTGCAAAGAGGAGTGGAGCAAAATTCCTCCTGACATGTGTGCAAACCTCATCATCAACTACAAGAAACATCTGACGGCTGTGCTGCCAACAAGGGTTTTGCCACCAAGTATTAAGTCTGGATTGCCAGAGGGATCAAATACTTATTTCGCTCTTCAAAATGCAAATACATTTACATAATTTAGACAATGTAATTTTCTGGATTTTATATTCTATCTCTCAAAGTTAAAATTAACTTACCCTTAAAATTATAGACTGTTCATGTCCTTGGCAGTGGGCAAACGTATAAAATCAGCAAGGGATCATATAATCATTTCCCTCACTGTGTGTGTGTGTGTGTATATACACATACATACACACACACATATATATAATAAATATAATATATATATATATATATACACACACATATGTACTTTATATCTTTGACATATATTGCACTGCTTTGCCCTTTATATACCTATTAGCTGCAGAGTCCAGTGTTCCCCATGCTTACTGGCCACACTATAGATAGAAGATATATATACACACACACACATATATAATATATATATATATAAAAATATAAATAATGAAAAATATATGTGGAGCAGCACAAAAAAGAAAATAATTCAGGTGCAAGCCCTCCTACCATAGATCCTTAGGTGTAGATAGGGTGGATAAAAATCTATGTTTTTTTTAAAAAAAAATAAAAATAAAATAAAAAAAATAAAAAAATAAAAAAATCGGATTTTTTTGATTTAAATCGGATTTTTTTGATTTAAATCGGATTTTTTTTCAATAAACTGCTTTTTGAGGAAAATATTTTACCATCCAAAGGTTCTTCCATCATGAGATAAAGCTGAGTTGTTTAACTCAGTAGAATAAAGGCTGTATATGTGTAACATTCACAATGCCATGCTCTTCCAGAGGTTTCTGTAGGATTAGTGGGCAGTTTCTCCTATATTATCACAGACGCTCGCTTTACTTACTCAGTTCTCAAAACTGAATTTGACTCCGCAGAGGTCCCAGCCTCTTCTTCACGGCAAAAATGTTACAACATGAACAGAGTTGAGAAAAACACCTTAATCCTATTGTTCTACAAACCTATGAATACAGAATCAACCCCTTCAGTGCCAAGTCCAAGAAGTTAGACAATATGTTTCTGATTGTTTGGAGTGGAATAGATCTGCACAACACAAGAAGAATGTGAATCTAAAGGGCCTGTCACACGTGTCAATGTCGCCCGCAATATCGCTCATGCGTCACATATTATTAATCGCCTGAGCGATGTGAAATTATCGCAGGTAAGATGTCACACGCGTCAATATGACCCAGCGATGCAGTGATGTCGCCATCTTGCGAGCGATTTTATTTAGTCACTTGTACGATGTCAAAATAGAAAATACGTCGCTGAGTTTAGTGTCACACGCAGCGATGCACAAGGTCTACTGAGCAATGAGCGACAGGTTTTACATCTGGCAGTGAAACCTGCGATCAGCAATCAGCGACATGTCGCTGGTTGCATCGCTTGGTCACACGCTTCAATGTCGCTCCTGCGTCACTTTTATGTCGCTCGAGCGACTGAAAATCCGTGACGTACGAGCGACATTGACAGCGATATTGACGCGTGTGACATCCCCTTAAGTGTGAGGAGGAGGAAGGGCAAGCAGACAAGAAAATGAAAGTGAAACTTTGAGCACAATACTGCAGCATAGCCACAGACAGACAAGTCTGGATCTGTTTGTGTGTACGATCTGACTTTTATTACATTCTTTCCTTATAATGGCAGCAGGCCGTAAAAGAGACCCAGTTTGAGAATATTTTAATGAAGCTCCTTCGCCTATCGGTAAGGCAGGCATGCGTGCAAAATGCAAACGATGCAACAAAGAGATGCAAGGCCTGGTGGCGCGAATGAGGCAACATCACGAGAAGTGCGGTGATGAAGATGACCAAAGAAACACTTCTGAACAGGCAGGATCTTCAGGTTGGTAAACATTTTTATTGAATCCTATTTCTAAAGACTGAACTGTCATGTGTGAGAAAAATTATATTTCTTATTATTACTGTATGTTACTGTCATTTGGTACAGTTATGAAGAAAAACAAATATTCCTTTTGGGTCAGGGGCAGTGATGTGTTGTGTACAATAAGCAGAAATTGTATAATAAACAATAAAATAACAGCATTGACTTTTTTTGTTATGGGGAATTCATGGATTCTGGAAACTATCCACCTCCAAGATCACCATCATCCTGTTCTACAGTTTCAGAGTTATCCATCCAGGATAGTGCTTCATTAGCAGCAGCATCATCATCAGACACCCACAGCCACATATCACCATCACCCAAAAGGAAGAAAAAACCTTTACCTCCTGGAACCACCATAGATAGGTTTGTGATAAGAACTAGCAGATTAGAAAAAGAGTTGATTGATGAAAAAATTGCCCAGTTTATTTATGCAACGAACTCTTCTTTCCGTCTGACTGAGAACCCACATTTCATTAATATGGTTCAGTCACTGAGACCAGGATACAGTCCACCCAGCAGAGCTGATGTTGCAGGGAAACTGCTGGATCAAGTGTATGACAGAGAAATGGAGCAATGTGCAACAGCTCTGGAGGGTAAAATTGTTAACCTAAGTATTGATGGGTGGAGTAATGTCCACAATGATCCTATTGTATGTGCTTGTATAACAACAGAAGAAGGTAAAGTCTTCCTTGCACAAACAACTGATACGTCAGGAAATGCACACACAGCAGAATACTTACAAGAAGTGGCAGTAAAAGCTATAACGACATGTGAACAAAAATTCAAATGTCTAGTACGCAGTTTGGTCACTGACAATGCTGCAAACGTATCCAAGATGAGGAGAGATTTAGAAGAGCAGGGAGGGAATACAAAGCTGCTAATAACATATGGTTGCAGTGCTCATTTGCTGCACCTCTTAGCCAAAGACTTAAGTGTTCCATAAATAAAGGCTAATGTTGTTGAAATTGCTAAATACTTCCGTAATAATCATTTTGCTGCAGCAGCTCTGAAAAGGATGGGTGGAACCAAGCTAACGCTCCCACAAGATGTTGGATGGAACTCTGTGGTGGACTGTTTTGAGCAGTATATCAAAAACTGGCCTATTCTGATGACACTTTGTGAAGAAAATCGAGATAAAATAGATGGCACTGTCAGGCCAAAATCCTCAACATTGGGACTTAAGAGAAATGTTAAACATATGCTGAGCTTCCTGAAACCCATCTCTCAAGCTTTAAACAAAATACAGAAAAATAGCGGATTTATTGCGGATGCTGTTGAAATTTGGAAGGAACTGAGTGAACACTTAAAAACAGAACTACACATGGACAGAATTAAATTACAAGCAGTAAACAAACGAATGGGACAAGCACTGACTCCAGCTCATTTTTTGGCAAATATTGTCAATATCCAATATCAGGGTCAAAACCTAAGTGCTGAGGAAGAGGAGTTAGCTATGACATGGGTATCCAGCAATCATCCATCTTTAATGCCAACTATAATAAACTTCAGAGCTAAGGGGAAACCATTCAAGAAATATATGTTTGCTGAAGATATTTTAAGGAAGGTCACACCAGTAAACTGGTGGAAGTCACTTAAGCGCTTGGATTTAGATTAGTAATGATTTCATTTTAACAGCAGTAGCTTCTTCTGCAGGCTTGAAAGAATATGCTCTTCCTTTGGACTCATTCATTCTAAATTGAGAAATCGGTTGGGACCCAATAAAGCAGGAAAGCTTGTTTTTCTTTTCCAGATTATGAATAGGAACAAAGAAGAATGATGATGAAGATGACAAGTGAGCTATAGAGGACAGCAGGGACAGTAGTATTTAAGTTTTTCATGTGTCGGCTGGGCGGACAGTCTAAGTTTCTTAAAATATATATATATTTTGTTTAGCCAAATTAGTTAACAAACATGGATGTTTGTTTAAGCAAATAACTTATGCTGTAATGTTGTTATTGTTTCAGTTGAATAAATCTATTTAAATTGTTATTAAGGTCAGGATTATTTTTCTCCTTCCTAAGTACAACAGAACAGTGGTGTCCAAATATGAATGATTAACCCATTAAACTGGGGAGAAAAAAGTAATATAAAAAGTGATTCTAAAAATCTTCATCTACTTGCATGTTAAAGTAGCAAGAACTAGTTTAGGTAGAAACTTTGATTTAAATCACTGATTTAAATCAAGCCTTACTGACTAGTGATTTAAATCGTGATTTAAATCAGTTAGATTTAAATCAAATCCACCCTGGTCCACAGGGAAGGCGATCATGTGATCGGCACCGTACAGTGACACCATCACTGCACGCCCAGATATTATAACACAGTCACACTACATTACACATGCACAGATTTAATGAAAAAAAATCTTCAAGGGAAGGGTTTTTTTAAGTGTAAATGAGACCGATCATAAAAAAAAAAAAAAAAGAATAGAAGGCGAAAAAAAACATTTTATTACACTTGCTTTACAAGATAAAAATCCTATGAACCCAAATTTATTAGACTCATCGGAAAAAATTATTATTCTGTAGCAGCACGTTCCCAGTTATACAAGTCTCTGTTATACAAGTCAACATAATAAAAAGTGAAAGTGCTCAAAATGCTGGGAATGTTCTGCTGCCTCGAGAAAAGTTGACGGTAAATAGTTCTGTTTTCCCTTCAATAATTCATTTTTCTTATTCCTGTATAAAATGAGCAGATGAAAGGTGTTCAGTCCACCAATACCCACATATCTCTAGATTGTCAAGTGCCTTGGCTGACAAACCATACCATCCTACTCTGTCTCCAACAAAAACTTTGCCTAACCCCTCTATTACCCAAGCTACTTTGCCCTTACTGACCTGGCCATTTTTGTCAATTCTGACCAGTTTCAGAGGTAATAACTCTGGAACGCTTCATCGGATCCTAGCGATTCTGAGATTGTTTTTTCATGACAATTGGGCTTCATGTTAGTATTAAATTTAGGTCGATAATTCTTGCGTTTATTTGTGAAAAAAATTGAAAATTTGGCAAAAATTTAGAACATTTCGCAATTTTCTAATTTTTTATTTTTATTCTGTTAAACCAGAGTTATGTGACACAAAATAGTTAATAAATAACATTTCCCACATGTCTACTTCACATCAGCACAATTTTGGAAAATTAATTTTTTTGGGTAGGAAGTTATAAGGGTTCAACATTCATCAGCAATCTTTCATTTTTCCAGCAAAATTTACAAAACCTTTTTTTTAGTGACCACATCACATTTGAAGTTCCTTTGAGGGGTGTACATGACAGAAAACACCCAAAAGTGACACCATTCCAAAAACTGCACCCCTCAACTACTCAAAACTACATTCAAAAAGATTATTAACCCCTCAGGTGCTTCACAGGAACTAAAGCAACGTGGAAGGAAAAAATGGACATTTTAATTTTTCTAACAAAAATGTTCTTTTAGCCTCAATTTTTTTTCATTTTCACATGGGCAACACGATAAAATGGATCCGAAAATTTGCTGGGCGATTTCTCCTGAGTACACAGATACCTTATATGTGGTCATAAACCACTGCTTGGGCGCACGGCAGGGTTCAGAAGGGAAGGAGTGTTATTTCACTTTTTGAATGGAAAATTAGCTCCAATTGTTAGCGGACACCATGTCGCGTTTGGAGAGCCCCTGTGTGCCTAAACATTGGCGCTCCTCCATAAGTGACCCCGTTTTGGAAACTAGACCCTCCAAGGAACTTATCTAGATGCATAGAGCACTTTGAACCCCAGGGGCTTCACAAATTGATCAGTGAAAATGACTTTTCACCAAAATTTTCTTCATTTTTACGGATCAATTTGTGAAGCCCCTGGGGTTCAAAGTGCTCACTATGCATCTAGATAAGTTCCTTGGAGGGTCTAGTTTCAAAAACGGGGTCACTTGTGGGTGAGCTCCAATGATCAGGCACACAGGGGCTCCCAAACGCGACATGGCGTCCGCTAACAATTGGAGCTAATTTTCCATTTAAATTGTTAGCGGACACCATGTCACATAATGAGAGCCCCTGTGTACCTAAACATTGGAGCTCAACCATAAGTGACCCCATTTTGGAAACTAGCCCCCCTTCCCCCCCCAAGGAACATATCTAAATGCAGAGTGAGCACTTTGAACCCCCAGAGGCTTCACAAATTGATCCGTAAAAATGAAAAAGTAAATTTTTTTTTTCACAAATTTTCTTTAAGCCTCAATTCTTTCATTTTACATGGGCAACAGGATAAAATGGATCAAAAAATTTCTTGGGCAATTTCTCCTGAGTACACAGGTACCTCATATTGGTCATAAATAGGGATGAGCGAGCATGCTCGGCACTACTCGTTACTCAAATGAGTATCCCAATACTCGGGATGCTCGGTGAGCATCGCCGAGATGCTCGGACTCTTCACTAATAATTATCACTCTGACACAAATACACAGCTCCCTTCAGTGCACACAGTGAGCTGGCACCTCACAGAGAGCAGATTGAGTGTTAGGGTTCCTCTGGGGGGCACAGCAAGGTGTTGTATGCTGCGACGATTTGAAAAAGCCCACCCTCCCGCTGTTTCCCAGAAACACTCGTTTTATAGCCGGAAGTCTGTGGACGGAGCCTGTCACTAATTGACTTACATTGGGCTCGGTGTTCGGTCGAGCACCCGTGCATCTAAAGATGCTCGGCCCGAGCATCGAGCACCCGAGCATTTTAGTGCTCGCTCATCACTAGTCAAACTACTGTTTGGAAGGAGTGCCATTTGACGTTTTGAAAGGAAAATTAGCTTCAATTGTTAGCGAACACCATGTCATGTAACGAGAGCCCACGTGTCTAAACATTTGCCTACCGTCACCAGGGCAACTGGAGGAGTCTGGGTACAGCACCACAAAATGGCATCTCTAATGAATGATCCATTTTGTGGGGTGGTGTAGGCTACAATTCGCAGTGCTGAGGATTTCAGCCCTCAGCTGCCAAGGTGTACCTGGCTAACAAATAAGTGACATGGAGCTTCGCCATATTTTTGGTTTCCATAAAAATAAAAAATGACGATGTGGGCTTCGCCGTATTTTTGGTTGCCAGCCAGGTACAACTTGGCAGCTACTGACTGTCACCCACCGCCACTGCCTAGTTATACCCGGCGGTCAACCAAAAATACAGCGAAACCCACCATTTTCTGTTATACAAATTATTGTGAAAGAAAACGACGTGGAGCTTCGCCATAATTTTGGTCCATCCAGGAACAACTAGGCAGCTGGGGGGGCTGGAATCTTCAGCATGGAGAGACCCAAGCATTCTGGACCCCCCATGCTGCGAATTGCAGCTCGCAGCGGCCCCATAAAATGCGCATTCATAAAAGCGCAATTTTGTGGCACTCTACCCAGACTCTTCCAGTTGCCCTGGTGCCAGTGGCAAACTGGGTAACAAAGGGGTTAGTGCCAGCTTTTTTATTGGCAGCTGGCACCAAGCCAGAGATTCACAATGTAGGGCCAATGTTAGATAGACCTAGCTATTAGCAGTCTCTAGTAAATAGTAAATAAAATACACCACATAGAGAAAAATATTTTTAGTAGGAAAAAAAACACCACAAGCACAAATGGAAACTTCATCTTTATTACTCCATACAGTCTGACGTAGTCCACAACGATGGTCCAACGACGCTAGATCGCCTCTACTACATCGAGACTGCAGCAAGGGATCAAGGGACCTCTTCCTACAGTCTTTGGGGTTACACTGATGGTATACTGTATGGCAATGATCTGTCATACAGTGCACCATGACTATGACCCCAGAGACTAACAAGAGGACACTTGATCCCTTGTTGTAGGCTCTACGGTCAGAGTCATGGTGCACTGCATGGCAATGATCTGCCATACCATGCATCTTGACTGTGCCCCCAGAGATGACAATAAGGTATCAAGTGTCCACTGTTGTAGTCTCTGGGGTCAGAGTCAAGGTGCACGGTACGGCAGATCATTGCCATACAGTGCACCATGAGTGCCTCCAAAGACTACAACAAGTGGACACTTAATCCGTTGTTTCACCCATCCTTCCACCCATGCACCCATTCATTCATGCAACCATGCGCCCATCCATCCATCCACCCACCCACCCATCCATTCATCCATGCACCCATCCATCCAACCCGAGGAGCCCGGGAGGAGGAGGGGCGCCACGGCGAGGAGGCTGCCAGCCACAGGGATCAGAGGTGGCTGCACCGGGAACAGAGCAGCACGGGGGAGAGGTGAGGGGGAACACGGGGATCTGAGGTGGAGGGGCGGAGAGAAGGGAGGTGGAGGTGATCAGGACCGATGCAGGAGGGGACTGAGGAGGGGGAGGGCACCCGTCAGTCACACCACCCCTTCACACCTGGAGAGCCAACTCCAATCAGATCAGATTAGGATGGCCATCACAATGACAAGTGGAGCACTGTCTTTTCAAAGAAAGGCAGGTGAGCCAAGGTAAAGACTAAAGGCCCAGTCTCACATAACAACGCATCAGCGATCCCGATGTGCAGAGATCGCTGGTGCATCGCTTACACATCGCTGGTAAGATGTCAAACAGGCATCTTACCAGTGATGTGAAAAACGTTGTGAATTTTCTCTCCATAGTGTAGCATTGAGATCGTTGCTCATTATCTTTGTCAAACACAACGATGTAGCGTTCCCAGCGGGAGCACAACGACGCAGGAATGATTCAGAGCAGTGTGTAACGATCAACGATCTCACAGCAGGAGCCAGTTCGTTGGTGCGTTTCACACAGAACGACATCGCTGTTGCATCACGAATTTCGTGACGCAAAAGCGATCCCAATAGCGATCTCGTTAGCGATCTCTTTATGTGTGACAGGGCCTTTACAGCTATGCTTCCCATCCCATTGTGGTGGCCATCCTGGAAGCAGGGGGATCGAATCCTGATCCCAGCAAAAGAGACAGAGAGGCAAACAGAGTGCACCAGGTACATGAGTGATGTATAGTAATTTATAAGCCACAGGGTGCAGAGTTAAAGGGGTTATCTGGGATTTTTATATGGATACTTCTTTATTTCACACGTCATATAAATGTGTTTGCTTAAAACGACCACTAGGAGGAAGTCATACACTTCCCCCACAGCTGTGTATTGCATACTCCAGCCAGTTGTGTATATACTATTCCAGAGACCTGCAGTGGTTGCTAGATATGTGAAGTTGCAGAAATGCACAGCAAAGCTTTGTCAACTGCATAGTCACCGTGGACTGGCAAAAAGTTGTTAATTCCAGATTTAAGTAATTATGAGAAAGGAAAGTGGTAGGACAGCCTTAATACATTTTAATAAGATGAAAACATTGGAGAAATCCTTTTAATCCCTCTTGTAGACAGATAACCATTAGGTCCCTACAAGCCTCTGTTTAGATACAGAGTACCATAGTCCGCCCACTTTACAGGATGAACAGCTTCTACACAAAAGACTGTTTCCATATCATCAGATGTGAGTTTCATTTAACTTTTTACCATACATTTTGTGCAAGAAAGTTATTTCTAAGTTAATAATGATGCGGCATGTAAACTATGAATAATGAAAAGAAACACTGTAGCAATAACCTGCACCATGGAGTGCAGGAATGCCCAATACACAATTTCAGAGATCAGGCAGTTCATTAATGGATATGTATGTAGACTGATGTCTCTTACCACTAGGGTTGTCATGGTGCATTGCAGGGTCAAAAAGATTGCCGTCATCAAATTCTAAAGTGGAAAGAGAAATGACAGAAAAGTCAGCAACAGAGACTACAGATGAGACTGATACTTCAGATAACATAACATAACACAGCACAGCCTTCTTCTTGGCCCTCCCTGATATCCTAGGTGGTGATTTTGTGATTTCTAGGGGGAGGCACTGCTGGTATCCCGTTCAATCACTAGAATGGGCATCTTTATGTTCTGCTCTGCATTCAGAGGTGTATGGTCACACCCGCGTGCAGCTGCTCCATTCACATTTTATTAGAAAAGGAAATAAAAGCACTTGGGTTCTCTCTGCCATGTGCGATCATGCAGCTCCATTCTGTCCTGAATGTGGAGAGAAGGAACAGCGGAGGAACAGTCCTTGGGTTTCCAGAGCTAATATAGTGACGGCAAGTAGGCGGAGGCCACAGGAGCAGCATTATAAACTGGGCAGTTACTTCTTTATTTCACACGTCATATAAATGTGTTTGCTTAATGAACAAGGTGCTTCAAACTCCACCCCGCCCCGATTTACCCCAGTCCTGAAGTATCTTGTCTTTTTATTCAGCTTCTACTCTGTTTTGGTTTAGAAATTCTGGTGTTTTCAAATACTGATTCAGAACCAAAACTATTTGTGTAAAGGTATGTCCTAGAGTTTAGTATAGTGTACAGTGGCAGAAAATCTGTAGCTTATTACAGCAAAAGTAAAGTAAAATATCACGTTGCCTTAAGATTTCTGACAAAATCCACACCTAAACTGATCTGCATCCCAGTGTATGCTGCAGATTTTCAAAGGGAATTACACCCTGTGCAATGCATACATCAAAATCCATAGAAATTCCATGGCAAAATCTGCCTCTAAATACTGTACAGTATAATAATTTTAGCAAATCTGTTTTTTATTACCTAATTTATGCTTTATTTCTTGTGGACATGCCTTAAAAGTGGACTAACTCCTGATGCTAATTTAAACACGGCTTTATAAGTAAAATGCTGCTCTATTTAGTGTTGATATAGCATATACACTTATTTTCCTGATCATATGTTCCTTTAATTATTCAGTTTTTCAGATCTAACTGTAATTAATGGGAATGTGTCACCAGGTTTTGCGACCCCATCTGAAAGAAGCATAATATATGGGTACAGACTCTAATTCCAACGATGTATCATTTGCGGTCATTTAGTACAATCTTTATTTCATCTACTGCAAATCTAGCAGTTATCTGAAGCTGGGCACGGTATAACCCACCCACACGATTGATTAACAGCTTTCTTACCAATTACCTTGTATACTGAAAGCTGACAATCAGTGGTGGGGTTATACAGTGATCGTGAACATGGAACACTACCTAAGGCTAGGGTCACACTTGGAGGGTGATCCACGCCTGACGCCTCCGCTAACATCCTAGAATTTTCCCCCGCAGCGCTTAGCGTTAACTCTATGAGTTGCCTGCCAACGCTGCCCCATAGAAATCCACAGTTTACCTTAGCAGCGGCCACACAGGGCGTGCGCTTTAGCTGACGGAGAGGAAAACGCTGCAGACAGTATTAGGCTAGGGTCACACTTGCATGCATTTTTTAAGGTGCTTTTTGGCAGCCTGAGTTTTTGGACTGCGTTTTTGCTGATAGGTGTGGGCCACCATTAAAAAACGCATGTAAAAGCACATGCAAAAACGCATGTACCATTTAGTGCCATATAAAAACGCATGCATTTCCCATAGGGCCCCATGTTAAAAAAACACATGCATTTTGGAAAAGCATCAAAAAAGGCATCATGCAGTATTTTTTGGTGCTGAGCCAAAAACGCATCCAAAAAACGCATGGCCCTTTAGACATGCATTTTTGGTATTGGGGCATGCGTTTTTAACATGGGGGAATATGAGTGAGTTTTTCCATGCGTTTTTCACAAATGACAAGTGTGAAAACTGCATGGAAAATCTGCAAGCGTGACCCTAGCCAAACCTGTGCGCTATGTTTAAAGTGCACACGTCGAGCCCACTGGGACGGAGTACTCGGTACTGGACCGGTCTGCTACTGGGGAAGTCACGGGTGGCCCTGGTCCGGACCGTGTCCCGGGCTGGCAAATAAAAGGGGATATTTACAGGGGATTGTCAGTCATGACGCCACCCACTATGTGCGGCCAGTGATGGGGCCGCCGCTGCTGCAGAACCTCCGGGGATGATATAATGGCAGCGTGGATAGAATAGTTGGATAGAACTGTATTCCCCGGGGCAGTGATGGAGAAAGTCTATGATGTTGTGTGCAAGGCTTTGTGCTGAGTGCAATTCACTTACTAGCCAGATGCTGCAGAAATCCTTCCTCAGTGTTGGAGCTGACAGGCTGTGGCTCTGCATGTTGCGGCCGTTGTAATCCTGTATGGAGGGAATAGTTTGCAGGCAGAGACACACAAAGGAAACGTATTCAGGGTTCTCCATGTTTACTTTCAAAGCTCTTCAGTACAGTTCACAATTCAGTTACAGCTCTTACAAGTCTCAGTTCAAGTCTCAGTACACAGGCTTACTCTCTCCTCCGGGTTCCCTTTGCTCTCTGCAGCCAGGCCTCTCTCTCTGTGACCCCTCACTCTGTCTCTGCGTCCTTTCCGGGCTGTTAACGCTCTCTGTCTGCACTTGGGTGTGTGTGTGACTCCGGACTGTATGGCGGTGACTCGGGCCCCTGTGGGTCCTCCTGTTTGTCACTGAGCTGCCTGTCCTTTGGGATAGGGACCCTAACGTGTAGCTGTGGTCCCCCGTCGGTTGTCTGGGGATCCGGGTGAAACTACGGTCCCCTCTAGAGCCGACACTCTACTCAGCCCAGTCCCCAGCAGTCCTCCAGTGTGAGGCTCTACCAGGCTCTCTCTACTGTGTCTTCCAATGTCATAGGAGGGCTACTCCGCCTGTGTGGCACCCCATGGGTTAATATGCCACAATAACACCACATAGGTTCTCTCCCCACTACACACTGACAAACACTAGCACCTCTGGGCCAGGAGGGGGAGCACCACCTGCTCCCTTAAATACTCCTGCTCATGAGGAAGTAGCTCAGAACTGAGAACAGCAGAGAACAGCTCAGACCATACAGCACGTGCAGTGCTGTGAAGAGCACACGTTAGTGCAGAACTTAGTGCAGACCTAGCAAGGGTCAGGGGAACAGGAGAACTACAGACAGAGGAACACGTCTGGGAGCTGGAGTGATACCTTCACTTGCCCCAGAAGAGCGCACGGAACGGACACCGGATCCGGTACTGTGTCTGGCACCCACAGCACAGTGAATCCAGGAACAGTGGGATCTCTAGATGCCCCTAGTACCAGTGCAAAGCAACACGGAGGGGTCAGCACAGCACAAGAGGACTCAAGTTGCCTAGCCAATTGGTACCAGCAGAAAACAGAGAAAGAGTGAGAAGTTCCAGCAGCTTAGCTAGAAGCAGCAGCTCAGGACACACACACAGCGTAACACGAGGAAGCTGATGACCCGGACAGGGAGGGGAGAGAGCAGCCCCATTACAGACTCCGTGGACTATAACCTGCAACAACATCTGCAGTAAAGCTTTGGAGAACAGCAAAACTGTGAGTCTGTGTATTGATTGCAACCTTTGCCCTACATTCAGTAACAGAGAGCTCCCACCTATAGAGCTACCAGTCTGTCAGCTCTGCACACAGAATAGAAGAAGCTGCAGCATCAGGAGAAGAAGAGAATTGCACCTTTGACTACTAAACGTGAGTGTGTGTCCTTTAACCCCGTTTTCACCATTCATATCCATTATAGACTATACCATCACTGCCCCGGGGAATACAGTTCTACCCACTGGAACTATTACACCTATGCTGCCATTCCATCATCCCCGGAGGCTCTGCAGCAGCGGCGGCCCCATCATTGGCCGCATATGGTGGGTGGCGTCACGACTGACAATCCCCTGTAAATACACCCCTTTTATTTGCCAGGGCCCGGGAAATGGACCGGACCAGGACCACCCGTGACTTCCCCCGCAGCAGACACGGTCCGGTACCGAGTACCCTCGTCCCAGTGGGCTCGACACCTGCAGTCGGTCGTTTCGGCTGTAAGTCTAGGGCTCGGGTATCACCGTCCCTCTCGGTCCTCTCACACTCCTGGCGATCTGGCTTCGGACGGGCTTTCTCTCTCCTCCAGCTCACACTGGCTCGGTACAGATTCTGCGCTCCTACACCTCACTCTTCCAGGACATGTGATTCCTTCTTCCTGCTCAGCTTAACTCGACCTGATGCTCTCTCTCGGCCTGTGCCGTGCTCCTCAGCCTGCTCTTGGTCTGTGTCTTTTCTGCTCGGCACCCAGGGCCTACTGACTCCTTCCTCCTCCCCCTTCACTATTTCTACTGTCAGTCACCTGACTACGTGTGTGCCCAACCCACTCCTCTAAATCCACCACCCCTCGCCTGCCTAGAGTCTCCAAGCTCGGGGCTGGATGCTGCCATCTACTGTACATGGGTTGTGTGGGCAGTGAGGGTGTTGATGTGCAACAATCATCCTACCTGCCTGGCTGCAGTTCCCTTTGTGGCCTCCTGGACGCAGGGGCACCACACACGTCCTGTGTGGCCGCTGCTAAGGTAAACTGCAGGTTTCTATGGGGCAGCGTTGGCAGGCAGCTCATAGCATTAACGCTAAGCGCTGAAGGGGAAAATTCTAAGATGTTAGCGGAGGCGTCAGGCATGGATCACCCTCCAAGTGTGACCCTAGCTTAAGAAGCAGTTTCATGAGACGTATAATTATAAAATTACTGTTTTATCAGCAGTAGATTATTAATACCACAGAAAGCATCCCAGTAACTGACTCATGGCTTGAATCAGGTGTTTCTTGAAGTAGGTTATGCTGCTCCCAGATTAGATGGCAAAAACCTGGTGATAGATTCTTTTCATGAGTCTGGTAATGCAGGTATCATGGCTGTCATTTTCCGAAAGACTAAAACAGAAATTGAGACATAAATCTGTCAGAATATGGCCTTTCTGATGGACGGATTAATACATCCTGCTAACCATCAAAGTAGAATAGAATCTCAGCTATAGGTTAACATATCTCTTATTGTATTGTTCTCTTTGGATATTTTTCTTGTCATTTTTCCATTTTCAATATAACAGATTTGACAGATTGTGAATACTTTTCATACACAAAAGCAGAACCTGTAGAGTGCCTTATATATTTAAAATATGTTGTTTATTTATCTGTATTTTTCATCGTTTTTAAGATGTTCTTCCACATTTCTTACATGATTTTACTGTATTTTTCTAAAATTGTTTACGTATATAAAGAAAATGTAAAAATTTGACAAATTTAAATGTCAAAAACTTTACCCAAATTTTTAAAGGGGTATTCCCATCTCTAAGGCTGGCTTCGCAACATGTTTTTCTGCTGTCTGGCTGTGTGCGGTGTTTTGCTGGATGCACCGGACACAGCCTGACAGCTCTGGACAGAACAGAACCGGAGGGTTATTATGCCCTCCGGTGATGTTTTCTGCTGGAATAGGCAGTGTGCGGCTGATGCTGCTGTCTAGTCCTGAAATTTCAGAATCGCGTCTAGCGGGGAGCTAGCCGCGGTTCTGAAATTTCAGTCGGGAGCTCTCCAGGCGCTGAAGTTCAGTGCCGGCCACCGCTGAACTTCAGCACCCAGCGTCCGGCAGCCGGATCCGATTTTCTAATCCGGCGCCCATAGCCTCCAATGATTGCACCGGATCTGGGAGGATCCAATTTGGTCTGATTTTTGCACTGGACACAAAAAAGCTGCAAGCTGCGATTTTGTTTCCGAGACAAAATTCAAAAGCAGCCTGATACTACCGGACAGGGACAAAACCGAGTGGCAACTCACTGCCATCTGGCCTCATCTGGCCCATAGACAGGCCCGGCGTCAGCACCTGGCGCAACCGGGCAAGTATCGGGGCCCAACTACTTGGAGGGGGCCCACCGGGCCCCTGAGGGCTAGGGTCACACTTGCATTGTGACCCTAGCCTGACGCAAGTATTGTCTGCTGCAGCGCAGAGCGTTTAATGCTATGCGCTGCCAGCAAGGGAGCCCATAGAAACCCGATGTTTACATTGGCAACCAGTTGCTGGCAGCGCATAGCATTAAACACTATAAGCTGCAGCCGAAAATACTTGCATCAGGCTAGGGTCACAATGCAAGTGTGACCCTAGCCTCAGGGGCCCCTGAGCACATTGCCCCCACAGCCAGGGCCATATCCATGGGGCAGCTGGGGGGTCATTTTCGGCCTCCTGCAGCACCGGGGTCTCCCTCCTCCCCCCTCCATGGGAGCCGACAGAGCTGCACACTCTGGGCTGAGAGGACCTGTGATGATGTCACATGGAGGGGAGGAGTCAGGGGTCACATGATCAGCTCCTCAGTATATTCAGGACTCTGCTGTGCTGCCCATCATAATGCTCAATTAGGTGGGTGAAGTTTGTGTGGGGTCAGGAGGGATTTGCAGTGTGAATGTTGCAGAGGCGAGTGTGTACTAGGTGTATGGCAATTAGGTGAAGTTTGTGTGGGGTCAGGAGGGATTTACAGTGTGATTGTAGCAGAGGCGAGTGTGTACTAGGTGTATGGCAATTAGCTGAAGTTTGTGTGGGGTCAGGAGGGATTTGCAGTGTGAATGTAGCAGAGGCGAGTGTGTACTAGGTGTATGGAGCGGAGCCGTGTGTGTACGAGGTGTACGGAATGGAGCCGAGTGGGTACTAGGTGTACGGAGCGGAGCACGTGCGTACGAGGTGTATGGAGCAGAGCCGCGTGCGTACAGTGTACGGAGCAGAGCCGCATGTGTACGAGGTGTACGGAGCAGAGCCGCATGCGTACGAGGTGTACGGAGCAGAGCCGCGTGCGTACGAGGTGTACGGAGCGGAGCCGAGTGTGTACGAGGTGTACGGAGCGGAGCCGAGTGTGTACGAGGTGTACGGAGCAGAGCCGCGTGTGTACGAGGTGTACAGAGCGGAGCCGAGTGTGTACGAGGTGTACGGAGCAGAGCCGCGTGCGTACGAGGTGTACGGAGCAGAGCCGCGTGCGTACAAGGTGTACGGAGCAGAGCCGCGTGCGTACGAGGTGTATGGAGCAGAGCCGCGTGTTTACGAGGTATGTGTACCAGTGGTAGCCCCCCACGGATTCCGTTCCTATAGTCCCAGCCACCTTTGCCAGCAGCATTCTTCTCCAGAGTCTCTTCTGCCGCTTTCTGCATTCTGCAGCTCAGCATGGAGGGGCACGATGTCATCACTGTGCTGATATGTGCAGAGCGACCGGAGGAGACCGGAGCAGAGAGAAGAAAGGTGAGGAGAAAGAGAGATCCGGACGGCCAGACACTCTGCTTGGCTGTGGTGCCACCCATATGGCAGTGTGGCTCCATTGAGCTGCTTGCATTATTTGTGCGCTTCAGGATGCTTGCGTATATATCAGGCATCCTCAGATGCACAAAAATGCAACATTTTGCATTTGAAGGGTATTTTCAAAAAGCGCAAGGGAACGCAAATGCATTTTCGCCCGCTCCTAACAATGTGTAATATACTCACTGTCAGAAACATCTCTTACTGGTTTCGGCAGTCACTGTTCCTGTAAGGCTGCCTTCACATAGGCATCTGCATTTTACGCCTAGCGGCTGCACTTGCTGCCCATTTGCGGGCATATATATAGTCCGCGATATGTACTAAAGGGGGTCCACTGAGACCTTTTCGCCCGGGGCCCACAGAAACATGGAGCCGGCCCTGCCCATAGATATACTCTGGGGTTCAAAATCGGGTCGTGGCTGTCCGGTTCACACAGGACAGCCCCGGATCCTAAAAATCGTGGTGTGAAGCCAGCCTAAGAACCTATCACAATATATAGTAGGAGTAATAATTATAATATTAGCACTTACCTACATATAGAAATGTAGTACAGTATAATTCTTCTGATATAGCCATGTCTATTACCTCCTGTGTGGCGACGATTTAATCAGATCCACTATTAAAGATGAGGGACCTCAAAACAGCATTATTTTAGGATATTACATCTTAGGTAGAGGAAAGTAAAAGGTTTGATCTGATTGTTATGCACTGCTACAGTGATGAAGATCATTGAAAATGGGAGTGATAGTGTCTGTCTCCGAATTATAATCCAAATATTTTAGTGATAATGGAGGGGCTCTACTTAGTCACTCATTGTGATTGTGACTTGATTGATCTGTGTAACACGGCAGTAACGGCACCAGAATAACTGCTTTGTTTTATTCTTCATAGACTGCTAACAAGGACATTTTAATACGCCTCTGTGCTAATTATCCTATCAAACCAAAATCTGGAATATTTGTATGTAACAAGAAAAGTGGGTTACCTGATTTCAGTAAAGATTTTCAGAGCACACAGCTCATTACAATTTGTGAATGTAAAAGACCTCATCTGGTTGTGGTGTACTGCTGTAGTGTTAGACAATATTCAAAATGGGATGGCAGCAACCATCCTGGCTGTAGTTGTAGTTGTAAGGTAAAAAATGTTTGTACCGTGTTAGCCAGTCGATAGAAAAATATTAGAATCTGAGAGTCCTCAGTGGGACCTTTTAATGGCTAACTGAAAAGAAGGTAAGAACAAGCAGTTTTAGTTGTAGCAATAAAGACTGGTCACAATTGGCCTCCTTTGCCTCTGACTAGGGATGAGCGAGTATGCTTGTCACTACTCGGTACTCGCACGAATATCTCGGCACTGGGGTACTCGGTGAGTACCGAGTAATCTCGTGATACTCTTGCAATGCTCGGGGTACACCTCCCTGCATGTTGGCACTCTTTACAGAGCCAGCCCACATGCAGGGATTGGCTGACAGACACTGTAATGCCACAGCCATGTTGGTTGTGGCATTACAGTGATTGGCTGGCCGCACAGCGTCATCAGGTCTTTATAAGACCTGACCGCGCTGTGCTCGTCACTCTGCTCCACAGACAGTCAGTGTAGGGAGAGGTGCTGCTGACTGAGGGACAGATTTGTGGCCTTTCAGCTAGTGAAGGCGCAGGGCTCACAATCTAATTACCACAACAGTCCTTCTGAGGACTAATAGAGCTGTATACAGGCAGGCAGGGAGGCAGGGTATATAGCAAACTTTGTTGTGCCAGTATACCAGCCTGCATCACATCTGGGGCTGGTGTACAGGGTGGAAATCTCATCCATCCCAAAACAGTGCTTTAGGGATTAATTTAGCTCTCTATAGGCAGGAGTGGGTTGCAGCATAAAGTAGGATATGACAAAACACACGGTATTCTCGTCAGCGTTTGTGTCTGACCAGTCCACCTGTTGGGCTTTAACCTCGAATCTCTAATCTAAGTGTCCAGCTAAAAACCAACTCTTGTCTGCATTAATTTAGCATCTTAGTGCGGCAGGAGTAGGTTGTAGCGGAAATTAGGATACGCCAAAACACTCTGTATTCTCGTCAGCATTTGTGTCTGACCAGTCCACCTGTTGGGCTTTAACCTCGAATCTCTAATCTAAGTGTCCAGCTAAAAAACAACTCTTGTCTGCATTAATTTAGCATCTTAGTGCGTTTAGGAGTGGGTTGTAGCTCCAAGTAGTATACGCCAAAACACAGTGTACACGTCAGCATTTGTGTCTGACTGGTCCACCTGCTGGGATTTAACCTCAAATCTGTAATCTCAGTGTCCAGCTAAAAACCAACTCTTGTCTGCATTAATTTAGCATCTTAGTGTGGCAGGAGTAGGTTGTAGCGTAAATTAGGATACGCCAAAACACTCTGTATTCTCATCAGCGTTTGTGTCTGATTGGTCCACCTGCTGGGATTTAACCTCTAATCTCTAATCTCAGTGTCCAGCTAAAAAACAACTCTTGTCTGAATTCATTAACCATTTTTGTGCGCCAGGAGTGGGTTGTAGCTCCAAGTAGTTCACGCCAAAACACGGTATGCGCGTCAGTGTTTGTGTCTGACTGGTCCACCTGCTGGTATTTAACCTCAAATTTGTAATCTCAGTGTCCAGCTAAAAAACAACTCTTGTCTGCATTCATTTACCATTTTTGTGCGCCAGGAGGGGGTTGCAGCTCCAATTTGTATACGCGAAAACACTCTGCATACTCGTGTCAGCGTTTGTGTCTGACCGGTCTAGCTGCTGTAATTTAATCTCTAATCTCAGTGTCCAGCTCAAAAGCAACTGGTCAGCATTTTCAATTGACAGGCGGGTGCCTTTTTCAGAAATGATTCCACCTGCAGCAATAAAAACATGCTCTGACAAAACGCTAGCGGCAGGGCAGGCCAGGACTTCCAAGGCATAGAGGGACAATTCCTGCCATGTGTCCAGCTTGGATACCAAATAATTATAAGGCACAGAGGAATCTAGGAGCACTTTTGTACGATCGGCAAGGTACCCCTTCTCCATCTTTACAAACTTTGCAGTCCTTGTGACAGTACCCCACACCTGAGGGCCTGTGCTATGGGAGGGGCTGAGAAAAATCTCCCAGATCTATGAGAGTGTTCCCCTACCTCTGCTGGATTGAATTTGTGCCTCTCTCGGCCGGACGCCTTGGTTGTCCACCGAATCGTGACCTCTGCCGCAAGCGTTTTCAGAAGGGAATTTTTTGACTAATTACGCAACTAGGGCCTTCTGGTACTGCAGCATTTTTGTAGACCTCTCCGCTTTGGGAATAAGAGAAATAAAGTTCTCCTTGGACATGGGTCTAAAAGTGTCACCAACCAGTAATGAGTGTCTACCAAGATGTTGATAACGCGAGGGTCACAAGACAGGCAGCATCACATAAAGTCAGCCATGTGCGCCAGACTGTTAATAGGCAAGACTTCAGGTCCTCACCAACAGGATGACTGACCATGCTGTCTTCATCATCATCTCCTCCTCCTCCTCTCCCCTGTCCTCTGGCCATCCACGCTGAACCGACGGTATTACGGTTGTGCATGTAGTACCGACAATTCCGCATGAAAGTGGCTCCATTTCTTTATCCTCCTCATCGTCATAGTCCTCCAATGCATGTTGGGATGAGAAGAGTCTGGGCTGTGTGTAATCACCCCGTATGGTTTATTGCTCCAACTCATCGTGCTCCGCAGAAAAGCGGGATGGTGACACTAATGATGGCGTCATCGCCCTCACCATTTTGGTGGAGTCCTCAAAGTTTTGGAGGATGGTACATATGTTGGACATCCATGTCCACTCCTGAGGTCTTATGTGTGGAGTTTGCACGTATACCGACGGCCTAGTTGATGCAGGTAGTCAACAACTGCTCTCTTCTGCTCACAAATCCTGACCAACATGTACAGTGTGGAATTCCAGTGCGTGGGGACATCACACACCAGTCTGTGAGCCAGAATCTGCAAACGCTGTTGAAAGCTGGCAAGGGCGGCTGAAGCAGTAGGTGACTTTCTTAAATGGGCACACAGGCGGCGTACTTTTATAAACAGATCTGACAGCAGCTCCGGGTGATTTTAAAAAATCGTTGAACCACGAGATTGAGCACATGGGCCACGCATGAAACATGTGTCAGCTCGCCTCGCCTCAGAGCCGCCACCAGGTTCCGGTCATTGTCACACACGACCATGCCTAGCTGTAGGTTCAGCGGTGTGAGCCAGTGATCTGCCTGCTGTTTCAGAGCTTTTCACAACTCTTCAGCATTGTGGGGTTTGTCACCTACACATATTAGCTTCAGCACAGCCTGTTGCCGCTTAGCCGAGGCAGTGCTGCAGTGCTTCCAGCTTGGGACTGGTGTAGAGGGTGAAGTGGAGGAGAAGGTGGCTGAGGATCATGACGTTCCGGAGCTGTACACTGTTGGTGAAACCCTGACTGAATTAGGGCCTGCAATCCTTGGTGTCGGAAGGACGTGTTCCGTCCCAAGCTCAGACTGGGTCCCAGCTTCCAGAATATTAACCCAGTGTGTCAACAGCGAGATGTTCTGCCCTTGCCCACAAGCACTTGTCCGTGGTTAGGTGGACGTTTCCGGAAACTACGTTGTTAAGGGCACGTGTAATGTTTTGTGACACGTGGTTATGTAATGCGGGGACAACACTCCGGGAAAAATAGTGGCGGCTTGGGACCAAGTAACGTGGGACGGCCGCCGCCATCAGGTTGCGGAATGCTTCTGTCTCCACTAGCCTAAAAGGCAACGTTTCCAGCGCAAGCATTTGCGAAATGTGCGAATTTAGAAGTGTGGCATGTGGGGCATTGGCAGTGTATTTGCGCTTGCGTTCCAAAGATTGATGTATGGATAACTGAACACTGTGCTGGGACAAGGACGTGGTTGATGATGGTGCTATTTCTGCTTGTGCAACTACAGGTGCAGAACAGGAGGCATCTTCACGTGCAGTATGGACAGTGAATTGGCTTGCACACACAACAGTGGAAGATGCAGTGGTGTCACCCGCAGACACTGCTCCTGGACTCTGGTGTACATCCCACAAAGTCGGGTGCTTTGCTGCCATGTGCCTGATCATGCTAGTGGTGGTCAGGCTGCTAGTTTTGCTACCCCTGCTGATGCTTGCATGGCAGGTGTTGCAAATGGCTCCGGAAGACCTAACAGTTGTACTGGAAACTTCTGTCATGTTGTTGTTCAGGGGAACATTTGCCTGCCTTCTGCTGCGGCCACCACCCTGCTTCTTCCAGCCTGTTGTGATGCTACGCCTCTCTCCCCCTGTGTACTCCTGTCCTCACTCTGCATGTCCTCCTGCCAGGTTGGGGCAGTTACTGGATCATACACCACGTCATCTTACACTTCCTTACCATAGTTCTCCTCCTGACTTTCTGGCAATTGTGTCTCATCATTCTCCACCTCTTGTTGAGACACGTTCCCACTGTTGCATTCGTGAGACTGTGGCTGCTCAAATATTTGTGCATCAGTATATACGATCTCCCCATGACCCACTTCAACTGGAGCTGGCGAGAGGCCAGAATCTAAGAATGGATAAGTGAACAGCTCTTCAGAGTGTCCAAGTGTGGGATCAGTTATGTCTGTCGGCATGGTGGGATTAAGGAGGATCAGGGAATGGAATGTGCGGTCCTGTCTCACGGCTACTGACACTTGGCCGGTGGAAGATAGGGTGTTTGTGGTGGTGCCAAACTGACTGGAAACATTATCCACTATCCAACTAACAACCAGTTTACACTGGTTTTGGTTTAATAGTGGTGTACTGCTGCGGTCCCCTAGAAATTGGGACAGGAAGGTCGAGCAAGATGATGTGGGCGTTTGTCGTGGCGCAATTCGAGCTTGCACATGGCCTCAGCCTCTGCATGCACCACCATGACGTCCAGTTCCTTGTCCCTTGCCACCGGCCTTGCACACTTTTAATGGTGTGCTGCCTGTATACAGCTAAATGAAGTCGTCCAAAAGATGGTTTTTAGCTGGACACTGAGATGACAGATTAGAGATTAAATCCCAGCAGGTATACCGGTCAGTCTCAAATGCTGTGATGGGTATACTGAGTCTTTTGGGGTATACAAATTGGAGCTACAGACCCCTCCTGCCTTAGAGAATGGTAAATGAAGGTGGACAGGCTGACTCTGATCAAGATGAACAAGGGTTGGATTGGGCCTGACTTCACCAAACCACCACCAAATGATGGCGTAATCTAAAGTCATAGGCATTGTATTTTTTGTGCCGGTAAATTGCCATGCCCCTCCTCACACCCACACATGGGTACACACTTCATGACTTTGGCTACTTGCTGTACTGTTCCTCCTTCTCCTCATCCGCCAACATCATATGAGCAGTGCGACCGTGGTCCATGATGCCATGAAAACATAATTTATTTACATCATATTTAGTGGTTGGGTGAAGCCATTTGTTGTCAAACTACTGTGTTTTATCTTTTTAAATCATAATGACAACCAGAAAAAACTCAATGATCCTGATCAAAAGTTCACATACTCCACTTCGTAATTCTGTGTATTGCCCTCTCTAACATCAATGGCAGCTTGAAGTCTGTTGTGGTTGTTATGGTTGAGACTCTTTATTTTCTCAGATGGTAAAGCTGCAAAAAACTGGCAAAAAAACTCCAGTTTCTGTAAATTCCTGTATTTTCTTGCATGAACTGGGCGCTTAAGTTCTCCCCAAAGTGACTCAGTGATATTGAACTCAAGAGTTTGAGATGGCCACTCCAGAACCTTGACTTGGTTCTGCTGTTGCCAATAAGAGGTCAACTTGGCCATGTGTTTTGGATAGTTGTCATGTTGGAACGGCCAAGAAAGGAAAGAATCTGCCGAGGTATGTAAACTTTTGAGCATAACTGTATAGTCTGCCACTATATGCCTGTAAGGAAAAATTTGGAAACAATAGCAGGGTCCAGCACTGAGTAAAATATTAAATTGCTTGATCCTTCTCATGTTGAATAAAATAAGATTTTATTAAAAGAGAAGAAACCGATAAAAAAATTGCAGTCTTCAGCATTTCGAGCACCAGGGCTGTTATTCATAGCACTCGAAACGTGCAAGAAGGCATTTTGTTTTTCATCTGCTTCCTCTCTTTAAATATGCAATAATAAAATCTGGTTATATTCAATATGAGAAGGATCAAGTAAATGTAATATTTTTCATCAGTGCTAGACCCTGCTATTGTTTCCTATTTAGTTCTTGTTCCATCACCCAGGAACTGACTCATGGAGTTGTCTGTGCATTGACCACTATCTCACTCATTATGAAGTCAACTCGTCTGATATTGTGAACTGAAAAAACTTTTCACTTTATTCTTATATGCCTGTACCTCTGTTAGGAGAAGAGAATAGAGTGCACACAACGCCAAAGATTGATTTGTGTGGCTAAAGCCTGGCACTTTGAGAAAGGTTCCGAATGTCATATACAATGTGTCAGCTAAGGAGTCAGCGAGATCAGAAACAAGTTCTGACATTGTGAAACTAAATGAAAAAAAATATGGAAATTAAAAGAAATGACGACACCCTCTAAAAGCTTATTAATTAAGAAAAAAAGGGATGAAAAAGGTAAGGTTCTTAATTGTGAAGCCAAACTCTTAGGAATTGCACCCATTCTCAGCATACATGCTTAAATTTAACTTGTCTCCAATATTCCTCCAATATGCTGCTGTGATTTACAAAAGTGTGAATTATTATTTCCAAAATCCACAGCATGTTCTAGACTCTCTTAATTCTACACAGCGTGCAACCAATATCAGTCCATTTGTTGAAAAGTTTTTTAGGCTGCACTATTTGCTTAATGTTGTATGGTCGGATGTCAGTAGTGATTTACTGCTGCATACTTACCGTAATTGGAATATTTTCTAATCCTATACCCTCAATGGAAGTTTAAGTATTTTACATTGTGCAATAGAGATGGACTTTTTCTACATATCCTTTGCATATCTTATTGCATACAGTTGTGCTCAAAAGTTTACATACATATCCCTGCAGATTTTTTTGCGTTCTTGGCCTTTTTTCAGACAATATGAATTATAACACAAAATCTTTTTTTCCACTCACGGTTGGTGGTTGGGTGAAGCCATTTGTTGTCAAACTACTGTGTTTTCTCTTTTTAAATCATAATGACAACCAAAAACATCCAAATCACCCTGATCAAAAGTTCACATACCCTAGTTGTTAATACAGTGTATTGCCCCTTCTAACAGCTTGAAATATATTGTGGTAGTTGTGGATGAGGCTCTTTATTTTTTCAGACAATAGAGCTGCCCATTCTTCTTGGAAAAAGCCTCCAGTTCCTGTAAATTCCTGGGCTTTCTTGCATGAACTGCATGCTTGAGTTCTCCCCAGAGTGGCTCAATGATACTGAGGTTAGGAGACTGAGATGGCCACTCCAGAACCTTCATTTTGTTCTGCTGTAGCCAATGACAGGTTGATTTGATCTTGTGTAAACTATTGAGCACAACTGTATGTTCTATGATTTGCAATATTTTATGATCGGAATGGTTCTTCAATCAAGGAAGGAGGGAATAGGTTTTTGGAGATGTTAAAGGGAATCTGTTAACAGATTTTGTTAAACCTAGTATAACAGCATAAAAGCGCTAATGACAAAAATTGTACATTATTAATAATTATTTGTTTATTGATATACGTATTAAAAATATAATGCATACAATTCAAATATAATAAATAGCAGTGATGGTTTGGTCAATATGTGGAACCAACCAACCAAAAAAAGTGTGCAAAATAAAGTACTAAGGTCTGTGTGAAGTATCTGCCAATATTACAATGCATCCATAGCTATAATAGATACAACAATAAAACCAAGTCACCTGGGATTATATAGCAATAAAAAGACCTGTATATGCCAGAGGGTATCTACCTCATTGCGTTGGTTTTTGCCGTCCTCCCTACACGTGTTTCGGCTGTGTCTTCTTCCAGAAAGGAGCTCAACATTAAAAGAACTGGCATAACTACAAGAGATAAAATAGTTTTTCATAAAAACTGCAGGAATCAGTAAAGTAAGCAATACATCACTGGAAGGAGGGTATATACATGAACATCATGGTGCTCACAGATGTGGTACAAAGACCAGGTGAGAGATGTAAATTTCAATAATTGGAAACTTGATAGAAATCTTGTGGTATGGATGTATTATAAATAACCATGATTTGAAGGATTATATACACAATAATATGCCTATTTTGGCAAATATACACACACTGTGACACAAGAAATACTCATAGATACATTCACACACACACAATGTGATTAACATATTCACACTAGTTTACACACTGTATACCAGACACATCTATAGACTGTACATGTATACATGTATTCCCAAGTGTATAGATAACTAGATGTGGGACTGATGCTATCGCATCAGGTGTGTGGTGTCATCACAATGGGGGCAGGCTCTGTGTCTCTGAGGGTAGTGACCATCCCTTCCCCCCCCCCCGTGCAGTTTCTCAACTGTCTGATTATTTTTCTCCTTGCTCCTTGCTCCCCTGTGTTCACACTCTGTCCCCCTGTGGTTGCTCCCTCCCCCTTTGTGGTCACTCTCTTCCCCCCTTGTACTGCCTCTCTGCCCCCTGTCGATTGTTCTCTGCCCCCCTGGTCTGCCTCTCCGCCTCCTCTGTGGTTTCTCTGGATCAGTAACAAGGTTCATACCTTCCAATCCAATAATAACAGCACCATCAAATTTAATACTGATTTTAGACTCACCTGTCAATCTAGTTATGTTATCTATTTAATTGATTGTTTGCAGCCAGCAGTATGTGAGTCGGACAACTCAACCTTTACATAAAAGAATTAATTCTCACAGACACAATATAACAAATGGTTTTCAAAAACATGGATTATCAAGACATTGTTCTGAAAAACATGGAAAGAACGTTCACCTCCGTGTTACTCCCATTGAACATGTACCAATTGACAGTTCCAATTGATTGCAGAATCTCAACAAATGGGTAATTTACTGGATCTACAAAGTAGACACAGTAAATTCCAAAGGTTTAAATGAAATAGTGGACCTATTTTAGGTAGATAGACATGGAGTTTATATATACTGTGTATATCATGAACCCCTTTTCCTCCGGTAATAACATGTGACGCGCACCCAGGGCTTGGGTACTCAGCTCTCGGGCGGCTTCCAGTCTGGGATGTCAGGGCGGCTTGCCCGAGGCCTAGCCCTGGGGCTCAACTGAAATGGGGGGTTATTTACTGGGATTATATACAGTTTTGTCGTGACGCCACCTGCTGTGTCTGGTGAGGGATCACCAGCGCCGCTACAGTCCTCTGGAGGTCAGTGGGATTGCGGCTGTGATGGTATAGTCCCCGCAGGCAGGACTGGGACCTCTGGGGCAGAGTGGTGAGGAATGAACAGGATGCAGCAGAGCTGGGACGTTTGGAGAGATAGGTAGAGTCTATTGAGGGGCACGGTGAGGGAGAAGAAAGAAGGCAAACACGCAGCTGAAGTCTCTTTTAACTTTTACTGATGGTATTCAGGCAAATGGTCCCAAGCACTGACGGGAGCTGGGCTGCACAGTGGGCTCCCACAGAAAGTGGGTATAAGGCCTCCTCCTCTGTGTGTGTTTGATGAAGCGCAGTCTATTAAATCCTGACTTGCCTCCACAATCTTCTCCTGTCTGTATTTTTCTCTCTCTCTCTCTTCCTCCTGTGCGGTCTCCGGGACAACCTTTCTCTGGCACCGCATTCCCTGCTAGTCCTGGCTCCCTCTTTGTGACTCTCTCAGGAGACCGGGTAGCTGAAAGCTTCCTCGGTGCCAAGGGGTTTTCAGTGGGGCTTGGAGTGTTCCCACCGGTGCAGATCCCCAATATCTGGTTCTCTTGCTGGGAACTAGCTCGGACTAAGCCTTCGGTTCCTACTTCTGTTCCTTTCTTCGGTTCCTGTCTCTCCCTGCCTTCAGTCCCACTTAGGCTGGTGGGGCACTGAAGTGCTACTCTGCGTCTCTGACCTGGGCCTACTTGTGGCCCCAGCACCAGAACTCTCCTGCAGCTCTTCTAGCGTCTGCCACACTCTGACTAACTCCGCCCCCAGCAGCAGTATTTATAGGGGATCCTGCCTAAGTGCAGCAGGTCGAGCTCCCCCTACTGTGCTGGGGTGGAAGGTGTTGTTTGTAGTACTACCTGCTGTGGAAACCCAGCTGTGCAGCAGAGAGATATGTGGTTTCCTGGTTGGCAGGGTGCCACACACCCACCTAGGCAACATCAGTACTCCGGGATTGAGCAATTGTGAACAGTAACAATACATAACACGCATTGATATTAATTGAGAAATTTTAGTGGAAACGTAACATATTGATACACAGTTGGTACATGTAAGACGTATCCATTGAAGTTTAGGAAGTTCAAAGTTCAAAAGGGGAAAGGTTCAAAGGGGCAAAGTTCAATAGAGTCCTTACAGTAATGTCTCTGTATGCTCCGCGTAAGGAAAGGGGAAAAGTCTTTTCAAAATGTTCCACATTTTAACAAGAAACAGGGATCCTTATGGGTGTCTCGGCTTAGGAGACCTGATCCCTCCCCACCCCAGGCACTTTCTGTTCCTAACTTAATGTGCTTGGGACCTACACACATCCGGCCATAAAATGAGTATTTCCGGGACAGGACAGGAGGGTGAGCTGTTTTGCATCTCTACTGCATAAAACACCTTGTTGTGTCCGCAGAGAGACCTTAAAATCCAATCTGATCTCACTGAGGTTCTGACGCCCTTTGTGTACTGAAGGGAATCGGCAATTTGTGTCAGATTGATAACAATCGACACATCACTCAAAAGCACCAGTGATACTCCCCAAGTAACGAGTATCGCGAATACCGTACTGTCCGTATGAGTAGCGAATAGTAATGATTACACTCACTCATCACTAGCTGTCACATAATTTCACATATGTTTTTAAGCAAACATGAAATTATTAAAAATAGACTTTTTTTTAAATCAGGGAGTAAGAAAACATAAGAACTGGTCATCGAATTTGAAACAATTTTCATAAATGAAAATTTTCATACCTACCGTATAATTTGTAAACATTAAACTTATAAGATTCTTAATGAACAGAAAACAGTACAGTATATCGTTATCTGTCTGTAACATACAACAGTATAATAGAATATGTACTCAATGATAAATTGCTGAAAAACAAACCTGATAATGCTTTAAAACATCAATAGTTCATGATTTTAATACTATAATTTAGAAAATCATTACACATATATAAAAGTGGCATAATTTACACTAATTATCAGTAATTATAACACTCATCCTTCAGATTAATCATAACACTTATATGATACTATAATTACTGCAAACTCAAAGGCTCATTCGGCATTGTTAATTTTGTGAGATAACACAATTGAAATAAATCTAAAAGAGGTAATTTTATAAGAATTTTATAGGGAAAATCCATTGTCTTCCCACCGTGAAGATTCAGATGAGTTTTTCATAAACAATCCGGAACACAACAGCACAACAATCACTACAATGATATATCATTAAGATGGCTTTAGCTGCGTTGAAAATTATTTCATTTTTTCCTGATGGCATGACTATAGGGTTTATTTATTTTAGAAAAGAGGCAATAAACAGGACACTATGCTCTTTTCATGTTATTACTTCCATGGGATTGCAAAATATGAAAGATATATGAGGTCTATAAAAAGAAAGGATTTTTTATTGCAGTAAATTTCTTTTAATATAATGAGTCCTGGAGACTAGTTCACTGGCAGGCTATGGAGAATGCGCTCTTATGTATCTTGGCTAAAAAAATATAATTATTATTTCCTATTAATTTAGCCTAATACCTATTTCGGCTCTGTGGTTGTTGTATTTGTTGTCCGACTTTTAATTGCTTGGTTTGATTGACTTAGTCAACATGTTCTCCTCCTTCTGGTCCTTCGTCTTGTCAGTTGTGGCTAGATTGATAAAATGCAAATGAACAAATCATTAACGAGTACAAGTTATGAATCTCTCAGGCAGTTCAGGACCCTATCAAATCCTGCACCTATTACTTTGCGTGATTGATGTACTATTGTAAGTGATTGTTCCTGATCTTATTAAATCTTATTGATTTTTTTTTTCCCAGTTTCTATTTTATGCAGGACCAGGCTCGGACTATTATGAATGTTGCTGAACACCGTTAATCAAGCTTACACAGCTATTTTGATGGGAAACAATTAAAACTCTTGTGCTCTACCTTGCAGTTCGCTGCAGGGATATGAACCTCAGCTCCGTAATAATGAAAAAGAAATTCTCCTCCAAGCAGTGTAAGCCAATTTGCAATTATGACCTCAAATAACAAATTGATAGAATATACATATACATTAACATTTCATTATGAATAAAATAATTAAGAAATAAATCTGGAGTTGTTATGGAAAAGACATGAATAACAAATATGTGGTTTGTGGAGTAGTAAAATCTCGTAATTGTCATCTGGAATGAAACAAAAAAGTTCCTCTTTCCACCTCAATATATAAATGCCAGTGTTATAAACTGGAGGTCTTATTACATTGAAGAGAGACCCTAGTATATATCATTTTCTCATAGTTATTTCTCGAATAGCTTATTCCCAGTTTCAGTGCCCTACACAAAGATGTCTTAAGACTTTGGTCATACTACACCTTACTATAGTATGGTTATTCTACGTGGTAATAGAAGATCATTTACTCATTAGGAGTCTATCTGGGACAGGGTACGGACATTGCAAAGTCACAAAACACTATTTCCACAGCTACCCCTCTGTCGAGATTTGTAACCACCTCTTTACAAAAAATCCTCAGCCTGATTTGACAATTTATGCCCTTTTAATCGTTGGGAGTAACTAGGCGGGCATGTGCCCCATAAGTTTCAGGCAGAGGGGTCCAATTTGTCTACCTTTTTAGGCAGTCTGGACAGGGGCTAATCTCAGATGGTACATTGAGGTGTCTCTCAGGGGTCAGCACAGCCCTTCTGCAGCACTAGCACTATGCCGACCCCTGAGCGACAGCATTCAGAACTGTAGCGCTGTCTAGTCAGTAGCAGGCCTGACAATTGTAGAAATACTCACCTCTGCCTGCAGTCATAGTACTGAGCCATTGATTTCTTTCTTCTAATAGTGTCATAGCTGTCAGACTCACTGAAGAGATTTCAACATGGACAGCAAGTGAATAGAAAAAACAGGCTAAATGAAGGTGAAAAATAAGAATGAAAAGAGAAGAAAGAAAGAAAGAAAGAAAGAAAGAAAGAAAGAAAGAAAGAAAGAAAGAAAGAAAGAAAGAAAGAAAGAAAGAAAGAAAGCAGAAGAGAGGAGAGAATGAAGACAAGACAAATGAGATAAGAGACAACAGAGACGAGACATGAGACAAGAAAGACAGGAGACAAACAAGTCCCATATCTTTCTTGTACTCATATACTGTAATCAACCTGGAGATATAATGTAGCAATGAGGGAGCAAGTCCAGGAGAGCAGGTCAACTGAGGTCTCACATATATTGGCAGGTCCCAGCATTTGTCAGTCAGTCCCCCATATACATACTGGAGGAATACATGCCATCTACTGGCTTATATCTATAGTCATCACAACCCTCTTTATATAGGCACATTCCTGTGGCTTATTCCCTATTTCCAGTTTTTTACTGTTGCTTTTATATTTCTGTTATCGTTGGTAGAGAACAATCTGTATAATTCTCATCTGCATGGGCACCTTACACATTCTACTATTAAAGCGTTTAAGGAGGTTGGGCACTACTGGACAACCACAGTTTAATCAATGGAACAATGCCACATTGCTATTCAAGATCTATGTGCTGACATAATTGGAACAACACCACTGCATTAGGTGAGTATACACTGTTTTTAGATAATATGAGGTGCAGAAGTGATAAAACCGGGGTTGACCAGTAAAACCCTATTAATTTACAGAGGAAATAAAACCTTCTGTGTGCACATTATTGCAGTAATTTCCTGGTTTGGGGTTTTAAGTTGTTTACATTTTTTGTCTGTTTTTTCATTCTAATTTAAAATAGAGCTTTTATTCTTGCACTGAATTCAGGCACATCTCTAAATGAATTAGACACATTTTACAGCTGTTACACCTGCCAGAGCACTAGTTTACTCACCCCTGTGGTGAGTGGCATCTGCTCGGGTTCTGCCTGATGCTTCCTGCTTCCAGGCCTGTTCCCCTCGCACAGGTCTCCTGGGAGTGCTCTCAGGCTGCATTCATGGCAAGCCCCACTCCTTAAAGGGACAGTGCACATTAGCTGGAAATGCTTCTCAGCGTATGGCTGACAATCACTGAGTATTTAAGGCACCTTCCCTATTTGGAAGGTGCCTGAGCAACATGGTCTATGCATTAGAGGCACTCTACTAGTTGTCAGGTTTATCAGGTTCACTACATGTATATACCTTGAATCCAGGCTCACAATATAGGGGTCACCATATCATACCAAGGGACCATTGTATCAATTGATGTATGCACTATATCTTAAACGATGTTGGAAGCTCCTGTTGAGCCTTTTAGTGAAATGACAAGGTGAAATGCGTCAGGTGGGGTGTGAGACCACATTGTTGGTCAGATATTGATGTATTCATCCTCTCTACTATTCCTGAAGACTTTGGATGTGAGCGTTGGGCTTTGACCCATCGACTTAGGTAACAGACTGACCCACCTGGGGCTATTCATAAAAGTGATGTGACATAGGATTAGTCACAGTTAGAGACCATCTACTGCATTTGCTCCCTGGATAATTGATCTGGGGACATACTATGTTCCAGATGTATTTAGGGATGATTGCATCACAAGTTTACTGACACGTTACTACTAACTCAGAGCCTAACATCCAACACCACAGCTCAAATACTTGGTAAAACATCACAATCGATAATTGCACACCCTATAGTGAGGATTATATGGGCAATCACTATAGTACAAACAAAACACAAGGAAATAATGATCTATAGCCCAATATGGAGATTGCAAATTTAATTTATTTCAAGGATAAATGGAAACAAGAAGGAATATAACAATTATGCGGAGGACAACTGGTGTATACCAAAATAAATATGCAGACATTAGCATTCAAATGGTCAAATAGAACCACTCTCGTGGGGTACATTCACTCCCAAAGAGTGCAAAGTGCAATGTCATAATCTGAAATGTATCAGGGTTATGCAGACTATTATAAGATTAGATTAGATTAGATAAACTTTATTGATCCCGGAGGAAATTACAGTTTTACAGCAGCAGAACAAAGATCAAGAACATTACACACTTTACAAAATAAGTCTATATGGACAGCAGATGTGGGTAGACTGGTACATGTACCTCCCCTATTCCCCCCATACCCTTAGAACTTAACTTAGTCTTTGGATGCTTTACACTTATACATTTGTTAAACATCCCCACAGCTATTGGAGCAAACGATTTTCTGTATCTTTCCTTTCTACACATTAGTTGGATTAGACGCTTGCTGAATGTGCTCTTTTGCTTCACAAACAGTTCATAGAGCGGGTGTGTATTGTTGCTCATTATAGCCTTGCATTTCTTATTAATTCTATCCTCTAATACCTCCTCGAAAGTCCTAAGTTGTAGACCCACCGCCGCACTAGCCTTCTTGATAAGTTTATTCAGCTTATTAGCGTCAGCTGTGCGCACACTACTACCCCAGCATATTATTGCAGCAAAGATTGCACTCGCCACAATAGATTGGTAGAACATTTCAAGCATTTTGCTACACACATTAAACGACCTTAACTTCCTTAGGAAGTAAAGTCTACTCATCCCTTTCTTGCAAACCTTCTCCATATGGCACCTCCAATCAAGCTTGCTGTCCAGGTGAACCCCCAAATATTTGAAATTCTCCACCATCTCCACATCCTGACCATCAATAGTGATAGGTAAGCAATCCTTCCTGCACGTTCCATAACTCAACACCAACTCCCTGGTTTTCTTTACGTTGAGTTCTAAATGGTTAGCCTGGCTAAAGTGCAAGCTGCTGTTATTCGCTAACCAATAATCACAAGAACCACTGTATTAGTGTGTCAAATTTACATGCTTAATTAGCATAACTATATGATATAACACATAGCACTTATTGCACATGAAGGGATAGTACCTGCCCCACAATCACAAGGACTGTGACGAAGGTCCTTTAGACAAAAACACATATAGGGCTGTTGGCGTGCCAGCAGGGTATCTTAAGGTATGTTTACATCTCATGACGGTGTGTGGCTCCTGTTATAACCATAGCGGTGATGTTATGTGTTAAGTATATTGGCAGTGGTTAGCAGCTACTTATTTCCAGATAATATAAGGTACTGTTTTGGATATAATTCTTATACCTGTGTTAATTTAGAGTTTCAGCACTATTGATGTTTGTGCATTGTAGATTGGTATACACCTGGATTATATTATTGCCTAAACCTTAGCACAACACGGGTGGCATTAACACCTGGTGGTGTTATATCTGTTTCAATCACATTTGTTTGATTTAGGTAACTTTAAACCGTGTTAAGGCCCTGTCACACATAACGAGATCACTAACGAGATCGTTGTAACGCCACAGATTTTGTGACGCAACAACGATCCCGCTAACATGCACCAACTATCTGGCTGCTGTGAGATCGTTGATCATTACACACTGCGCTGGGTCACTTCTACGTCGTTGCGCTCCCGCCGGGAGCGCTACATTGTTGTGTTTGACAGGGATAATGACCAACGATCTCAATGCTATGCTATGGAGTGACAATTCCCAACGACCTCAGAATAATTCTGGATCGTTACTTAGGTCGTTGGTGACGTCGCTGGTGAGGTGCCTGTTTGACATCTTACCAGTGATGTGAAAAATGACGCACCAGCGATCTCTGCACATCGTTATCGGGATCGCTGATGCGTCGTTATGTGTGACTGGGCCTTTAGGTTAATCTGACCATTCATTGTGGGGCAGGTACTATCCCTTCATGTGTAATAAGTGCTATGTGTTTTATCATATAGTTATGCTAATTTAGCATGTAATTTTGAAACACTAATATAGTGGTTCTTGTGATTATTGGTTAGCGAATTACAGCTGCTTGCACTTTATAATAGTCTGCATAACCCTGATAAATTTCGGGTTATGACGTTGCACTTTGCACTTTTTTGGAGTGAATGTACCCACCAAGAGTGGTTCTATTTGACCATTTGAATGCTAATGTGTGTATATTCCTTTTGGTATACACCAGTTGTCCTCCACATAATTGTTATATTCCCTCTTGTTTCCATTTATCCTTGAAATAAATTAAATTTGCAATCTCCATATTGGGCTATAGAATGTTTGTCCTTGTGTTATGTTAACATAGAGCTTATATAAACCTTCTTCCTTTTGAATAGTGGATATTGTTTGTCCTGAGGGTGTTTGGGGGGTGGGTTTGTTTCTGTAGTCTTATCACTAATTATACTGTATCACTAATCCACACTACTAGATGTTTAATTGTACCAATAAATGTATCTTATATGAGTTCTTCCTGTAGTTTTTGGCTGGCTGCAATCTATCAGCATAAGCTGAACCTTACTCTCTGAGATTATAGAGAAGACATGGTAGCCACTAAGGCTCTTCCAAGTGGAGATTGCTGCTTTGGCCCAGTAGGTTTACTCCTGGACGCTCATCGATTGAGGGTTACAGTTTTCTCAGGTCATGGATCCTGCAGGCTAAAAATCCACTTAGCTGGCAGGCCTGCATCAGGTACTCACCCACCAATGAGAAACGCAAAGCCAAATGCTAGCCTTCATGCAATCTGTGGATACCTGTTTGTATACTCAGCAACCTGCTGCCTCTATCCAGGCTTCAGATGTGATTCCTACTGCACTTTCAGGGCTTTATTTGTCTGCTCCTTCACAATTTAATGGCGACCCTAATTAGTGCAGAGGCTTTTCAAACCAGTGCCCATTACACTTTGAACTTTAGCCTTACCACTTTGCCTCTGATTGTCCCAAAATGATCTTCCTAATGGCACATCTCTCCAGTGAGGCTCTGGCCTGGATTAATCTGTTCTGGGAAATATACAAACCAGTAATCTCAAAATTGTGAGTCTTTCTAGAGGACCTCCGCAAGGTGTCTGATGAACTTCTTCGAGAGACCTCTTCTGCATCATCTTCCTGAGGTTTCACCAGGGAAATCTTACCGTAAACCAGTATGCGGTCCATTTCTGTACCTTGTAAACTGAATTAGGCTAGAATAATGAAGTGCTAGTGAACGTCTTCTAGGAGGGTCTGTGTGGAGGAATCAAGGACTAACTGGCTGGCTTAAATGTTCCTTCCTCCCTGTATGACCTGGTATCCCTGGCTTTACACAAGTATCTCGAATTCCAGAATGCTCCAAATAAGTGAACCAAGACAAGAGGTATATGTGCCTTGCTCCCTCCTTTTCAGATCACAACCCACAATACTAGCTGCTACTCATAAACATGAGGTGGACTGTGTAGATATGGCAAAACATTGTTTAGAAGACTGGTGCACCAAAGGAGGTTGCTTCTACTGCAGAAACCCTAAACATCAGATCTGAGCCTGTCCTGTGAAGCTGGGAAACTTCTCAGCTTAGGTGTTTTATGAGAGGCCACCCTAGGTGTAAGCAAGTCCTCTTCTTTCATAAATCTTTCAGTCCCTATATCCTGTGGTTACATCCGATTCACTGTGTTTGTCTTCCTTGACTGTGGTTCTACTGGGAACTTTGTGCAGCAGGCCATAGTGGATTAGTATCAGATTCCCATTCATCATCTTCAAGTGCCGATTACTATATCATCTGTAGATGGAAAACTCCAGCCTGAAGCCATCAAGTTAATCACCGAGCATGTTGAATGTCAGGTGGGGATACTTAACTCGGAGAATATCTCCTTCCACATGCTTTCTGGTCTGTCTCATACGCTGCTGGGACTACTGTGGCTTCAGATGCACAAGTCTGTTTTGCACTGGAGATCAGGAAACTGTCCATGGGGACAGTCATATCATGAAAAGTTTCTCATTCCTGTTTGCCCAACCCACGCGCACATGATACCATCTAGCTTTCCGGATCTGCTGCCTGCCTAATGGCTCTACGCGGATGTCTTAGACAAGAAGGTGGCTGAAACTCTACTTCAACATAGGCCATATAATTGTCCTATCAACCTACTTTCTGGTTCCTAGCCTCCCCATAGTCGAATCTACCCCCTGGTCCAGGCTGAGATCCAAACTATGTATGAACAGATTAAAGAGAATATACCTAAAGAATTAATCCAAAAATCCTCTTTCCCTGCTGGTTTCAGGCTCTTATTTGTATGGAAAAAGGTTGGCTATCTTTAACTTTATATCAATTAAAGGGACCTCAAAACTTGGTAAAGAAGAAATACTTGCTGCTGTTTATACCAGAGCTGTTTGATATTGATGGGTGAACCCGCCGAGGCTCAGGATCAGCGGAGTCGTCCAATCTTTTTGTAAAGTCTGAGTTTGGGGCCAGACATAACTCGAACGTGAGTCTTAACCCCAATCTCATACTTTACAGTTACTTTACATCATTATACTTACCGGGTCCTGTGTCCTTCCATCTCACTGTCCTGCAGTGCAGCATCTAACTCTGTGCCGCTCATTATCAACCGGGGATATTCACTTCACTGTTTCTAACAGCCAATCACAGACACTGTAACACAGAATGTACGTCTGTGACTGGCTGTTCGAGTAATATGCAATCAGCCCATACATTCTAGTATGGTAGAATATATGGGCTGCTTTCAGCATACTCCACACACAGCACTCTGCTGTGTGTCATTCTGTGTCTACTTGCTCTCTTTACGAGCAGACAAGTTTGTCTGTTGGCAAAGATATAGCAGGGGTGAAGAAGCTAAGAAGACCTGGATTACGTTGAAGGGATTTTTAATATTTTTTAATAAAGATGGAGTCCCTAACGGACCAGATTATATGCACCTCGGAGAGGCCGAGTTTGGAGAAGATTCTGCAGCCTTTTTTTGATTCTCAGCACAGATAAAGCGGACAGCTATGGACTGCCACCCCTAGCTGCTTGGCTTTACCTTGGTCCATTTTCACTAGGGTGACAAATGGTAAACCATTTTAACATCTGTGACTGTCTCTATGAGTACCAGATAATGCCATTCGGGCTAAGCAATGCTCCAGCGGTCTTCTATGAATTAGTGAATGACTTCTTTCGGGACCTTCTCTACTCATGTGTAGTCATATACCTGGATGATATTCTGGTTTTCTCTCCCAATCAGCCAACTTACAGGAAAATGTCCATCAGGTTCAGCAGAAGTTGAGGGAAAATCACCAAGTTTGAGAAGTGCCTCTTTAAGCAAACTTCCCTTCCTTTTCTGGGATATGTGTATTGTAGTTGGTTGGTAACGCCAGACAAAAGCATTCTCCTCATCAATTGTCACTAATAGTGGTCTACCGTACGCAAAGACGTGGAAGATTTTGTTTCAGACCAGGGATCTCCAACTCCAGGCCTCGAGGGCCACAAACGGGTCAGGTTTTCAGGATTTCCTTAGTATTGGAATCATCATCCAATTAATAATTGAATCATGTCTGCAGGTGATTCAATTATCACCTGTGCAACTTTAAGGAAATCCTGAAAACCTAACCTGTTTGAGGACCTTGAGGCCTGGAGTTGGAGATCCCTGTTTTAAACTCTTCTTCTTGTGCCAGGAACAAAACCCCTAAGAAGCTTCTTGCTGGTAGTCTTCTTCCCCTACTCCGTGACAACACATCTCAAAGGATTTTACTACAGACCTGCCAGTGTACTCAGGTTTCTTTGTGGTCTTGGTAGTTGTGGACATATACTCCAAAATAGCTCACTTCAATCCACTGTATGGTCTTCCCTCTACACACATGTTTGCTGAGCAATTTGTAGAGAATATCTTCTCCCTGCACAGTTGTACCACTCAACATTATGTCCAATAGAGGTGTACAGTTCACACCTCAATTCTAGAGAGCAACCTCTTCTACTGCTCTGTAAGCTTCTGGATTTCATCTTGGACTGACAGTCCAATGACCAAATAGAATGGGTCAATGAAATTTTGACAAATTTTCTGTGGCACTTAGTTAATGAGCACCACAGTGATGGGGTTAAAGTGACCCTAAACCCGGAAGCCAACCCCACATCCCCTTCATACCTATACATGCAGCTTGTGAACCTGCTGCCATCGATCCCTGTATCTTGCAAAACCGCTGGGGCATTCTTCATAATTCATACTTTTATAATGTCATTTCTGGGCGTTTCACTGAAATTTTAAAGCCGCAGCAGGCGGGCCTGTGTGCCGCTCTCCCCCTCCTTGTCCGTAATTCTGCACGCAGCGATGGGCGTGCTAAACAACAGAGAGGCGGCTCGCCTCATAGTATGGGCGGTGAAGCCGATATGACGTAATACGCGTCATACCGGCTTCACCGCCCATACTATGAGGCGAGCCGCCTCTCTGTTGTTTAGCACGCCCATCGCTGCGTGCAGAATTACGGACAAGGAGGGGGAGAGCGGCACACAGGCCCGCCTGCTGCGGCTTTAAAATTTCAGTGAAACGCCCAGAAATGACATTATAAAAGTATGAATTATGAAGAATGCCCCAGCGGTTTTGCAAGATACAGGGATCGATGGCAGCAGGTTCACAAGCTGCATGTGTAGGTATGAAGGGGATGTGGGGTTGGCTTCCGGGTTTAGGGTCACTTTAAGCTGCTTTCCTCATGAGAATTATCCTATAATTATCATGTAAGTGAGTCCTCCACTAACTCTCCATTCTTCATAGTCCATGGACAGCAGCTCCAAGTCTCTTATTCTGTGGCTATCACTACTGGCAACTGATGCTCCCGTTGAGAATCTCTTTGGGTCTGGGTGGAAACTAAGGCTTCCTCTGTTTGGATGAAAAGGCATACTGATTAAAGACTCCTGGATCCTCCCTTATTCCGGTCCAGAGACAAGGTATGGCAGTCTTCCAGATATAACTGTCTCAGGATACTTCCCTAAAAGTTGGAACCTCGCTTCATTGGTCTCTCTGACGTGCTCCAGAGGATCAATGCTGAATCTTACAAATTAAAGCTCCCAACCGCCTTGCGCATTTCCCAACACCTTTCCTGTGTCTCTCCTCAAACCTGTCATCCTGAGCCACTACTTCAGAAATCCTGGTACCCTGCCTTTACGGGACAAAGTGGATGACACTTTTGTGATAAAAAATATCCTTTCCATGAAGAAAAGAGGGAAACTATCTTTCTTGTTGATTGGAAAGGTTTTGGTCCTGAGCAGAGGTTTTGGGAGCCCAAGGAGAACATTAATGCTCCCTTCTCATGAAGAGATTCCTTTTAGGCCTGTAAAGTAGGAGGCATAAGGATGGGGTATTTTTACACATCTCTATGAAGGTCCAACAGCATCTGCCTGGGTTCTGTCTGATGGTTCCCTATTCCAGGGTCTGTGCATGCCACCCAGGTCTTTAAGGTCTGCAAACTTGACCCCATTCCTTAAAGGTCTGGCACACACTACTCGGAAATACTTCTTTGGTTAGAGTCAGACTTGGGCTATCACCCACGTTTCACGGGGCCACTAAAAAATTGGAGCTGTAGCTCACAGCATTAACGGCAAACCCTGCCTGACAACTCCGCCACTTTGAAACCCGCTGTCTACCTTAGCAGCGGCCACACAGGACGTGCACTTTAGCTGAGCACACAGGAAAACGCTGCAGACAGCCTTTCCTGTGCGCTGTGATAAAGCGCATGTACTGTGTGACCACTGCTAAGGTAAACAGTGGGTTTCTATGGGGCGGCGTTGTCAGTCAGGGCTTGCTGTTAACACTGTGCACTACGGCTCCAATTTCTACATTTTTAGCGGGTCCGTGAAATGTTGGTGACAGCCCAAGTGTGACCCTAGCCTTAGCCTATGGCTAAATGCACAGAGTATTTAAGGTGCTGTCCCCATTTGGAAGGTGTCTAAGCAACCTGGTCTATGCATGAGAGACATGCTGCTAGTTGTCAGTTCCCATTAATCTAACTGTGTCTATGCCTTGCCTGATTAGTGTCTGTTTCCAGTTCTGCTGACCCGCAAGTAACTGCCTGGTCCAGCTGCCGCAACACCATCTGCTCATTCCTGCAGTTGCTCCATCTGCACCAGTCCTGCTGCCATACCCAGAGTTGAAACTGCCTGCATTCAGCCATCCAGGCTGTCCCTATTCAGAGACTCTTGCTGTATGTAGGAGCTCGACCCTGAAGTAAGCTGCTGTGGTACCAAGATCCATTGAAGTTTCACCTACTAATATAAACCTAACCTCTGCATCTGAGGCTCTAGAGAAGACTCAGTAGCCACTCAGGCCTACTCTTCAAAGCGGGGATCGGTGCTTCGGCCCAGTGGAACCACTCCCAGATGCTGATCCATCGAACATTTTACAACTAATACCGTGTTTCCCCGAAAGTAAGACAGGGTCTTACATTCTTTTTGTGGCCAAAAGTGGCCCCCTGTCTTATTTTCGGGGGGGGCCTTACATTGGAGGCCCCAACATTCATCCATCCATCCATCCACACACTCCCACACATACAGACAGACACATGCATACACATATATACACATATATACACACCATACACACCATACAAACCACACACACCACACACACACATAGCACCTCTTCTTACCAGGTCCGGTGTGGGGTCCCCGATGGTCCTGTGCCGTCCTCTGTGCTCCGGTCCGGTCCCCGAGATGATCTGCTGCCGTCCGCCGTGTTCCGGTGCCGGTCCTAGGCTCCATGGTCCCTGCTCTTCCGGAGTTCAGGCCTAGCTCCGCCCAGGTCATAGTGTGGGCCAATCAGCATAGCGGCGCTCAAGCAAGCGTCATCGGGCGCTTGCCTCTGACGTCAGCGCCGCTATGCTGATTGGCCCACACTATGACCTGGGCGGAGCTAGGCCTGAACTCCGGAAGAGCAGGGACCATGGAGCCTAGGACCGGCACCGGAACACGGCGGACGGCAGCGGATCATCTCGGGGACCGGACCGGAGCACAGAGGACGGCACAGGACCATCGGGGACCCCACACCGGACCCGATAAGAAGAGGTGCTATGTGTGTGTGTGGTGTGTGTGGTGTGTGTGGTGTGTATATATGTGTATGCATGTGTCTGTATGTGTGTATGTATGCATGTAAACCTTCCCCCCCCCGTGTTTCCCCGATAGTAAGGCCCCCCCTCCCCCCTACCCGGCCTTATAATCGGGGGAGGCCTTACATTAGCAGGCCCCCCTTTACCCCTAGGCGGCCTTACAATCGGGGGGGCCTTACTTTCGGGGAAACACGGTATGTGTTTCCACCAGACCAGGCCAGAGCTAATGTATATTTGTGGCATAATTTATGACACTTTGTAGAGAAATTATGATTAATTTGACAAACGGCCTTTCCTTCTTCTTGTCACTAACCAGCTCTGTCAACTTTGATATATCAGAAAGCTGAAGAGAATTCCTTGATGAATCAGGGATACAGTTTGTGAAAGTTATTTTTGGTGCACATATTATGTAAAGCTCAAGTAGCCATATTGAAAACATACCTTTTACATGTGCAATTGCCTGTCACATTATGTTAGGAGTGAAGAGCTGCCATAGAGTGCCTGCATTACTCTAGTACATAAAATGGACCACAACAGGCAACAGGGCATGCTCCAATTGTTTTTTTCCCACTCAATTGGCCACTTTGTAATGGGTTTATGTACTCTCCTCTGTGGTTCGTGTCACACATAGACAGCACATAGACTGAATATACGTTCAAAAACGAGCCCTTTACACTTAATTCACATATATGTATTGCAGTATATGGTCTGTCCTTGAGACAGGATATCTTAACAGACTGTTGGTTTCCAGACCAAGACTAACATCCTTGTAGCCAGCAGTTGAGCTGATCATTGCAGTCCAAGCATGATCTATTCTAATAAGATGGATGAATTCAGTATTAACCTTATATGTATTTTCTCTCTTTGGTTAGGGTCACATTAACATTTTCAGCGCTGCCCGGGGGTGAAAACTACCGCCATGGTAGTGCCGTGTTAACGCTGCCCATACTAACCTATGGAGGCCTCGCTCCTAATGTGACGTCAATGCCGGCATCAGAGGGTAATCTTGCGGTATTTCCAAGCGCAAGCAAAGATGCTGTCGTCTTAGGCTAGGGTCACACTTGAGGCAATGCATCCTTTGGCAGGATTCTGTAGAGGATCTTTTTTTTTTACTTGCCGATTTCATGTCATTTTTTCAATTTTTAGTGCTATCGTTAACGCATGGTAGATATATGGACCATGCGTTAACGCTAGTGTTTCCCATAGACTCCCATGTTAAAAATACGCATGCATTTTTGCAAAAGCGCCTAAAAACACGGTAAACAGCGTTTTTGGGCATTTGCAAAAACGCATAGCGTTTTTTGCATGGGAGCCTATGGTAGCGTTAACACTAGCTTTTTTTAAATTTTGCAATTGTGAAAAATGCTAGCCTTTAGCGCTTCCATGCCGCAAGTGTGACCCTAGCCTTAGGGTATGTTCACACTGATTCCTTTTTTATAATGGATTAAGAAGAAGAAAAAACTTTTAAAATAAAAAATCCCCCAAAACCATAAACATAATCATTTCAATGCTAAAATGACTTGCTTTTCATATCACAATCTAGGAATACTCTCAATACTTAGAATAATGCATGAAATTGTGAATGGTATATATACAGAAAATGTCCTAGTATACTGTTTTGTATTTTTTTACACTGATAATAAAAATGTAAGCATATTGTTCATTACTTAATAGAATTCAAAAAATGGTGGGAAAATGCTTGAAAAAAAAACCTGAAGAAAGGTGTAAAAAATTATAGAGGAAAAAAGCAACAATAAAAAAAAATGATGGCAAAAGATGCTTCAGTTCTGCAAAACTGCAGAGAAAAAGAGACTTTCCTGAAGAGTATTCTGCTTGATAAATAGACATTTTGGAATAAGGAAAATAAACGTTTTGTCAAAAACCCTTAAAGTATTTTCATGATGATACGTTTTTGCACATGGTAGTCCAATTATTTATTGGCGTGCCAATCTGCATTTTGCAATGTTTGGGACATTAGCCATATATTCTGGAATATCTCCCAGCTGAGGCCAATAAAGGGTAATTTGGGTCTCAATTTGTTCGTACATGTTGTGCATACAGTTAGCTTTTTTTCCTCTAAGGCTGGCTTCACACCATGTTTTTATTGGATCTGGGACCGTCCGGTGTGAATGCCCGGATCCGATTCCGGCCCCATAGGGAATATGCCGGATGAATATCTTTTGGCATCCGGTTTTCGGATGCCCGGGAGAATCCGAGGCAAATCGGACTTTTCTCCTGGACACAAAAATGTGGCTTGCACCATTTTTGTGTCCGGGAAGAAAAATTCTCCAGGATCCTCCTGGATTGCCCCGATCCGGGAGGATCCGGGAACCGGACACCTGCGGCTGCATGCCGCTGTTATTTCAGGACCTAGCTCCCCACGAGCCACGGTCCTAATTCATCAGCAGCGGCAGCTGCATCCGGCTGCATACTGGACCGGAGACATATTTGCCCACCGGTTCTGTGTGCTGATCCGGTCTGGGGCTGTCAGCTTCACCCCTGACAGCCCCGGATCGGATCTTGCCATGATGTGAAGCCAGCCTAAGCTGAAGTGAGTTTCGTCCGTTCTTCATGCTCGTTGTCAAACTAGCATCAGCTCAGACAACATGTAACAGGATGGCTCCCTGCATTCAATTGTACTCGCATCTTATAGGTGCAAGTACAGTTGAAACGCTGACCACCAAAATCAAGGTGACGTCAGTAGAGACGAGCAAACCTTTCAAGGTTCTGTATTGTTCACCAAATGTCTCGGTGTTAAGCAAACCTGTTTGGGTTGGGAGTTTGGGTGCTGTACGTTTGCAAAGCACTGGAGCCAGCATCGCTGTGATTGGATACAGTTAGTGCTTGGTCCAGTTAAAAAAATATGCAGTCATTGATCATAGTGTGCATTCAAAATCAATTTATAAAAACGGCCTACCATCCCCAGAGATGTTTTTCATATGGCAGTCTGTATGTGGGCAGTGAGCTGAACTGCCGATCAATGAGTTCCACTGAGGTTCGGATCAAGTTCGGGGTCGTGAACGTGCACCATAAAGTTAAGCTGCACCCTCAAACCCAAACTTCAAAAGGTTTGCTCATCTCTAGAAGTCAGTAGCATGAGATCTCTAAAAGGAATAAAGTTAAAGATGACATATTTCCTTTGTATTTTAGGCAAAAAAGTATATATTTCCATGTTTTATATTTCAATAATTACAGAAAAATGGGTCAATGCAAAAGTTTCACACCTTTGGAGATTTGTGTGCTCAAATAACTTTGAGAAAAACACTATAAAAGGACATAAATTCAGAACATCAATCAAAAAAGCTTCAAAAAGTCAAAAAAAATTACCAAAAGTTTAATATCCATTGCTCTCAGCAGGACACAGTAGATCAAGTGATAAAAGCAACTAAGTGCATAATGCAGCAATCACTCTCAACCGTCTACAACATGAGGGAGGTGATTGGTGGTATTTTATATGCACACTGATGAGGTTCCATAGGGCATCAGTAACACATGAAGGTATGATGCAAAGATGCTCATACGTATAGATCAGGCAGGCTGCCGAGCACTATATAGATGCAACACACCAAACAGACACCCCAATGTGCCCCACTGTGTCCTGCATGAAAATATAAAAGTGCAAACAAATTGCTGCATGATAATGTGAGGTATTGGTGGATATTTTGGCCAAAATACGTCAGCTTGTCATCCGCAGCAAGGACCCTCACGCTTAAGAATCCCGATATACTATATTCAGAAAAAGCACTACAAAAAAAACAAAAATTCAGATCATCAATCAAAAAAGCTTCAAAAAGTCAAAAAAGCTTACTAAAAGTCTAATAACCATTGCACTTGGCTTGACCAGGGCCGGGACGACAGCTAGGCGAAACTAGGCGATCGCCTAGGGCACCATCTTGTGCAGGGCGCATTCCCGCCTGACTGGAATCCGGACCCGTGACCCCGAGAGCAGTCATCAGGTGACCTGATGGGGCTCCCCCCCATTAATCACCGCCGCCGGGCCCTGGAGTTGCGGGGAGAAACTGCGGCAGGGAGCGGTGGGCGCCGCCATGTTCTTTGTGGCTGGCGCCCACTTACTATGCAGCCGGTCAATAGAGGTTGAGACTTCTACACAATGGCCGCGGTCTCCAATTAGCCGCGGCCATTTTGTTGAAATCTCAACTTCCACCGACCGGCTGTACTGTTAGTGGGCGCCGGCCACAAAGAACATGGCAGCGCCCACCGCTAGCTGCCGCAGGCCCGCAGATTCTCCCCGCAGGCAGCTCCAGTCCTGCAGATGTGCCCTCCGGGCTCCGGCACCCCTGCTCCGCATCCACAGCTCCCCCCAATGGTAAGTTATGCTGGGGTCCGGGGTAGGGATGGGGCAATGTACAGAATAGGGGGCCATATATAGGGAAGGAGGCTGTGGGGATAGAGACAGGGAGGCTGTAGGGATAGAGACAAGGAGGCTGTGGGGGATAGAGACATGGAGGCTGTGGGGAGACAGGGAGGCTGTCAGAATGGAGGGATGCAGTCGGGATGGAGGGAGGCTGTTGGTATGAAGGAAGGATGGAGAGAGGCTGTCAGGATGGAATAGGCTATTGGGATAGAGGGAGGCTGTCAGGATGGAGGACGCTGTGGGGATGGAGGAAGTATGGAGGGAGGCTGTTAGGATGGAGGGACGTTGATGGGAAGGAGGGAGGCTATTGCGATGGAGGAAGGATGTAGGGTGCGGTCAGGATGGAGGAAGGATGAAGTGAGGCTGTTGGGATGGAGGAAGGATGGAAGGAGGCTGTCAGGATGGAGGAAGGATGAAGTGAGGCTGTCGGGATGGAGGAAGGATGAAGTGAGGCTGTCGGGATGGAGGAAGGATGAAGTGAGGCTATCGGGATGGAGGAAGGAAGGAAGGAGGCTGTCAGGATGGAGGAATGATAGAGGGAGACTATCAGGATGGAGGGAGGCTGTCGAAATGGAGGGAAGCTGTTGGGATGTTGTCTATATGGCTGGCAGCTATCTCTATTGCGTACGGCCAGCAGTAGTCTCTATTGTGTATTCTCTATTGTGTATGGCCAGCAGCAGTTTCTATTGTGTATTCTCTATTGTATGTATAGCCAGCAGCAGTCTCCATTGTGTATACGGTCCGCAGCCATCTCTATTGTGTATACAGGTAGCAGCTGTCTCTATTCTGTATTCTCTATTGTATATACAGCTATTGTGTTTAGCGTTATAGAAAAGAAGTTGCAACACGCAATCAGTGGTGTTTATTCACTCTTCGTGGGGTGGCGCTTCAACAGCCATATAGTCAACAGGCATATGGTGGACTATATGCCTGTTGAAGCGCCACTTGCGGTGTGAAAGGGCCATCGCCTTTGAGAACCCCCCGTCCTCCCACCCGCACCATGTAAGACCACACGATGAGGGAATAAACACTGTTGATCCTACGATGTTGCAACTTCATGTATGTTGACATTTTTGTTCCTAGACATATTTCGGAGGGGGGGGGGGGGCACCGTTTGCCTTACCTGCCAAGGCACTAAACTGCCTTGTCCTGGCACTGGGCTTGACACAGTAGACCAAGTGATAAAGGCAACCAAGTGCATAATACCAGTGCAGCAATCACTCTCAACCATCCACAACATGGGGGAGGTGATTGGTGGTATTTTTAGATGCACACTGACATGACATTAGACATGACATTAGACATGATAATATCTTTAAATCTCTGCAGAATGTAATCATGTTATATGAGCAATGCATCACAAATAATAATAAATACGCTCAATAAAGCTTGTTGAGTAGTGATGAGTGAGTGGCGAAATATTTGCACACGCTATACTCGTAACAAGTAGTTTTTAATACTCGCATGTTCATCTGAATAGCGAGTCTAATGTTCTGCCCACACATATTTGGCCATAAAACGAGTCTTTCTGGGAAACAGGGCTGGAGGGTGTGCTTTGTTACAATTTCAATGCCTAAAACATCTTGCTGTGCCCCCCCAGAGAGGCCATAACATTCAATCTGCTCTCACTGGGGTGCCGACTCCCTTTGTGTACTGAAGGGAGGCAGCAATTTGGTCAGATCGATAACAATGAACACATCACTCACGAGCACCAGCGTTACTCACCATGTAACGAGTATGTCAAATACCATACTATCCATGTGAGTAGCAAATAGTAACGATTACACTCACTCATCACTATTGTTGAGCTCTATGTAGCTGAAAAAATAACAGACAGAAGCAGTAATAAATTTCTTCTGTCTTCTCACCAATGTCTGGCAGTTGAAGTGGTCTGGTCTAACAGCCATAGACCTGACTTGCTCCTGTTATCTTGCAGAAACCTCAACCCTAGGCTATAAATGTACAATAGTGTGGGGTTAAAAATGTGGTTCAAGCACCATACGTTTACCACACATCATTCTTATTAGTGCAGCCAGCCTTCTTGAATCACCATCCATTTCTTTTACAGAATATATTCAATTTTTATCCTGTTCTTAATTTCTTGTCACAATCTGGTGATAAATCTTTACAATAAATCCTGAAGATCCACTTCTTCCGACAAACCTACATCCTACAGTGAGCCTTAATCCACGAAATCACTACACAGCTAGCTCTTCCCTCTCCAACTGTATCCTCACCCATCCCTTGTAGACTGGGATCCCCCGCAGGAAGAGTCATCTTTCCTTACCTACTGTATCCTCACCCATCCCCTGTAGACTGTGAGCCCTCATGGGCAGGGTCCTCTCTCCTCACCTACTGTATCCTCACTCATCCATTGTAGACTGTGAGCCCTCATGGGCAGTGTCCTCTCTCCTCACCTTCTGTATCCTCACTCATCCATTGTAGACTGTGATCCCTCATGGGCAGTGTCCTCTCTCGTCTCCTAGTGTATCTTCACCCACCCCTTGTAGACTGTGAGCCCTTGTGGGCAGGGTCCTCTCTCCTCTCCTACTGTATCTTCATCCATCCCTTTTAGACTGTGATCCCTCATGGGCAGGGACCTCTATCCTCACCTACTCTATCCTCACCCATCCCTTGTAGGCTGTGAGCTCTCATGGGAAGGGTCCTCTATCCTCACCTACTGTACCCTCACCCATCCATTGTAGACTGTGATCCCTCAAGGGCAGGGTCCTCTCTTCACACCTATTGTATCCTCACCCATCCCTTGTAGACTGTGAGCCCTCACAGGCAGGGTCCTCTATCCTCACCTACTGTATCCTCACTCATCCCTTTTAAACTGTGATCCCTCATGGGCAGGGTCCTTTCTCCTCACCCACTGTATCCTCACCCATCCCTTGTAGACTGTGAGCCCTCGCGGGCAGGGTCCTCTCTCCTTCTGTACCTGTGTGTGCCTTATATTGGTTATATTTTTTCACATGTAAAGCACCATGGTATAAGTGGTGCTATCATAATTAATAACACTGAAATGATACCAAGATGATGACAGGATCAAAAAGTGTAAATTAAAAATGCATAAAATAAATAAAAATAGGGCTGGTTTATAAATATACAGCTAACGTACACAAGAGCATTGTGTTGTTTGGTTGATCGTGTTTCTTTAAAAAGAGATATTATTGGCTGCAACGAAAATAGATTCTTACATTTTCATATTGTAAAAATGAATATCTTCAATCTCAATCGTGCTTGCTTTCTTTTCCCACTCTGTGCGCCATGATCAAGACAACCTGCCGTCTTCCGTAAACTACAATATATAAAGCTATAGCCTCACAATAAAGCACACCCTGTAAAATGGGTTGTTCAATACCAGTGTCTATACCACTTAAACTCTGGGATCATCAGGTAAGTAACAACATTTGGACAGCAAGTCAATAAGAGTATGAAAGCTCTTCAATAAAGAACTGATTCGGACCACTGCACTATTTGAGTATTTAGCCTTTTTATTGACAAATATTGCTTTGAACAAACATTAGGAATTCCCATATCAATCACTACCACAAAATAATACCTTGTTTCCATAAAATCCTGCTTGTGATGAAAAAACTCTCAATAAAAGGAAAAGCAGGTTCTCTCCGGCCGGGATCTGCACATCCTGCAGTATATCTGTCAATTACCGAGAAATAAAAAGTCAATTACATTTTTCCCCAAGTTAGCCGTATGCAAAATAACTAATGGGCACATTTTATTTACAAAGCACAAAATAATTTAATACTGTATTTATCACACAAGTTAAGATATGAAATTGAACTGGTGAGAATGATTTACGTGCTGGATTACAATATTGGCAGCTTTATAGAGTGAAATGTCACTACGGCACTGCAGCCTCAAGTTTTATATTTCCTCCTTTGAAATCCTGTCAGTTTCATGAACACTAAAGAGTTTAATCAATGTTTGCATTGCAACTACATTGGCATTTCTTTTTAACTCCAAAAGCAATAGCCAACTGTTGTATTATGTGTGAATTTCATTTTCAAACATGCATATTTCACACACTAAGAGCATTAAAAGTTAATTAGACCATAGACAATATTTGGCTAAATAACAGTATACCTTATATACTCATATACATGGCAGAAGAATGTACAGGCAGCTATATGGAGACAAAGGGTAATATAGCTCACTAAGGCGCCCTTCACACATGTACATAAAAAACCCATGTGTGACATGATCCATTTTTACTTTTTTTGGGCCTATCCGTGTGTACATGAGCGTCATCCATGTACACACGTGGTCAAAATTGTTGGTACCCCATATTTAATAAAAGAAAAACCCACAGTGGTCACAGAAAATAACTTGAATCTGACAAAAGAAATAATAAATAAAAAATCTATGAAAATTAACAAATGAAAGTCAGACATTGCTTTTGATCCCTGATTTCACAGAATTTAAATAAAAATTAAACTCATAAGATAGGACTGGACAGGAATGATGGTCCCTTAACTTAATATTTTGTTGCACAACCTTTTGAGGCAATCACTGCAATCAAACGATTCCTGTAACCGTCAATGAGACTTCTGCACCTCTCCACAGCTATTTTGGCTACTCCTCAAGAGCAAACTGCTCAGTTGTCTCGTGTTTAAAGGTTGCCTTTTCCAGACGGCATGTTTCAGCTCTTTCCAAAGATGCTCAATAAGATTTAGATCCGGGCTCATGAAGGACACTTCAGAATAGTCCAGTGTTTTCCTCTTAGCTATTCTTGGGTGTTTTTAGCTGTGTGTTTGGGGTCATTATTCTGTTGCAAGATCCATGACCTGTGACAGAGAACAAGCTTTCTGACATTGGGCGACACATTTCTGTCTAGAATCCCTTGATAGTCTTGAGATTTCATTGTACCCTGCACAGATTCAAGACACCCTGTGCCAGATGCAGCAAAGCAGCCCCAGAACATAACAGAGCCTCCTCCATGTTTCACTGTAGGGACAGTGTTCTTTTCTTGATATGTTTCATTTTAGAGTCTGTGAACATAGAGCTGATGTGCCTGGCCAAAAAGCTCAATTTTTGTCAGAATCGTTGTAGCTTGTCAACATGTATTTTGGCAAATTCCAGTCTGGATTTTGTATGATTTTTTTTCAACAATGGTGTCCTTCTTGGTCATCTCCCATGAATTCCAGGTTGGCTCAAACAAGGTTTGATGGTGCAATCTGACACTGATGTTCCTTGAGCTTAAAGTTCATCTTTAATTTCTGTAGACAGGATGCTTCCTCTGGTCCATGTTGAGTGTGGTACACACCAAGTCACCAAACAGCACAGTCAGTATCTGTAGCCCTATATACAGGCCAGCTGACTGTTTACAAGAAGTAGACACCTGTAATGCTAATTAGTGGCCACACATTGATTTAACATGTCCCTTTTGTCACATTATTTTCTGGGATACCATCATTTCTGTTGAAGGCCAATTTCATGAGTTTCATTTTTTTAAAAATTCTGTGGAAGCAGGGTTGAAAAGCAATGTCTGACTTTTGTTAATTTCCATAATTTTTTTATTTATTATTACTTTTGTCAGATTCAAGTTATTTCTGTGACTATTGTGGGGTTTTTCTTTCATTAAACGAGGGGTACCAAGAATTTTGACCACATGAGCATTACGTGTTTCATTCATGTACTGTGAGCTCTCCACGTGTACATGAATGTCAGCCATACATTATGCATATGCCATCTGTGTGTAAATGTGTCTCATTCATGTGTCATACATGTACTATCTGTGTGCCATACATGTGTACATGTATGTCTCATTGTGTCATCCATGTGCTATCCATGCACCATACATGTGTAAATATGTGTCATCCATGTACTATCCATGTGCCATCTGTTTGTACGTATGTGCAATTCTTGTATTATTCATGTGTCATCCATGTGAATGTGTATTTCTCTGTGTCATCCATGTACTATGCATGTGTCATCCTTGTGTTAATGTGTGCAGGGCTGGCCTTAGGCTGAATGGCGCCCTGTGCAAATTTGTCCTTTGGTGCCCCCACCCCTCTGTATTCTCAGAACACATTAACGTGCTGCCATCTATCTCAACATCAGGGTCTTGTGATGTGCTGCTGTCAGTCAGGAGGTGGCGGGAATTCCCATAGAAAGTGTTAAAATTAAACCATCAGTCTTTTCTCAGATGTTAAAAAATGGACTTTTAAATGAGGCTGTAGATATCTAATATGTAATTGGGGCTTAAAGGGGTTTTCTGAAAAGTTGTGTACCCAGGTGCAGTTGTTTTAAAGAAGAAAAAAAAATGATCTTGCCCACCTTCCCAGATTCAACACTGAGTCTTTGCCCCCACTGTATCTGTATTACTCTGCAAACCGCTTTTCCTGTGTGCTCTGCAATAGCGCTTATCTGGGACTTGTGTGTGGAGCCAGCGGCTGCGCTATGCTTCAGGTGTCCATAGAGACATATAGGCAGCCTGTTACATGCTGTCATCGCTATGCGCTGCGCCTGCCAGAGACTACGTTTTTGACGGATTCGTCAGCTTATATACACAAATCAGACCCTAGCCTAGTGTTCCCATTAATGTTATCATGCCCCTGTGGCTGTGAGTGACATGTTTTACAAGAGCAGCATCACCAGCTCTGCACATCTCTGCCTCCTGTGATGAACGCAGTGTGAATGTCTGCACCCAGCTTCATCAGAACACCATGCAGGATCAGGGGGGCAGAGCAGACATGGAGGACACGGCGCAGGCTCAAGGGGGCAGAGCGGACATGGAGGACACGGCGCAGGCTCAGGGGGGCAGAGCGGACATGGAGGACACGGCGCAGGCTCAGGGGGGCAGAGCGGACATGGAGGACACGGCGCAGGCTCAGGGGGGCAGAGCGGACATGGAGGACACGGCGCAGGCTCAGGGGGCAGAGCGGACATGGAGGACACGGCGCAGGCTCAGGGGGGCAGAACGGACATGGAGGACACGGCGCAGGGGGGCAGAGTGGGCATGGATGGAGGACACGGCGCAGGTTCAGGGGGGGCAGAGTGGACATGGAGGACACGGCGCAGGCTCAGGGGGGCAGAGCGGACATGGAGGACACAGCGTAGGCTCAGGGGGGCAGAGCGGACATGGAGGACACGGACAGGCCAGATTTTTGCACACTTGGCGCTAAGGTCTGCCTGAGTCCTGTGTCACTGCCCCTTCACTGGGCACAGCATCCTGATGAAGCTGGGGGGGTCACACCGGGTGACCACACATTGTCAGGGAGGAAGAGATTGTCACCACAAACATAACACACAATTGTCACCATGTGCATGGACATATACATACATCACCACACACACACACACCAATCATAGATACACACATCACGTCACCACTTACATCACCATGGGCATGGACACATGCATGCACATACATCAAAACATACACAAATGCACACACACCGCAGTTAAGGACCTGAGGCTGCATTGATTACACAAAATGAGGTATACTGATAATCCCTCTCCTGTTTCTGCTTGTCTGACCCCTCTAGCTGGGTTTCACCCTATCTACCCCAATTACCCCCATACACACCCACCCATATACACACACATACACCTGCATATACACATAAACACACCCCACATACACACACCCATATACACAAACACACCCCACATACATACCCATATACACATACACACACCCCACATACACACACTCATATACACACACTCATATACACACAGACACCTATATACACACCCCCATATACACACACACCTCCATATACACACAGACACCTATATACACCCCATATACACACACACCCTCTCCCAAATACACACAAGACACCCATATACACATACATACACACACCCCACAGACACCTATATACACCCCACATACACACCCATATACACACACCCCCTCTCCCATATACACACACTCATATACACACAGACACCCATATACACATACATACACACACCCCACAGACACCTATATACACTCCACATACACACCCATATACACACACACCTCACATATACTCACACACACACACACACCCATATACACATACACCCATATATACCTTACATACACACAGACCTCCATATGCACACACAGGCACCTATATAACACACCCATATACACACACCCATATACACATGCATACACACACCCCACAGACACAGACACACACCCCACAAACACATACACACACCCACACAGACACCTATATACACCCTATGTACACACACACCCTCTCCCATATACACCCCACAAACACACCCATATACACACACCCATCATACACACCCCCATATACACATACACACATCCCACATACACACACCTATATACACCCCACATACACACAGCTTCATATACACACAGACACCTATATACACCCCACATACACACACCCCATATACACACACACCCTCTCCCATATACACACACCCATATATAAATACATACACACACACACCCCAGACACCTATATACACCCCACATTCACACACCCCATAAACACATACACACACAGACACCTATATACACCCAATGTACACACATACCCTCTCCCATATACACCCCACATACACACATCCCACATACACACTCCTATATACACCCCACATACACACCTCCATATACACACAGACACCTATAGACATTCCACATATACACACCCCATATACACACACCCTCTCCCATATACACACCCATATACACATACATATACACACCCATATACACATACATATACACACCCCACATACACACACCCCATATACACACACACCCTCTCCCATATACACCCATATATACATACATACACACACAGACACCTATATACACCCCACATACACACACACCCATAAACACATACACAGACACCTATATACACCCAATGTACACACATACCCTCTCCCATATACACCCCACATACACACACCCCACATACACACTCCTATATACACCCCACATACACGCACCTCCATATACACACAGACACCTATAGACTTTCCACATATACACACCCCATATACACACACACCCTCTCCCATATACACACACCCATATATACATACATACACACACACCCCAGACACCTATATACACCCCACATACACACACCCCATAAACACATACACAGACACCTATGTACACCCAATGTACACACATACCCTCTCCCATATACACCCCACATAAACACTCCTAAATACACCCCACATACACACACCTCCATATACACACACAGACACCTATAGACATTCCACATATACACACCCCATATATACACACACCCATATACACATACATATACACACCCCACAGACACCTATATACACCCCACATACACACACCCCATATACACACACACCCTCTCCCATATACACACACCCATATATACATACATACACACACACACCCCAGACACCTATATACACCCCACATACACACACAGACACCTATATACACCCAATGTACACACATACCCTCTCCCATATACACCCCACATACACACATCCCACATACACACTCCTATATACACCCCACATACACACACATACCTCCATATACACACACAGACACCTATAGACATCCCACATATACACACCCCATATATACACACACCCTCTCCCATATACACACACCCATATACACATACATATACACACCCCACAGACACCTATATACATCCCACATACACACACAAACACACATCTAAGCAGCAGGGAGATAGTTAACTTTGCTGTTACTTACAGCTTTTGTATGAAGTGTCTCCCACATGGTGTGGAGCATCTCCTCAGCGGTGCCGTAGTCTGCTCACTGCTTCCTGCTCTCCTATGATGCAGAGCACGGCACACTGTAACCTATTGTGCACCAATCAGAGAGCAGGTAGCAGACATTGCAGGCTCTAGTGATTGTTTCCTGCTATCTGATTAGCTGTCGGATCAGCAATCACTAGAGCCTGCAATGAATCAAGCAGACAGTGCGGGATGCCCGAGACTGGTGAGTAGAGGATGGACTCCGCCCACAAAAACAATTGCAGAGACGCTGATACTGGCCAGAGAGAGCCCTGTGCAACCTGCAGCGGCCCTGGTCAGAGAGGATGTGCATGTACACAAGACTCAGATGGAATTTTAAAGGGCCAGTACCACAGGGGGCCCAGTCCAAGCTTGGCACAGCAGAAAGTGAAAGTGACTTGCTCACTGCAGCGCCCCCTGGCGGCCGGCGCCCTGTGCGGCCGCACAACTCGCACATAGGAAAGGCCGGCTATGAATGTGTGTCATCCATGTGTTATCCATGTATTACCCATGTGCCATCTGTTTGTACATATGTATCATCCATGTACTATCCATGTGCATTTCACTGTGTCATCCATCTACTATGTATGTACTACCCATGTATACATGTGTGTCTCCATATGTCATCCATGTACTATACATGTAGCATCCATGTGAAAATGGATGCTATCCATGTGCCATCTATGTACTATCTGTCTTGCTATCCATGTGTGTATGTGTGTCTCCTTGTGTCTTCCATGTACCATTCATGTGCAAATGTGTGTCATCCATGTACTAGCCATGTTCCATCCATGTGTACATGTGTTTCTCCATGTCATCTGTGGCGCCCCTGTGGTCAGGTCGCCACAGAGCTACTGCACCTAATCCATAGATGTGATATCCCACTCCCACGTAAAAAGAGGACACAATACCGAGACACACACACCTGCTGTCTACATCTATCCTAACTCAAGGCCAGGAGATGTAGGGCGGAACATACTCTAGCTGAGCAGACCCCATCACTGGCTGGAGGAGGCAATAGGTTAACAGGGGATGGGAGGAGAGAGTTAGTGCAGAAAACATAGCTGGAAGAGGAGGAGTTTTAGTCAGTCAGGAGGTGAGTGAGTAAGCAGACATCTGAGAGGAACACCAAGAGAGATGGAGCTCTAGGGGACTCTAGTTCTGGGGCCTAACGGAACCAGAGCGTAGGTCGGCTGAGGAAACCCCAGCCAGAGGGACCTCAAACCTGCAACCGTCTGTGAGGTCATGGACTGGCCCCAATTTGGCAACAACACTGTAAGGTTGAACCAGGAAACCGGTGTCCACTGGGCTTTATGTGCAGTGGTCAACTACCTTGGACAATCCGCGGGACAGTGGCTAGACCTAAGGTCCATGGACATGTGGACCGTCACTCAACAGGGCCCGCAGCCATCAGCCTGGGACACTGTAACATGAAGGTACAGGGCAGGAGTGGCGAGTAAACCAGCACAGAGAAGGGCAACCTGGAAAGGCACAAAAAGGGGTGTCTCGGTGGAGTGGTCCTGGATTGCCTGGGAGTTTGCTGGACTGCTGACCAAAAGGACATTGTGCCCCAGCTTGGCAGGAAATGCTAAACTGTGATAAAAGGTGAAAGAATTTCACCCCTTTGTGCCCTCCTGTTATTTCCCGTGCCCTCCTTGCCACCTCCTACACCCTTACCATCAACCCCCATTATCCCTATAGACTCTCATACCAACCGAGGGGCCCCTCTCCACCTGTGGGGTGCATTAGCATCCTGACTGCCACACCATTTGACCCAGAGGTCCAAAACAGCAGCACTGGTCACCCATGACCAGGTACCATAGGTGGTGTCACGAAAGACTCATAATCCTCTGTAAATAATCCCCATTACTGCATGGCCATGGCCACGGAGCTGGGCCACATTCAAAGTGACCTCTCTGACAGATCGCCGGCCCCACTACCGAGTACCCACCGGCCCTTGCAGCCGTTGCATCATCCATATTCTAACAACAATTGGAAGAAAAGGTGCACTCACCCGTGAATGACTTGTACATAAAACATTTATTTTCAGTGGAGGGTTACATGAGGCAGGGAGGGAGGAGAAGGAGTGGACAACAAGTCATTTCGCACCAGGCTTGGTGCTTCCACTGCCCGGTGCGAAACGACTAGTTGTCCACTCCTCCTCCATCCATGCCTCATGTAACCCTCCACTGAAAATAAATGTTTTATATGCAAAAGTCATCAACGGGTGAGTGCACCTTTTCTTCCAATTTTTGCTCCATGATGCTGTTCCTAGGTTAGCAACCTATGACTAAACATGCATAATTATTAATAGCCATTTGTGTTGAGTGTGCTGGCAAGCATAGTAAAGCTGTGTAGCTGTGGTGCCCATTTTTTTCCACCACTTCATCCATATTCTGTTTGTGTGCCATCATTGTGTATGTGTCAACCATGTGTCATCTTAGTAGTATCCGTGTACCATACGTGTTTTCCACAGACCCATTGACTAGTATGGGTCAGTGCAGAGGCGTAACTAGAATAGGTGCAGGGGTTGCGATCGCACCTGGGCCCCGGAGCCTAGGGGGGCCCCAGAAGTGCCTTTGGCCCATAGGAAAAGACTGATACTATTAAAGATTTGCAATAATTGGGGGCCCTGTTGGAGCTTTGGCATCGGGGCCCCTGGGACTGAAGTTACGCCACTGGGTCAGTGTGATTCGTGTTTCCAGGAAAAAACAGACATGTTTCTCAAAGAAACAAGTGTGATTCACAAAGACAGATCACATGATTGTGAGGACACGGACATGAAAAGATCATCATAAATTATAATGAGTACATCTGGCATCCGTGAAAAAATAATGCATGAGACACATTCTGGAATCACTGACATGTGAAGGAGGTCTCATACATTATCTGATGGGGCACAGCACCATTTTTTGCACAGATTCAGATACAGAAAACTTTCTTTGCCTGTATATAAAATCAATGGTGCACACAGTCATACTACAGCGGCACATGAACCCTTGAATGTTCTATGATAACTCAACTTCTATTTTCTCTCTTTCTTCCAAAGCCATCCTTTTTTTTATTATTTCTCTGTTTACATATACGGACTTGTTTTTTCTAACACAAGTTATAATTTTCAGCGACACTATTCATTTTATCATGAAATATACATGAAAGCGAGGAAAACATTCGAGTGCGGAGAAATTGTGAACAAAGAGTAATTCCACAATTGCCTTTTGGGTTTTGTTTTTATATATTTCATTATATAGTAAAAATGACCTGCCACTATCATTCTCCAGTCCAGGTCAGTATGATTATAGTAATATCAAATTGCATAGGTTTTTTTTATGTATTTTAGTGGTGGAAAAAACAATTGGAGTATTTCTATTAAAATACATATTTTGCTTATATTGCCATTTTCAAAAATCCATAAATGTTTTCAACTTTCTGTCAACAAAGCTTGGTGTGGCGTAACTTGAAGCTCATGGGCCTCAATGCAAAAGTTCCAATGGGGCCCCCAATAATTGCAAATCTTTATTAGCATTAGGCTTTTTCTATAGGCCAAAGGGACATTAGGGGCCCCTTAGGCTCCAGTGCGATTGCAACCCCTGCACCTATTGTAGTTACGCCCTTGGTGACATCTTCTTTTTTCACCCTGAGCTATTTTAATGATACCAACTTTTATATATTATTTCCATAGATTAAAAATCTTTTATTTTCACAGCATTATGAGATCCTCCTAGGGACTTGAACCGATGTGCATCTTATCGCTTGTACTATACACAAACATACCACAGCACTGCTTTATTTAGCAAAAAACAAGGTCTCTTATAAACACCAGCCTCAGACCCACTTTATAAAAGTATCATCCTGTCATGCATGGGAATCATTAGCAGCCCCCCAGCCTTAATGGCAACCCATTGGTGTCCCACATGCACCAATGGGCAATTATTAGATCAGCACGCTCTACAGCCACATGCTGTAAATGCCACTGTCACAGATTAATAGCTTCATTTAGGAGGTTAATTTCTGTGGGAAGATCCCTCTCTACTCATGATTGTAAAAAACAGGTGATGGCTGAATAACATAGCCATCATTTTCTTTCAAAATACAGACCCATAAACTGAGCCAGGATCCAAGTCCATGGAACTGACAGACGTTAAAGTGAGTCATAGGAAGAGAGAAGAGTATGTTGCTACATTACATCTCGGGCTGCAGCTTAAACTACAACGACAAAAGGTTTGGGCAGATGAAAGTAGACTACGCAGTCATCGTGTGCTCTCACATCAGCATCAAGATGGCTACATCACATGCACTCACCAAAATCAATACATTTAAGCAATGAGTATCTATTACATAAAGCCAACTTAGAGGTTGATGTATTGATGCATACTTGGTATCCCTACAGATGTTTAAGAAACTTTAATTACCATATTTGTCAGACTATAAAATGCACTGGACCATACGACTTACCTAGGTTTTAGAGGAGGAAAACTGAAAAAAAAATTGCAGCAAAAAATGTGGTCATGACGCAGTGTTTTTTTGGGGAAATTGCTCTTGACACTGTTATGGGAGTAATATCAACAAAAAAGTACTAATGTACCTCATCCTGGCCTGTTCCATGTATATGTCCCCATCCTGGTATATGTTTCCGATCCTGGCATATATGTCACATCTTGGTATATGATTCCTCATCCAGATATATATGTCCCCCATCCAGGTATATATGTTCCCCTATGCTAGAATATATCCACCATCTTGGAATATATGGATCTTGTTCTGGAATATGGCCCCCATGCTGGAATGTGGCCCTCGTTTTGGTATATATGACCCCCATCCTAGCATATATGTCCCCATCCTAGTATATACTATATACATATGACCCCTTATCCTGGTTTATCTGACCCCCATTCTGGTATATATGTCCCCATTCTGGTATATATATGACTCCCCATCCTGGTATATGACCCCTCCACTAAGAGCTGTATGCAGCCTCCTTATGTATACGTGGGCTGTGTGTGGCTTCCTGCTGTATACTGGGGAAAGTGTGCAGCCTCCTGCTGTATACTGGGAGCTGTGTTTGGCCTCCATCTGTATACTGGGGGCTGTGTGCAACCTTCTATTGTATAATGAGGGCTGTGTGTGGCTCCTTTTGTATACTGGGGACCTCCTACTGCATTCTCGGGGCTGTATTCAACCTCCTGCTGTATACTGGGACCTGTGTGCAGCTTCCTGCAGTAATTCAGGGGGCTGTGTGTGGCCTCTTGCTGTTTCCTGGGGGTGTTGTGTGGCCTCCTGCTGTATACTGGGGGCTAGATGAATACTCGCACTACTATTGTTCTTCTTTTGCCTCTACAGATCTGTCCCTGTGGGCTAATCATGTGAGCTATCACACAATCTTTCAAAAGTTGATCATGCAAAGGGGTGGGTGGGGGGGGTCCTTTGTCTTCTAAACAGTCTGGGTTCCTGGCTGCTCTTAATCCACACCTAGTCCTCATTGTGATCAGTTTTGTACTTTGTGCAAATCTCCACGGGATTTGGAATGTTACAGGTATTTAGAAGAAAAGCAAAGAGATGTCTTAGGCTGTGGTCACACATGCGAATCCGTTTTTCAGAGTGTTCCATTTATCAAATCCATTTTTTTTGGGGTGCTTTTTGAGCCTCCTGTGTTGCTATGCGTTTTTTTGACTTAGCCATTTTTTTGACAAAAAAACGCTAGTAAAAACGGATCCATTAACGAATGGTGCCATTATGTGCCATCCGTTAACGGATCCGTTTCCATATAGCCCAATGTTACCAAAATCAGTCAGTTTTTTTCCAGGACCCAAAAACATTGCTTGCAATGTATTTTGGACCCAGGGAAGAGGTCCTCAAAAAACGGAATGACCCATAAAGTGCCCCATCCGTTAACGGACCATTTTTTGGACTTAAAAAAAAGACAATTTTTTTCCCAAAAACGTTCCCAAAGCAAAAACGGATTGGCATGTTTGACCACAGCCTCAATCGCCTTGGAATGTATGTGGCTGCTGCATCAGGAGTTGTAGCTAAAGTGCCTCACATTACTGTGGTAGTCATTCAGTTAGTTTTGTTGCACATCTGTGGTGTTGAATATGTGATGTGAAATCCTTCTATTACATTATTTTTTTATTTTAACAATACTTTTTATGTATACTTAACTTGTGATTTTTATGTGCAAAATTTTTTTTTTGTGAACCATTCTGTTTTGTTATAGCTAAGAATAGGTACCGTAGTTATAATCACGGGCTACAGCTAGTATGTGTATATATACATATATATATATATATATATATATATATATATATATATATATATTGCGAGGTAGCACATGCCTAGAGGGTTTGCTTGGCAGCTAGAGTGATACCAACAACCATGTGTAGCATGAGATAAACAGCAGTTTATTATTTTTTTATCATAAACCACATACTACCCACATATTTACATGATCACATACATGGTATACATGAAACACTTTACTCTATACACATAGTAACATAACATCACACATTAACCAGGAGCAGTAACCACCTCTCCATAGAATCTCAGGAGCACTAACGACAGCTGCTATGGTGGTTACAGCCACCTGGCCTTTAGCTCCTTCTTACACTTATACTATACATAATCATATAGACATCACAGATTGTTCTAAATGGTAGCTATGCCTGCCTGGCTTCATTTACATTGCACATGATCCCCACAACCTTAAAATGTCCCTTATAGAGATGAGCCACCACCCCGGTGTTCGAATTCGATTCGATTCGTCGAATCGACGGGGTGTTCGACGAATGTTCGTCGAATGCTCGACGAACACCGTCGAACACCCTGGAAAACGAACAAACCGGGCCTGTGGGGCATTTTCACTTCCACAATGTATATACATACATTGTGGAAGTGAAAAAAAGTGAAAGAAAGTGTTAAAAATAAAAAAATAATCAATGCTCACCTGTCCGCGGTCCACCGAAGCCTCCGGCAAGGTCCTGTGGCTTCTAGGACCTGTGATGACGTCACGTTCTCGCGGGAACTCCGGTCACATGACCGGAGTTCCGCGAGAACATGACGTCACCACAGGTCCTGGAAGCACAGGACCTTGCCGGAAAGCTTAAAATAGATATTTTTATGTTTCGGACACTTTCTTTAAGTAAAAGAAAGTGTCCGAAACATAAAAATATCTATTTTAAGCTTTCTGGCAAGGTCCTGTGCTTATAGGACCTGTGGTGACGTCATGTTCTCGCGGGAACTCCGGTCACGTGACCGGAGTTCCCGCGAGAACGTGACGTCACCACAGGTCCTAGAAGCCGAAGCTTTTTGTGTTGTCTATTGGTAATGAGTGGCTTGACATAAGGAATGCGATAGTTATAGCCCATGTCCTGGATACGTCTGTGTGTGGTGGCTTTTGAAGCATTGACTCCAGCAGCAGCCCACTCTTTGTGAATCTCCCCAAAATTTTTGAATGGCCTTTTCATAACAATCCTTTCAAGGCTGCGGTTATCCCAGTTGTTTGCGCACATTTTTCTACCACAATTTTTCCTTCCACTCAATTTTCCATTAATGTTCTTTGAACACACTCTTTGAACAGTGATCTTCTTTTGGAATGACCTTTTGTGGCTTACCCCCCTTGTGGAGTGTGCCAATGACTGCCTTCTGGACTTCAGTCAAGTCAGCAGTCTTCCCAATGATTGTGTAGACTATTGAACCTGACATAGGCTGCTTTCACTCTGCAGTTTTTTCCTGATCAGGATTCATCAGGTTTTGTGAGCCGAAACTAGGAGTGAAACTTGCAGAGAAAAACTATTATTGAAAGATTGACACCTGTTCTGGGTTTTGGAGATACTTCGGGTTTTGGCACACAAACCTGATTGATCCTGATCAGGAAAAAACTGCAGTGTGAAAGCAGCCTAAGGGTCCATTTTAAAGGCTTACTAAGCCTTTGCAGGTGTTTTGCATGACTTATTCTAATTTTCTGAGATATTGACTTCTGGGTTTTCATTGGTTGTAATCCATAATCATCAACATCAGCATAAATAAACACTTGAAAAAGATCACTGTTTGTAAAGACTCTATCTCTATTTATAATTGCGTTAAATTGACTGTCCTCTACTTCCATCCGGAAGTCCAGGAATCCCATAAGCCACCGCACCAACTGGAAGTAGACTAACTGCCATATTGGAACACCCAAGTGATGGGTATTCCGATATGGTATTTCGATATGGCGGCCACTACTAGTGCTGTAACCAGTTCTTCCTGCTCTCCCGCTGCTCGGTCTCCCTCCTCCCCTCCTCGCTGCTCCGTCCTCCCCCCTCCTAACCGCTCCATCCTCCCCCTGTACCGTTCCATCCTCACTCCTCCTTGCCGCTCTGTCCTCCCCCGGTACTGATCCATCCTCCCCCTTCTCGCCTCTCCGCCCCCCCCTCATCAATCCATTCCCCCACTCCTAGCTGCTCTGTTCTCACCCTCACCCGGTGTTCCCATTGCCGGTGAAAGCACTAGGAAGAGAATCAATGGGTCATGTGACAGGTTCTGTGTGACATCACATGACAAGCTCAACGCAGATACTCTTCCTGGATCTTTCACCAGCAATGGGAACACTGGGTGCAGGTGAGAACAGAGCAGCGGCGAGGGGGGACAGTCACGTGTGTGTGTACATGTTTGTCTGTGTATATGTATGAGTGTATGTGTGTATACATGTATTTGGCTGTATATGCGTGTGTTTGCATATGTGTGTCTGTGTATAAACATTTTGTGTGTGTCCATGTGTGTTTGTATACATGTGTATGTGTCTCAATGCGTGTTTGTGTACATGTGGGTATATACCTATGTGTACATGTGTGTCTGTCTACATATGTGTGTGTCTGCATGTGTACATGTGTGTCTGTATGTGTGTGTGTACATGTGTGTGTACGAGTATGTGTGTGTCTATACATGTGTGTGTCTGTATACATGTGTGCGTATACCTGTGTATACATGTGTGGCTGTATATGTGTGTGTCTGTATACGTGTGTGTACATATGTGTCTGTATACATATGTATGTGTGTATATATGTGTCTGTGTATGTGTGTGTACATGTGTGTCTGTATATGTGTGTGTACATGTGTATGTATGTGTGTGTCTATACATGGGTGTGTCTGTATACATGTGTGCGTATACCTGTGTGTGCATATGTGTGTCTGTATACATGTGTGCATATACCTGTGTTTATGTGTCTGTATACAGTGTGTATACATGTGTATACGTGTGTGTGTCTGTAGACATGAGTGTGCCTGCATACATTTGTCTGTGTACATATGTGTATACATGTGTACGTATACCTGTGTGTGTGTTTGTGTACATGTGTGTGTCTATATACGTGTGTGTCTGTATACGTGTGTGTACGTGTTTGTACATGTGTGTTTTTATATGTGTGTGTGTCTGTATAGATGTCTGCATGTACGTGTGTGTTTGTATACGTATGTGTATATGTTTGTATACATGTATGTATACATTTGTGTTTCCCGTGTGTGTGTCTGTATACATATGTATGTGTGTATATATATCTGTGTATGTGTGTGTATAAATGTATGTGTGTATATATGTGTGTCTGTATACATGTGTGCATATACCTGTGTTTATGTGTCTGTATACATGTGTGTATACATGTGTGTACATGTGTATGTGTCTGTAGACATGAGTGTGTCTGTATACATGTGTCTGTGTACATATGTGTGTACATGTGTGCGTATACCTGTGCATGTGTTTGTGTACATGTGTGTGTCTATACATGTGTGCATATGTGTGTGTCTGTATACATGTGTGTGTACGTGTGTGTACATGTGTGTCTGTATATGTGTATGTCTGTATAGATGTCTGCATGTATGTGTGAGTTTGTATACGTGTGTGTATATGTATGTGTTTGCCATGTGTGTGTGTCTGTATACATGTGTATACATGTGTTTGTATGTGTGTGTACATGTGTTTGGCTGTATACATGTGTCTTTACATGTCTGTGTATCTGTATACAGGTGTGTATACATGTATGTCTATGACATGAACCGCAATATCACTTCATACATATATACACACATGTACATAAACAAATACATATATACACACATCTGTATATGTGTGTGTGTGTACATGTGTGTCTGTATAGATGTCTGCATGTACGTGGTGTTTGTATACATGTGTGTATACGTGTGTGTTTGCCGTGTGTGTGTCTGTATACATGTTTACATGTGGCAGAACTTGTTCAGTCAACGTGACTGAACTACATATATATATACAGTATATATATAGAAGCACTATGGTATATGGCGGTACATTACAGTACATGTATAGCAGTATAGTATATGACGGTACATTACATTACATGTATAGCAGCACTATGGCATATGGCAGTACATTACAGTTCATGTATAGCAGCGCTATTGTATATGGCGGTATATTACAGCACATGTATAGCAGCACTATAGTATATGGCGGTACATTACAGTACATGTTTAGCAGGATAGAGCCTGGGGCAGGATGGATGTGGGGGGGCAAGATGGAGCCGTGGGGTGCGGGGGCAGGATGGAGCAGGGGGGCAGGATGGCTGTGGGGGGATGCAGGATGGCGCAGGGGGGCAGGATGCTTCAGGGGTGGGCAGAATGGCTGCGGGGGCAGCAGGATCCCCCTTGCCCCCCTCTGTTCTCAACTGCAGCGTCGCACAGTGTACAGCAACATGTGACAGGGGAAGCTGTGTGACATCACATCAGCCCGCCCTGTCACGTGACAGCTGTACAGGGTGAAGACAGGTGAGAACAGCGGGAGGTGTGGAGGGAAGCAGGGAGACAGGAAGGCGAGGGGTGAGGCAGGGAGGTGAGGAGGGAGGCAGGGAGGCAAGGAGGGAGGCAGAGAGGCAAGGAGGTAGGCAGGGAAGTAATAAGGTGAGGAGGGAGGCGAGGAGGGAGGCAGGGAGGCAAGGAGGTGAGGAGGGAGGCAGCGGGTACCGGTGTCGGGGGATGCCGCGGCCGTACATGTAGCCTGGCGACAGCGACGTCACTGTTGCCAGGTTACAGCTACTGTGTAATCTTCTAATTTTGAATGCGCGCGGCTTTTTGCATAAGCGGCGCTCATTGGTTGCCGCTGCTAGCTGCAGCCGATGAGCGCTGGCGCGCGATTTCAGCGTCAGACAGACATGGTTAGAAGATTATATAGTAGACATGTTTGTATGTGTGTGTGTGTACATGTGTGTGTCTGTATACATGTGTCTTTACTTGTCTGTGTATCTGTATACAGGTGTGTACACATGTGTGTGTATACCTGTATGTATACATGTATGTCTATGACATGAACCGCAATGTCACGTCATACACATATACACACATATACATAAACAAATACTTATGTACACACACGTGGCGAGTCAGGTTATACATATATATACACACATATACTTATGCAGTCACGCCATACACACATATATACACATGTGCCGGGTCACATCACACACAAACACATATAACACACATACATATGCAACAGGTCACGTGATGCACTGGGGACATATACATATATACACATACAGACACATACATATACACACGGCCTGTCATGTGATGTACTACCTCCACATATACACATACACACACGTATATTCACATGCTGAGGGACACACACACACATATACATATACAACGTATCACATGACGTGTGTGGAGACATGGACATATAGACACAAAGTGGGTCACGTGATGCAGTGGGTCCACATACACACACAGGCAGCGGGTCACGTGACCCAGTGAAGACACACACACAGATAAACAGATGCCGGGTCACGTGACATGGCAGGGACACACATACACATCTACACACATGCACACTTACATGACCGCCATCTTTGAACACTTAGCTATACAAAGATGGAAGAGGTGTTACACATCACACCACCCCACTGCAAGATTACACGATTATGTCGGAGGGGAATTTAGTGGGAGCTAATAAAGTGCATAATGAGGTGTCTCTGTCTATTTTGTTTGTAATAAAAGATTTCTCTCTCTGTATGTCTTTTTTTTTTCTTTCTACTGAAAGTACTGCTAATGGCCTTCTGTCATACTGACGGCTGACATTAGAAATAGGGCTTGACGTCAACTGCCAAAAAAAGCTGACATCAACCCCTTTATTTCCTAGTCAGCCACCCCTACATGGCAGCTAGAAGAGCAGGGTAACCGCCAGTTTTGGTGTCTCTCATGGAGACGCCAAATCTGAGGTGGCTGCAATTTTCAGCATGGGGGGCCCAGAACGCTTGGGCCTTACCACAATGAAAATTCCAGCCACCAGCTGCCTGGGTTGGCATCACAAAATACAGTGAAGCCCACGCCAATATATTTTTTTTTATTATTTCAATTAGTACAAAAAAATTTCTCCGTTCTATTTTTCTTTGCCAGTGATGGTAACACCAGGCAGTGGGGGTCGGCAGCCAGTAACTGCTTGGTTTACCTATGCTGGCAAGAGAAAATACAGCGGAGCCCTACATAATTTTTACCAGGAAATTAAACACTTTATCAATTAAAATGAACACAGAAACAGGATTTTAAGTAAAAATGCATTTATTTACATACATTACACACAGGGAGGAGAGCACAAGGCGAAGACAGCACAATGGAGAGTGCCCATAAGGAGACAGGACAGCACAGTGGGGAGAGAGACAGCACAATGGAGAGAGCACATGAGGACAGAAGACAGCACAGGGGGAGAGCCCACATAGGGAGACAATTCAAGGGAGAGAGCACACGAGGGGAAAGTGCAGAGGGGGAAGACAGTTCAAGGGAGACAACACATGGGGAAAGAGAAACGCCCAGACAGAGAGTGCACGACGGAGGGAGAGATAGCCACAGAGCCTGCCCTTATTGTGCTCTGACCGCCCTTCCAATGCGATAGCATCAGGCCTCCATCTAGTATAATATATTCGTTTCACTTTATGTCTTGAATTACTGAAATAAAAATGTTTTCAATGATATTGTAATTTGTTGAGATGCACTTGTATATCATATATAACATTTCTTATACTATATATAGTACTTAATTAATAGAAATATCCTCTTTCTTCACATACAGTGTATCATTTGCTTCTAGAAGCATTCCTGTATAAAATTCTGCAGTGGCAAATTTCCCCTATGGCAATCAGTTTGTATTAAAGATGAATCAAAGGTCATAAAGCTCCGAGTCTCATGAGTTACAGCACTTGAAACAATTTTTAATTTATGTGATACAAAACACTTGTGAAACAAGCACTTTATTTCCTCCATGTCCTCTGTAGGCTTTGATTCAGATTCCAATTTTGCTACATTTAGAGAAAATAGCCAATATCATAGACAGTGAGATTAGTTTTAAGAGGAACATGTGAAATGGATGTTATTTCAGCGGAACAAACTACATGTTTTTCTTTTTTCCTAGATTAATTTTCTTTGAAGCTAACCTTAAATTATGGCAGGGTAAAAACTTGTTTTGATTGACAGAAGATGAGAAGACAGTAGATAGAAGAAAATACTAAGTACTGGTGCTAATATATGAAGTCATTTTATTTTATACATTGTTAAAATGCTTCAAAACAACACAGCGATAAAACAATTTCATTTAATTTATTATCTTGCACCAATATTTAAAATAAGTCAGAATTAAATACTTAGTACTTTGGAGATGCAGTCTTATTTCCTTTTTTTTTTTAATCCTTTCCTTTCCAATCCAAGCCCTTAAAGGGAACCTGACCCCTCCAAATCACCCCCAACCCTATGAATACCTGTCCACGCACCCTGAGACATCCTTTCTAGCGGTCCTTTTGTGTAAAAAATTCCCTGTGACACTCTAAGCCCCAATGGGCGTGATAAATAACCCTTCTCCTCCTCGCCCTGCTGTATGGGTGTAATAGCCAGTGTGATGTTATTTGCATCACATCCGGTCATAGTGACATCTGTACACCCTTTAGGTGTGCCGCCGTCCTCACCATGTGCATTGCGCATGCGCGGCTTTTGCTTTACACATAAAGGGTGCACAGATGTCACCATGACCGGATGTGACGCAAATAGCGTCACACCGGCTATGATGCCCATACAGCAGGGCAAGGAGGAGAAGGATTTTTATCACGCCCATCGGGGCGTGATAATGTGCGTCTCAGGAGGGCTTAGAGTCTCACAGGGAACGCCCTGTGAGACTTATTCAAGGAGAAGAAGTCACAGATTTGTAAGTGGATAAAGGTCTTTTTGGCAATGTTACCCCACTCATTTTTTACACAAAAGGACTGCTAGAAAGGACATCTCAGGGTGCAGGGAGATGTATTCATAGGGTTGGGGGTTATTTGGAGGGGTCAGGTTGCCTTTAACCTTCATCAACAAAGGGCTCTTTTTTAGCTGTATAAATATATAACAAGAATATATATATATATATATATATATATATATATATCAGGCGGGAGAGCTCGAGGGTTCCAAGTAGTCGAAACCCAGCACAAAAAATCAGTCAAAAACACAAATATTTATTAACAAATTCTTTAAAATGTAGAATACAGATCCTTTTTACAATGAACAAACTGCGGCTTGCGTGCAGCAATTGCCCATGGCTGCGCATTTCAGACACAGAAAAGTCCTTTGTCCAAGTTTAGAAAACATTTTAAAGAACTTATTAATAATATTTGGATGTTTGGCTAATTTTTGGAGCCGGATTTCTTTTCCATTGAAACCTGGATCATAAAAATGTAAGACCCAGTTCACATCTAAAGAGGTTGCGCTTCTGTTCCTATGCGTTTTTGCACTGCAAAAACATGGAGAAACGCATGTGTTAATGCATCCATTGGTTTCAATAAAAAATGCAATGCAAAAGCATGCAAAAACGAATGTTATTTTCAGAAAACGGAAAACGCATGTGTTTTCTGAAAATGACATGCTTTTCTGCATGCATTTTCATTTTGTCAATGGGTGTGTTAATGCATGTGTTTGCAATGCGTTTTTGGCACACATGCTGTCAAAACGCTTTGCAATTCAAACGGAAAAGAGATGCAGATGTGAAAAGGGCCTAACAATTTGAGGGCTTAGACCAGGGTCACACTTGCGTCATGCATCCTCTAACTGGATCAGTTTTTGACATGTGGAAATGTGTAAAAACGCATCCGTTAACTACAATACAAAAAAAGCTTTGCTAAAGTGTGCAAACGTGCAATCCGTGTAATGCATTCCGATTTTGAGAAATCCATTTTAAATAGGGTCTGCAACATTTTTTGGTGCATTTTTAAAAACTCATGCATTTTTTAACATGGGACCCTATGGGCAATGCATGCGTTAACGCATGGTACACATATGTACCATGCGTTAACGCATGCGTTAATGTTAGGTACGTAAATGCACCTAGCATTAAAGCTAACGTTAACTGAGGCAAAAATGGCATAAAGATAGCAACTTAAAAAACTGGATCCATTAACTGATGTAGGCTCCCAAGTGTGGCCCTAGCCTTACACAGATCTTTCCAGTTCTCATTAATGTCTCCTTAGCTTGTCCCAATAGTTTACTCTGACTTCATTTAATACTGGACTGTAAGGCTAATGTCACACTTGCGTCAGTCCTTGCGGCTGATATGCGCTGCCTGACAACACTGTTTACCTTAGCAGCGGCTCCACACAAAGCATCAGGGAGTGCGCTTTAGCTGAGCGCACAGGAAACGCTGTCTGCAGCGGTTCCTGTGCACTGTTGTAAAGCGCACTTCCTGAAGCGTTGTGTGGAGCCTCTGCTAAGGTAAACAGCTGGTTTCTATGGGGCAGCGTTGTCAGGTAGCGCATAGTGTTAAGGCTACTTTCACACTATGCGCATCTTTTGCGCTTTTTTCTGCAGTTGTGCTTTTTTACACGTGGACGCGGCAAAAAGCGCAACTGCATACACAGTGCACTTTTCTGCGCTTTTTCCTCTGCACTTTTCACAACCGCATATTATCATGTGGGATATGGGAAAAGCGCAAAGGCAACTGCGTAAAGAATTGACATGTCTATTATTTTTACGCATGCGCTTTTGCAGTGAAAGATTCAGTTATAATTAATTCAGATATAGTTTGTACATAGTGATATATTCTAGGAACAGCTGTCTAGACATACACAGGCATCTCAATGAATTGGAATATCATCAAAAAGGTAATTTATTTCAGTAATTCAATACATAAAGTGAAATGCATATATTATATAGAGTCGTTACAGAGTGATCTATTTCAGGTGTTTATTTATATTAATGTTGATGATTATGGCTTATGGTGGGTTTACACGCCGCGATATCGGCGTCCAACTCCGACCCAACTCCGACAAAAAGTCACGTGGGTCGCGAGTTGGAGCCGATATCGTGTGCGCGTTGTACAGCTTGAGCATCCAACGCAATGCTGGAACGATGCCAAAACGATATCGGAGTTGAATAGCAAAGCTATTCAACTCGCCGATATCGCAAGGCCGTTGTACCAGCATCGCTGCGTGTGACAGCCCAACTCCGATGTCTACGCTCACGTCACCCATTCACTCCCATGTTAACTGGTCGTTCCTGGGTTGGTGGGCGTAGACATCGGAGGGATGTTGCATCCCGATATCGCGGCGTGTAAACTGGCAATGCGATGCAGGGAGAAACGTGAACTAAATGTGCGCTCCCGCGTCGTTGCCTCCGATATCGCCGCGATATCGGGACGTGTAACCCCACCATTACAGCAAATGAGAACCCAAAGGTGATTATCTCAGTTAATTAAAGTAGGGAGGATGAAGGGCTAAAACTGTGCTGGCGTATTCAACAAGAACTCAAGGGTGAATATAATATTGATATATTAGTCAATGCGTTGCAGGGCTTCCTGAAATACCCTAAAACATGGCAACATGATATTGATTTGTCCTGAGGAAGGGGCCAGGGAGCCTTGAAACGTGTTGACTAATAAATCAATATTATATTCACCCTTTGATGTCTCATAGAATACGGCATGCAGTTTTTAACCCTTCATCCTCGTTACTCTATATGCACCACGCTGAGGACTGCAGCAGCCGTGATATGCTTTTATAGTGGTTGTGACGCACCCAACCACACAAGGTGAAGCCTCTGATACCTATTTAGGTAATATTTTATCTTTCAGACTCTTCATCCTCCCTACTTTAATTTTCTGAGATAATAACCTTTAGGTTTTCATTGGCTGTAAGCCATGATCATCAACATCTACATAAATAAATACTTGAAATAGATCCCTCTGTGTGTAGTGAATCTATATAATATATGCATTTCACTTTATGTATTGAATTACTGAAACAAGTTAACTTTTTGATGATATTCTAATTCATTCAGATGCACCTGTATCTTTCACTTTCACTCACATTAACTAACTGTGATATTTCTATATTTTTCTTATAAAAAATGGAGGATACATGGAATGAAACTGCGCTGCCGTAATCAGAGACGATCCAAGGTATTTAAAAAGGATGATTTTTATTGTTGACACGTTTCCTTCATCAGTACAAAAGTCACATATCATATATTATTCATATGAAAGTACCAACATGTAAATTTACACAGCAATGTGTGTAGAAAAATGGGATTTGCTAAAAAGCCTGTGGGTTCCGAGAACCGTAGATCACCGAGATATTGTTTCTTTGTCTAAAACAAGAGAAACACAAAGTAAACTCTTTACTACTTTCAATTTCAGTGAAAATACACATCAAAAATAAAGGACACAAGTTATTTAATAAAATATTATTGTTCCTCATCTACATATATGAGTTTATATCATTTAACCCCTTAAAGTAAATGTGGTCCATGTGTGTCCTGATGAGAAGTAAACTATTGCAATCTTACCACATTAGGATAGATATGGATCTCCCTGAGATGACATAGACAAAGAAGTTATAGCTGCGCTATCGGCAGAAACATCTGACCGTATGATACAGCTGAGGGCTAGCTGCCATACTAAAGCTGTCTTTGAGACCAACTAGATATGGTAAGATCCATTCTCAAAGGATTGAGTTTAAGTAAAATTTCCTGAAATATGCAGTTTAAGACAAATACCTTGAGAATCTACAGTATACGGAAAAAAGTCTGCCCAGCACTATTTGTCACACTAGTGAGATATAAAAAAACAAAAAGAAAGAAAGCTTAAGTACTTTTATCTGGCCATGCTGACTTCTCAACAATACCCAGAAGGTTTGATATCTGGTCGATTATCGTACCTTGTACCATGGGGGACAGTACTGTACCTGGGACATCATAGATCATTGGTTTCCAGTGGTGCACAGTTTATACAGCAAACATTATGCATCCGCAGAGTCACTGGGTAAGTTTCACTCCTTTGTAAAATATCATCTTTCATGGTCAGCAGTGGATCAGATGGTCTTCCCTCTCCCATCTCTCTCATCTGTAGAGTGTAATATTTTTGGTTGGTGGGATCCTTTCTTTTACTCTGTAAAAGACAGAAGAAGTCTCCAGTCTCCACTCTTCCTCTCGTCCCACTATATGCACCACTGACCCCATTCCCTCACACCTACTCCAGTCTCTCTCTGGTGGTCACCACTCACCTAAACAAAATATTCAACCTTTCTCTTTCTTCTGGCATCTTCCCCTCCTCCTTCAAACATTCAATCATTATCCCATTATTAAGTAAACCTTCTCTTTGCCCATCTTGCACTAATAACTACAGATCGGTCTCCAATCTCCCCTTCATCTCTAAACCTGTTGTAATGCCTGGTCTATTCCCACCTCATACGCTACCTCCCCACTCACTCTCTTCAAGATCCATTACAGTCTGGTTTCCGTCCTCTTCACTCTATAGAAACTGCCCTCATCAAAGTGACCAATAACCTTCTGATGGCAAACGTAATGGTGACCACTCTCTGCTTATTCCTCTTGACCTCTCTGCAGCCTTTGACACTGTTGACCCTCATCTCCTACTCTCTATGCTGCACTCTATCGGCATAAAGGACACCGCTTTCTCCTGGTTCTCTTCCTATCTCTCTGACCGTTCTTTCAGTGTATCATTTTCTAGCTCCACTTCCTCTCCTCTTCCTCTCACTATTGGAGTAACCTCAGGGTTCAATCTTTGGACCTCTTCTTTTCTGTCTCTAAACAGTCCTGATTGGACAGACCATCAGCAGATGTGCCTTCCAGTACTATCTTTATGCTGATGGTACACAACTATACACTTCCTCCCCTGACCTAACTCCCGCTCTAATAAAGAACACCAATGACTGTCTAACCGCAGTTTCCAATATCATGTCCACTCTCTATCTGAAACTCAACCTTTCCAAAACTGAACTTCTTCTGCTCCCGCCCTCCACTAACCTCCCTAAATCTGACATCTCTCTCTCTCAGTGTATGGCACCACGATAATGCCTAGGCAGCAGGCTCGCTGTCTGGGAGTTATGCTTGACGCTGTTCTTTCCTTCACCCCATATATACAATCTCTTGCCCGCTCTTACCAATTGCACCTGAAGAACATCTCTAGAATCTGCCCCTTTCTCAGCATTGAAGCAACAAAAACCCTAACTATGGCCCTGATTCACTCCTGCCTTGACTATTGTAATTCTCTATTAATTGTCTTCCTCTCAGTAGGCTTTCCCCTCTCCAGTCCATCCTTAATGCACCAGCCAGGATCACCTATCTGGCTAACAGTTACTCTGATGCTTCCGCTCTATGCCAGTAATTGCACTGGCTGCTTATACACTATAGGATCCAATCAAACTGCTTGTTCTCACCCACAAAGCTCTTCATAGTGCAGCACCTCCTACCTCTCTACCCTCATCTCTGTCTATCACCCCACCCGTAAACAGGGAAATACACAAAAGGATATACACCAACTTCATGGATGCCAGATAACTGGACTGCAGAATACACCACTCCACCCAGCAAGACTACACCAACAAAGGTTTGACCTTCCTCCTCTGTGGCTAGTTTAGGAATGAGGTTATTATATTACTGCTTTAGCCCATGACATGTACATTTTTAATCCAGCTAAAAGTATATTCAGATTAGGTTCCCGATAAATGAGATCACCTTGTCGTGATTATCAAGCTAACATGTACAGTGTTGGCCAAAAGTATTGACACCCCTGCAATTCTGTCAGATAATACTCAGTTGCTTGCTGAAAATAATTGCAATCACAAATTCTTTGGTATTATTATCTTCATTTAATTTGTCTTCAATGAAAAAACACAAAAGAGAATGAAGCAAAAAGCAAAACATTGATCATTTCGCACAAAACTCCAAAAATGGGCCGGACAAAAGTATTGGCACCCTCAGCCTAATACTTGGTTGCACAACCTTTAGCCAAAATAACTGCGATCAACTGCTTCCGGTAACCATCAATGAGTTTCTTACAATGCTCTGCTGGAATTGTAGACCATTCTTCTTTGGCAAACTGCTCCAGGTCCCTGATACTTGAAGGGTGCCTTCTCCAAACTGCCATTTTTAGATCTCTCCACAGGTGTTCTATAGGATTCAGGTCTGGACTCATTGCTGGCCACCTTAGAAGTCTCCAGTGCTTTCTCTCAAACCATTTTCTAGTGCTTTTTGAAGTGTGTTTTGGGTCATTGTCCTGCTGGAAGACCCATGACCTCTGAGGGAGACCCAGCTTTCTCACACTGGGCCCTACATTATGCTGCAAAATTTGTTGGTAGTCTTCAGACTTCATAATGCCATGCACACGGTCAAGCAGTCCAGTGCCAGAGGCAGCAAAGCAACCCCAAAACATCAGGGAACCTCTGCCATGTTTGACTGTAGGGACCGTGTTCTTTTCTTTGAATGCCTCTTTTTTTCTCCTGTAAACTCTATGTTGATGCTTTTGCCCAAAAAAGAGAGAGCATTCTTCCAAAATGTTTTAGGCTTTCTCAGGTAAGTTTTGGCAAATTCCAGCCTGGCTATTTTTATGTCTCGGGGTAAGAAGTGGGGTCTTCCTGGGTCTCCTACTATACAGTCCCTTTTCATTCAGACACCGACGGATAGTACGGGTTGACACTGTTGTACCCTCAGACTGCAGGGCAGCTTGAACTTGTTTGGATGTTAGTCGAGGTTCTTTATCCACCATCCGCACAATCTTGCATTTAAATCTCTCATCAATTTTTCTTTTCCGTCCACATCTAGGGAGATTAGCCATAGTGCCATGGGCTTTAAACTTCTTGATGACACTGCGCACGGTAGACACAGGAACATTCAGGTCTTTGGAGATGGACCTGTAGCCTTGAGATTGCTAATGCTTCCTCACAATTTGGTTTCTCAAGTCCTCAGACAGTTCTTTGGTCTTCTTTCTTTTCTCCATGCTCAATGTGGTACACACAAGGACACAGGGCAGAGGTTAGGTCAACTTTAATCCATGTCAACTGGCTGCAAGTGTGATTTAGTTATTGCTAACACCTGTTAGGTGCCACAGGTAAGTTACAGGTGCTGTTAATTACACAAATTAGAGAAGCATCACGTGATTTTTCTAAGGGTGGCAATACTTTTGTCCACCCCCTTTTTTATGTTTGGTGTGGAATTATATCCAATTTGGCTTTAGGACAATTCTTTTTGTGTTTTTTTCATTCAAGACAAATTAAATGAAGATAATCATACCAAAGAATTTGTGATTGCAATCATTTTCAGGAAGAAACTGGGTATTATCTGACAGAATTGCAGGGGTGTCAATACTTTTGGCCATGACTGTATAGGTCAATACATAAACTTAGTATCTCTGATTTTTCAAATATCTCTACAGCAATAATGCAATACAAAAATTTCCTTTATTCAAGTTTATCAAATTTCAGCACTTTAGAGTGCCACTGTTTATACTTTTGTAAACATAACAGTCTGCAGCCACCCAAGAATTGATGCATCCACTAGTTACGCCAATTCTAGCACTTCACCCAGCTCTTCTTGATCGCCCTGGTGCAGTAGCAATTTGGGTAATATTTTGAGAGGTTTATGTCAGCTGTAAATCATCAGCTGGTATCAGCCAGAGAAGTTAGTAATGGAGAGGGGTCTTTCAGACACCCCCAATACCATTTGTAGATAAATATATAATTTTAAACAATGGTGTCGGGTCTCCCTATTTTTGATTACCAGCCAAGGTATAGAAGACAGCAATGGGCTGGTATTACCAGGCTGGGAGGTCCAGGGGTAGTTATCCCCTCCCAACCTAAATATTGCTGCCCCCAACTACCCTAGAATTGGTGTAACACATTATTTTTGCTGAATCTGGGGCTTTGGCAAAGCTCTTCTTGATTGTTCTGGTGTGGTGGCAATTGAAGTAATGATTAATGGACTTGATGTTAGCTGGCATCATGCCCAGTGGTTAGTAATAGAGAGAAGGTCTATCAGGCACCCATTACTATTTATAGATAAATCTATAATTAAAAAGAACAGTTTGGGGTCCTCCCAATTTTTAATCACCAGCCAAAGTAAAGCAGACACCTGTTTGTTAGTATTACCAGGCTGGGAAGGCCAATGATTATTTGGCTCTACCCATTCTAAAAATATTAGCCCAAATCCATCCCAGAATTGGCGCATCCATTAGATGCACCAATTTTGATGCTTCACTTAGCTCTTTCTGATTGTCCTGCTGCATTGGCATTCAGGATAATATTTTTTGAGGTTGATATTAGCTGTGAAATGTAAGCTGGCATCAAGCTCAGGGCTTAGTAATGGAGAGGGATCTATCAGACACCACCATTACTAACCCAGTAAGTGTAAAGTTAAAATACATAGTGTCTCCCTCACTATTCTTCAATCACCTATTTATTTAAAAAAAATAAGCCATGAAGATGTAATGTAATCTATTGTGCATTGTTCTCCAAATCTGTATTTCAACCAATGGAGCCTTGTTCAGTCACTCTCGAACAGGCGCCAGATCTGGAATTTCTCATGTGTGGTGATGTCACTGAATTACTTCCTCAACATGTGTGAGAAATCCCAGTCTGGAATTGACCAGGAGTGTCTCCCATTTTCTCACACGTTATGATACTGATATCACCGCTTTTGATAAATTCTGGGTCTTGCACTGACAAGGTATGATCTTTGGAGTCTCTCCCAGTCAACCCCAAACCCAGAGATTCTCACGTGCTGTGATGTCAGCACCTCACACTGTGTGAGAAATTCTAGGTCTAGTGCTGGCTGGGAATGGTAGACAGGTACAGACCCAAAAATTACTATGCACAGTGATGTCACTAAGGCTGGTTTCACACTTCAGCTTTTTTCCTGATCAGGTTCGATCAGGTTTGTGTGCCAAAATTTTTTTTATAAATTAGTGAGCAAGGTAGAGTGTTGGAGAATCTTTATTCAAATGAACTATTTTTTCCTGTGTGTATATTTTAACTACACTTACTTGGTTAGTAATGGGGGTGTCTGAGAGATGCCTCTTCATGTCTAACCCCTTGGTTTGATGTCAGCTGAAAATTCACAGCTGATTTCAACCCAAAAAAATATTTCTTCAATTGCCAATGCTTCAGGGCAATCGGGAAGAGCCAAAATTAGCGCAACTCATGAATGAGTCAATTCTGGGGTGGCTGCATTCTGGTAAATTTAGGCTGGGAAGGACAAAATGACTATTGACTTTTCCAGTCGGATATTACTAGGGCGCAGCTGTCTGCGTTATTTCGGCTGGTTATGAAAAATAGGGAGGACTCCAAGCCATTTTTTATTAATTAGATATTTATAAATAAATATAGAAAAAAAGCCTAAGGGTCTATTCTATTTTTGATAACCAGCCCAAGTAAAGCAAAGAGTTGCGTGCTGCAGACTGCAGCTGTCTGCTGTACCTTGTCTGATAATCCAAAAAGCGGGAACCCAACACCATTTTTTTTTATTATTTATTTATTTTATTACATTACATTATTTAAACCTTCCTCTGGTGCCACATGAACGTACTAAAAAGTGCAATTGTAAAATCCTGACTATGTGCCTGCTCTAATATACACTCTCCGAATTGCATCCACTCTCCTATAAGACCTAATGCAATGCAGCAGGCCAATTACAGTGTCTCTAGTAGCCAACATATCTACTGTATTACCATGATTGGCAGGCATTCTCAGCATGTTTAGAGGCTGAAAAACAGTGGCAAAAAATGCAGGATGGTGATTTAAGCTTTTGCTCAACCTCCTGTTATACTCAACCAAGTGCTGAGCATGACTGAGCACCCCGATGCTCAATCGAGTATCGAGCAGTGGTGAGCACGCTCGCTGTCACTAGATATGTTCAATACATATTCACCACTGCAATTTTCTACTATTTTCATCAACCCATCAATTTTACTGATTTCTTAACAAAAAAAATTAGAATAGCTCATTTTAGGTTCTTTTTACCTCACAAAGAGTAGAATAAAAAGTGATCAAAGAGTTGTATACAGTAAAATTTAAGTCAATAAAAAGTACTTGTTGTCTTATAAACAATTGGCCTCGCAGAAAATATGAGTTCTAAAATAAAAGGAAGACAAGGAGGGGCGCTCCTGGTGTAATACCCGGTGGTCTAGTGGAGACAATGGGGGAGATGCACTAACCTTAGTCAGTTATGCTCCGGCATAACGCGGTACAGAGCCTACGGTGCGTCTCGTGCACCCACCGACGCTGTCAGGCCAGACAGCCAGTCACATGTTGGATCATGGGGTTTCTGACGTCACCGCAGCTCCTTGATTCTCCTATTATTCTCCCCACAGGTCTCATAGAAGCTTTCCTCCATCAGCACCACACCGCACACCCACCAGGGTGTAGAGACATGTAAAATAAGGAAGCTTTAGCGTTTTTTTGGGCGGGAGCTTGGAGATAAACCACAGAGACAGCTTTTTAGTACCTTCTCTTTACTTGCTCAAATGTGGACTGGTCATTCCTCACAACATGATTCGGCAGCTGATACCGCCTCCATCAGGTGAACCTAAAAAGCTGTCTCTGTGGTCTATCTCCAAGCGCCCACCCAAAAAAACGCTAAAGCTTCCTTAATTTACACAGAAAATATGAGTTATCACTGATAGAATATTTATACAGAAAAGCAAATGATAGGATTCAGGATACTTATTGTTCATAAATATAAATAATATAGATAAAACTATATCTATTTTTTATCCCATAATCGCACTCACACAGAAAATAAAGTGAATGCCTTATCAGCGCAGAGCTTCAAGAGTATAACATTTAAAATGTAAAAAAAAGACAACAGCAAAATTCTTGTTTCTTAATATATTTTTTTTACATAGAATTATTAACTTAGCTAATAAGTTATATACACTCCAAATCAATGTCGCCAGCAAATACAATTCATCCCTTCAAAATAAATCAACCCCCGATAGCTATAGCTAATGAGTACATAAAAATTGGCTTTTTGAATTTGAAAATAATATATATATTTATTTAAAGTAAATACATAAAAAGATGGTTCTGGAGTGGTCTTTATTGGTAGCCATGCTATTTCTCAAACACTGTGGTTCTATGTTAGCAAGATAAGGTCATCAGACCCTACCATGGTGCCCTATTAATTCTAGTTAAACCCCGGATGGAAAACATACTGGGAAGCAAATACACTATGTGCATCAATATGCAAGTTTTCTCAACAAGCCTGTGTGTAAAAAACAAGCCTTGCACGTTGTTGTGCTAGAAGGTCCATGACCTATTACCCTGCAATTTTAGATAGTTTTAGTCATTCCAATCTATTTAATGTATATCCTGCTATGCCATTACTGTGACCTAGTTACATTACTTCATATTTATCCGCATTACAATATATTTATCTGCAACCCTGGAGGAGCGGTTATAGGAAAAAGTGTGCATTGCTGCATGTTAACTGGCCATCAGTAGGGGATAATGAAATTCAGTACAAAGTTAGTGCTTTATATGCTTTTTTATGTTTTGTTTTGTTTAATTTATTTTCAATTTTATATAATTTTTTTGTATTTTTTTAACTTTTTTTTATTAATATCTGAATAATGCAAGAAAGTGTTTGTCAAGGTAGCCTAGTAAAGAATTTTTAAAATGTGCTTAAAATTCGTTGCACTTTAACACTTAATGTAGTTTGTATCTTCTAATGAAATATTAAAGTACCCCTCCAGTGTTTTGTTTCCTTTCACAGCCCTGGAATAGTGCTGTAATTGTAAGCCCCCTGTCCGCAGTCACATACTAACCTTTCAGGGGCTTCACTTTTTACCAACGCCAATCCTGTCCATGGGCACTATGACTGTAAATTCTGATATAAATAAATAAATATCTTTGAGAGCCAAAATAAAGCCAGAATGAGGCCTCCATAGAGTTGTATTGAGTTGTGTCCTAAAATGCGCTTCATGAAATATTTAAGCTGCCAGTAGGTCACAAATTCCTGGAGACCAACTGGAACAGTGATGATGAAAGATGAAGCTGCCGGAATGTGAGTATGAGGGTCAGGGGACTCGCATTTATAACACCAATCCAGTGCAATAAAATTGAAAAAAGCACTGTAGTGGACAGATTTTGTGCTATTTTTGTACAAATCATCTTTTAGACATATCTCTGTAAGGACTTAATAGGTGTATTAAGGGGCACCCATGTGAGCCATGCATCTTGATAAGCCATTAAGGAGACAAAATAAGCTCCTATTGTCTGCCCAATCTGTAGGATACAATGATGCTTATTGAACAAATTACCTGATCTAAGGCCGGCTTCACACTGCGTGTGTGATCCTATCCGTAGCTGTCCGCTTGAGTCAGACAGCCGCGGACCGGATCAGCACACAGGACTGGGGGGCTATTATGCCCTCCGATCCTGTGTGCAGCTGCAACCGCTGACAGGTCAGGACCACGGCGCCCGCGGTCCTCACCTATCAGCAGCAGGAATTGTGTGTGCTAAACACAGGATCGGAGGGCATAATAGCCCCCCAGTCCTGTGTGCTGATCCGGTCCGCGGCTGTCTGACTCAAGCGGACAGCTACGGATCGGATCACACACGCAATGTGAAGCCGGCCTAAGACGTCAGTCACGATGATATCTGCAGTACTAAAAAATGATGCATATTTTATAAAACTCAAAAACCTATGATATCTATAGGATGTAGCTGTACAAAATACAAAAATCTGAGCTGCAACCTGGATATAATATTATATTTGTTTGTAAATGGAGTGAAAAAGGGCTTTCTGATAAGAACATTGCCTTCATAAATGAAGTTTAACCTCTTTACGACCAATGACGAGTATACTCGTCATGAAAAGATGTCAGTTCCCGCATCATGACGAGTATACTCGTCATGGCTTTGAACTGTCACTGCTTCTAAACGAACAGTGACAGCTCAAATCTAAAAGCTGTCAGTGACAGCCAAGGGTTAGGGGCAGAGGTGTGGGCACCCCTGTTAACCCCTTCACCCCCCTCCCCCACCGCAATCACTCTTATCTGCGGGCGGGTTGCACCGCAGCTGCCGGCCATGAGCTGATGCTCCAGCTCCCCCTGTGTCCTGTCCCCGCCCCCTGTGTCCAGCTCCCCCTGTGTCCTGTAGCCCCCCCCCCTGTGTCCTGAGCCCCCTGTGTCCTGTCCCCGTCCCCTGTGCAGCCCCTCCTGTGTCCTGTCCCCGTCCCCTGTGCAGCCCCTCCTGTGTGCGGTCCCTGTCCCTGTGCAGCCCTCCTGTGTCCTGTCCCCGCCCCCTGTGTCCAGAGCCCCCTGTGTCCTGTAGCCCCCCCCTGTGTCCTGAGCCCTCTGTGTCCTGTCCCCGTCCCCTGTGCAGCCCCCCCTGTCTCCCGTCCATCCCCGCCCTCCACCTTGCACAGTTTGTTTGCCGGCGGGCTTCTGCGCCCGCCGGCAAAGCTGCAGGGCCCCCTCCTCCTCCCTGCTGGTCCCCAGCCCCGGGACTCGGTCCCCAGCCCCCGATCCCTGGTCCCCAGCCCCGCTCACCTATCCCGGGGGGCTGCACGCTCGGTGCACCCGCCCGCACCGTCGGGCCTCCTCTGCAGTGTGGCTCCTCCTCTTCTCAGGGGCTCCTCCTCCTCATCGCTGGGTAAGTATGAATGAATGAAAGAATGAATGAAAGAATGAAAGAATGAATGAATGGATGGATGGATGGGTGGATGGATGGGTGGATGGATGGATGGGTGGGTGGATGGATGGGTGGATGGATGGATGGATGTGTGCGTGCGTGGATGTGCGTGTGTGGATGTGTGTGCGTGGTTGTGTGCATGCCAGCACGTGGATGTGCGTACGTGGATGTGCGTACGTGGATGTGCGTACGTGGATATGCATGTGTGGATGTGTGTGCGTGGTTGTGTGCATGCGTGGATGTGCGTACGTGGATGTGCGTACGTGGATGTGCGTACGTGGATGTGCGTGCGTGGATGTGCGTACGTGGATGTGCGTGTGTGAATGTGCGTGCGTGGATGTGTGCGTACGTGGATGTGGATGTACGTGGATGTGTGTGTGGATGTAAGTGGATGTCAGCATGCGTGCGTGGATGTGTGCATGCGTGGATGTGCGTGCGTGGTTGTGTGCATGCGTGGATGTGCATACGTGGATGTGCGTGCGTGGATGATGGGTGCATAGGTGAATGGATGGGTGGAACAAGGGATCAAGTATCCTCTTGTTATAGTCTCTGGGATCATAGTCATGGTGCACTGTATAACTGATCATTGTCATACAGTGCACCATAACTCTGACCCCTGAGACTGTAGGAAGAGGACACTTGATCCCTTGCTGCAGTCTCTGGATTGAGCAGAGGCGATCGAGCGTCGTGGGACCTTCGTTGTGGACTACGTCGGAGGCAATAGAGCGTCGTGGGACCTTCGTTGTGGACTACGTCGGATCTTCATAATAAAGATGGAGTCCGAATTTTGTTTGTGTTTTTTTTTCAAATAAAAAGATTTTTCTATGTGTGTATTTTCTGACTATTTACCAGAGATTCCTAATGGCGGGTCTAACATTGGCCCTATATTATGAATCTCAGGCTTAGTGCCAGCTGCCAATAAAAAGCTGGCATTAACCCCTTTATTACCCAGTTTGCCACCGGCACCAGGGCAACTGGAAGAGCATGGGTACAGCGCCAGAAAATGGCGCTTCAATGAATGCGCCATTCTCTGGAGCGGCTGCGGGCTGCAATTCGCAGCATGGGGGGCCCAGAACGCTTGGGCCTTTCCATGCTGAGGATTCCAGCCCCCAGCTGCCTAGTTGTACCTGGCTGGGCCAAAAATATGGCGGAGCCCTACGTCATTTTTTTTTCTGGAATTAGTTCTAGAAATGAAAAAAATGGGCTTCACTGTATTTTTGGTTGCAGCCAGGTACAACGAGGCAGCTGGGGGTTGCTGGCAGTCTGTAGCTGCCAAGTTGTACCTGGCTGGACCAAAAATATGGCGGAGCCCTACGTCATTTTTTTTTCTAGAATTAGTTCTAGAAATAAAATAAAGCCTTCGCTGTATTTGTAGCCAGCCATGTACAACTTGGTAGCTGGCTGACTGGAATCCTCAGCGTGGAGAGACTCAAATGTTGTGGGTCCCCCACGCTGCAAATTTCAACCCACAGCCACCCAAGAAAATAGCGCATTCATTAGAGGCGGCATTTTCTGGTGCTGTACCCCAACTCTACCAGTTGCCCTTGTGCTGGTGGCACACGGGTTCTCCATATGCGACATAGTGTCCGCTAACAATTTCAATAGAAAATTAGCTCCAATTGTTAGCGGAAACCATGTCGGGTATGGAGAGCCCCTCCCTGTGTGCCTGAACATTGGAGCTCCCCCACAAGTGACCCCATTTTGGAAACTAGACCCCCAAAGGATTATATCTAGATGCATAGTGAGCACTTTGAACCCCCATATGCTTCACAAATTGATCCGTAATAATGAAAAAAGAAATTATTTGTGGAAAAAAAGTGCTTTTTCATTTTTACGGATGAATTTCTGAAGCACCTGGGGGTTCAAAGTGCTCACTATGCATCTAGATACGTTCCTTTGGGGGTCTAGTTTCCAAAATGGGGTCACTTGTGGGGGAGCTCCAATGTGGAGACACATGGGGACCCTCCAAACGCGACATGGTGTCCGCTAACAAATTGAGCTCATTTTCCATTCAAATTGTTAGCGGACACCATGTCGCGTTTGGAGGGTCCCCGTGTGTCTCCACATTGGAGCTCCCCACAAGTGACCCCATTTTGGAAACTAGACCCCCTAAGGAACGTATCTAGATGCATAGTGAGCACTTTGAACCCCCATATGCTTCAGAAATTCATCCGTAAAAATGAAAAAGCACTTTTTTTTCCCACAAAAAATTTATTTTTTCATTATTATGGATTAGTGATGAGCGAGTACTAAAATGCTCGGGTGCTCGAAGCTCGGGCCGAGCATCCCGAGATACTCGTGTACTCGGCCCGAGTAACGAGCCCAATGTTATCCTATGGGAGACACGAGTATTTTTATGAAATGACTGCCGGCTGCCTGGAAAAACCCTAAAAATGTCACAAAAGTCTCAGAAGAGTGCTGAAATGACATGGCAACACCATGGGGAAGACCCCTGGAAGCATTTCTCACTCAAAAGTCACAGCTGTGAACAATGTTGTCCGAGTTTCACGCCAATTTTACGGAGTGTCCAGAAAACCTTCCAAAATGACACCAAAATGAATATTTAGGGTGGAAATGTTAAGGGCACATACCCAATAGTGAGATACAGCTGGTGTATGTTACTTTTTGTGATTACATGAAAGATTTTACGTGAAAACATTGTGCGGCACTCCGATGACCCTGACAAGAGACGTACATGAAGCCCTGTCTAGAAATAATGTGCCCATTTTGAAGAACTGGGTCTATTGTAGTATCTTCCTTTGCCAGGGCAGTCCAAAATTGGGAGGTTCACCAATGCCCCTGGATACAGACATGCAGGATGGCCTGTAAACAAGAACTGGGTGTATTGTAGTATAGCCCATTGGCCAGGGCAGCCAAAAATTGGGAGGTTCAACAATGACCCATGCTTACAGACATGTAGTAGGGCCTGTAACCCTCAAGTGGGTGTATTGTAGTATAGCCCTTTGGTCAGGGTAGACAAAAATTGGGAGGTTCAACAATGACCCATGCTTCCAGACATGTAGTAGGGCCTGTAACCCTCAAGTGGGTGTATTGTAGTATAGCCCTTTGGTCAGGGCAGCCAAAAATTGGGAGGTTCAACAATGACCCATGCTTACAGACATGTAATAGGGCCTGTAACCCTCAAGTGGGTGTATTGTAGTATAGCCCTTTGGTCAGGGTAGACAAAAATTGGGAGGTTCAACAATGACCCATGCTTCCAGACATGTAGTAGGGCCTGTAACCCTCAAGTGGGTGTATTTTAGTATAGCCCTTTGGTGAGGGCAGCCAAAAATTGGGAGGTTCAACAATGACCCATGCTTACAGACATGTAGTAGGGCCTGTAACCCTCAAGTGGGTGTATTGTAGTAGAGCCCTTTGGTCAGGGCAGCCAAAAATTGGGAGGTTCAACAATGACCCATGCTTACAGACATGTAGTAGGGCCTGTAACGCTCAAGTGGGTGTATTGTAGTATAGCCCTTTGGCCAGGGCAGCCAAAAATTGGGAGGTTCAACAATGACCCATGCTTACAGACATGTAGTAGGGCCTGTAACCCTCAAGTGGGTGTATTGTAGTATAGCCCTTTGGTCAGGGTAGACAAAAATTGGGAGGTTCAACAATGACCCATGCTTCCAGACATGTAGTAGGGCCTGTAACCCTCAAGTGGGTGTATTGTAGTATAGCCCTTTGGTCAGGGCAGCCAAAAATTGGGAGGTTCAACAATGATTCATGCTTACAGACATGTAATAGGGCCTGTAACCCTCAAGTGGGTGTATTGTAGTATAGCCCTTTGGTCAGGGTAGACAAAAATTGGGAGGTTCAACAATGACCCATGCTTACAGACATGTAGTAGGGCCTGTAACCCTCAAGTGGGTGTATTGTAGTATAGCCCTTTGGTGAGGGCAGCCAAAAATTGGGAGGTTCAACAATGACCCATGCTTACAGACATGTAGTAGGGCCTGTAACCCTCAAGTGGGTGTATTGTAGTATAGCCCTTTGGTCAGGGTAGACAAAAATTGGGAGGTTCAACAATGACCCATGCTTACAGACATGTAGTAGGGCCTGTAACGCTCAAGTGGGTGTATTGTAGTATAGCCCTTTGGCCAGGGCAGCCAAAAATTGGGAGGTTCAACAATGACCCATGCTTACAGACATGTAGTAGGGCCTGTAACCCTCAAGTGGGTGTATTGTAGTATAGCCCTTTGGTCAGGGTAGACAAAAATTGGGAGGTTCAACAATGACCCATGCTTCCAGACATGTAGTAGGGCCTGTAACCCTCAAGTGGGTGTATTGTAGTATAGCCCTTTGGTCAGGGCAGCCAAAAATTGGGAGGTTCAACAATGACCCATGCTTACAGACATGTAATAGGGCCTGTAACCCTCAAGTGGGTGTATTGTAGTATAGCCCTTTGGTCAGGGTAGACAAAAATTGGGAGGTTCAACAATGACCCATGCTTACAGACATGTAGTAGGGCCTGTAACCCTCAAGTGGGTGTATTGTAGTATAGCCCTTTGGTAAGGGCAGCCAAAAATTGGGAGGTTCAACAATGACCCATGCTTACAGACATGTAGTAGGGCCTGTAACCCTCAAGTGGGTGTATTTTAGAATAGCCCTTTGGTCAGGGCAGCCAAAAATTGGGAGGCTCCTCTTTGTCCCTGGATAGAGACGTGCTGGAGGGCCTCAAAACATTTTTCACATAGAAAAGATGCGGGTATCCTGTCTTTGTAATGCCCATTCAAAAAGAATGGGCGTAAAAATTTACCACTGTGGGTATACCTGAAACTACAGCCAAACTATTGTAACGGTCATCATGGTGCCACATGAGGAGAAGGAGGAGCAGTCCAGCGATTAGCCAAGGAATAGGAAGACAACGTGGTGGATGATCCAGTAGCTTACCCAACCTGGCAGGAGTATATGCAGAGCGAGGACAGCAGTGCACAGGGGGAGGGAGGCATAGCATCCCAACAGGCAGTACGAAGCAGGGTCGGGTACGCAGGCATAAGGCAGGCAACCGTTCCCCGGAACAACAACACGACACAAGGTGCCTGTGCAAATGTTAGGTCTTCCCGAGTCTGGCAGTATTTTCAGTTGGCTCCAGATGACTCTAAAAAGGCCATTTGCAACACCTGCCATGCCAGCATCAGCAGGGGTACGAAAAGTAGCAGCCTGCCCACCACTAGCATGATCAGGCACATGTCAGCCAAGCACACGACTTTGTGGAAACTACAACAGATTCGAGAAGCGGTGCTTGCTGATGTCACTGCTACGTCTTTGCCTGTTGTGCGTGCGAGCCAATCCCCTGTCCAAGCTGGCCGCGAACAAGCCTTCGTCCCTGCACCTGAAGTTGCCCACGTCCAAATTACACCACCATCAAGCACGTCCTTTTCCCAGCGCAGTGTTCAATTATCCATTCAGCAAACATTTGAACGCAGGCGCAAATACGCTGCCAACGCCCCACATGCCACAGTCCTGAATGATCACATTTCGCAACTCATTGCGCTACAAATGTTGCCTTTCCGGCTGGTGGAAGCATTCCGCGACCTGATGCCGGCTGCTGTCCCACGTTACTCGGTCCCCAGCCGCCACTATTTCTCCAGATGTGCCGTCCCCGCATTGCATAACCACGTGTCCAACAGCATCACACGTGCCCTGAACAACGCTGTTTCAGCCAAAGTCCACCTAATAATAATAATAATAATAATACAGCTTTATTTATATAGCGCCAACATATTACGCAGCGCTTTACAATGTAGGGTTAGAGTACAGAAAATATAATACAGTAAGTAATTACAGTACAGAACAAATACAGTAGAATAATTGGATACAAAACAATAGGCATAGAATCAATGTAAAAAAAGAAAATACAAAAAATAAAGCAAGAAATGAAGGTGACCCTGCTCAAAAGAGCTTACAATCTACAACGGGATAGGGGTTGCACAAGGTACAGGGGCTTATTGCACGGATGGTCCAGGCATCTTGAGGAAATGGGGCATAGAACTAAGCTTACATGGATGGTCATTATACAGTCTGTGTAGACCTTTTTGGTTTGGTGGAGTTTGTAGAAGAGTAATGTCCAGAGGGATAGCCCACTATCTACAGTACAAAGGACTTCTATAAGGGAGTATGATAGGCCGCCTTAAAAAGATGCTTTTTTAGGGATCGTCTGAAGCCATGCAAGTTGTGGATAGTCCTGATTTCTTTTGGTAAAGCATTCCAGAGGTTTGGTGCAGCTCTGGAGAAGTCTTGGAGCCGGTACTGGGAGGATCGGATTATTACCGATGTCAGTCGAAGGTCATTTGAGGAACGTAAAGGGCGAGTGGGGTGATAGACAGAGATGAGGGAGGAGAGGTAGAGGGGTGCTGCACTGTGAATAGCTTTGTGGGTGATAAGAAGCAATTTGAATTGGATGCTGTAGTATACGGGCAGCCAGTGCAATGACTGGCACAGAGCAGAGGCATCTGAGTAACGATTGGCCAGATGGGTGATCCTGGCTGCTGCATTAAGGATGGACGGGAGAGGAGAAACTCTGGTGAGGGGGAGGCCGCTTAATAGAGAATTGCAATAGTCAAGGCTGTAATGGATTAGGGCCACGGTGAGGGTTTTTGTTGTTTACAGGGTGAGAAATGGACGGACTCTGGAGATATTCTTCAAGTGTAAGTGACATGAGCGGACGAGACATTGTGTGTGGGAGGAGGAGAGATCGGTGTCAAACATAACACCCAGACAACGAGCCTGCTGCCTAGGCATTATCGTGGTGCCACAAACTGAGAGAGAGATGTCCGATTTAGGGAGGTTAGTGGATGGGTGGAGCAGAAGAAGTTCAGTTTTGGAAAGGTTTAGTTTCAAATAGAGAGTGGACATGATATTGGAAACTGGAGGTAGACAGTCATTGCTGTTCTTTAATACCGCAGGGGTAAGGTCAGGGGCTGAAGTGTATAACCACAGACACGTGGACAAGTGCTTGTGGGCAAGGCCGCTACATCTCCTTGACAAAACACTGGGTTAATATTGTGGAGGCTCTGACACAGTCTGATCGAGGGACGGAACACGTCCTTCCCACACCAAGGATAGCAGGCCCTACCTCTGTCAGGGTTTCACCGACACTCTACAGCTCCGGAATGTCATGCTCTTCAGCGTCCTCCTCCTCCTCCTGCTCATCCTCATCCACTGTACCCTCCACACCAGTCCCAAGCTGGAAGCACTGCAGCACTGCCTCTGCGAAGCGTCAACAGGCTGTGCTGAAGCTAGTCTGCATAGGTGACAAACCCCACAATGCAGAAGAGGTGTGGACAGCTCTGAAACAGCAGGCAGATCACTGGCTCACACCTCTGAACCTAAAGCCAGGAAAGGTCGTGTGTGACAATGGACGGAACTTGGTGGCAGCTTTGAGGCGAGGCCAGCTGACGCATGTTCCATGCGTGGCCCACGTGCTCAACCTGGTGTTTCAGAGGTTTCTAAAGTCATACCCAGAGCTGTCTGAACTGCTGGTAAAAGTTCGCCGTCTGTCTGCACATTTTCGCAAGTCACCTGCTGCTTCAGCCGACCTTTGCGGATTTCAGCGCCGTTAGCGTCTTACGGCCCACAGACTGGTGTGTGATGTCCCCATGCGTTGGAATTCAACTCTGCACATGTTGGTCAGGATATGTGAGCAGAAGAGGGCAGTTGTTGACTACCTGCATCACCTAAGCCGTCGGGAAAATGGTTCAAACTCCACACATAACACCTGAGGAGTGGAGATGGATGTCGGACCTATGTACCGTCCTCCAAAACTTTTAGGACTCCACCCAGATGGTGAGCTGTGATGACGCCATTATTAGCGTCACCATACCACTACTCTGCCTTCTAAAATGGTCTCTGCTGAAAAACAAAGAGGATGCATTGCAGGCCGAGCGCGATGACTTGGAGCAAGAAACAGTAGTGGGTGTGGGTGAAAACACAGAGTCCAGCCTCATCTCATCACAACGTGCAGTGGAGGACTATGACGGGGAGGAGGAGTATGAAGACATGGAGCAACTCTCTGGCCAAATTGAGGATATGACATGCACACCAGTGATACCCTCGATTCAGCGTGGCTGGGCAGAGGACAGGGGAGATGAGGAGGAGGAGGAGGACAGCATGTTCAGTCATCGTGTTGGTCTGGATACTAAAGTGATGGGTGTTAAGAGTCTGGCGCACATGGCTGACTTTATGGTAAGCTGCCTTCCTCGTGACCCTCGCGTTCAGAACATCTTGGCCGACAATCAGTACTGGTTGGCAACACTGTTAGACCCACGGTACAAGGAGAAATTAATGTCTGTCATTCCTGAGGCGGAGAGGTCAGCCAAAATGCAGTAGTTCCAGAAGGCCATAGTCACGGAAGTAGGCTAATCATTCCCCTAACAAAACGCTAGCGGCATAGGTGAGGAATCGGTGGACAACCAAGGCGTTCGGCCGAGAGGGGCACAAGTCCAATCCGCCAAAGGTAGGGGAACAGTCTTTAGGAGGTGGGACAGTTTTCTTAGCCCCTCACGTACCACAGCCCCTGAGGTGCGGGGTAGTGCCACAAGAAATGCTAAGTTTGGTCAGATGCTGAAGGAGTACCTTGCCGATCGAACAACTGTACTGCGAGATTCCTCTGTGCCTTACAATTATTGGGTCTCCAAGCTGGACACGTGGCATGAATTGGCTCTCTACGCCTTGGAAGTCCTGGCCTGCACTGCCGCTAGCATTTTGTCATAGCGTGTTTTCAGAGCTGCAGGTGGAATCATTACTGATAAACGCAACCGCCTGTCAACTGAAAATGCTGACAGGCTGACTGAGATCAAGATGAACAAGGGTTGGATTGCGCCAGACTTCACACACCACCAACAAATGACAACTGAATTTAAATTTTGTAATGGGAATTTGCCATGTACCTCCACTGACCCATGGGTACACACTTCTGGACTTCCGAGTGTCCAAGTGTGGGATCAGTAATGTCCGTGGACGTGCACTCAGCCAGTTGGTAGGAAGGAGGATCAGGTTGGGAAATGTGCAGTGCAGTATCACGGCTACTGACAATTGACCGTGTGGAAGACAGGGTGTTTGTGGAGGTGCCAATCAGACTTGAAGCATTATCCGCTATCCAAGTAACAAGCTGTTGACACTAGTGTTGGTTCAAGAGCGTAGTACTGCAGCGGGCCCCAACAATTTGGGACAGGACGTGTGAGCGAGTAGATGTGCCACTTTATTGTTGCGAAATTAGTGCTTGCACACGACCTCTGCCTCTGCCTGCACCACCATCACGTTCACCTCCTTGTTCCTTGCCAACGCCCTTGCGCATTTTGCTTGTATACTGCGACAACAGTCACATGAGAGGATTTTAGTCCCTAACCTGTATCAAGGTATGACGTACACCAGTCTGGTGACTGTTCAGATCACAAGAGATTAGGATTTTAGTTCCCTAACCTGTATCAAGGTAATCAAGGTATGACGTACAACAGTCTGGTGACTTGAATGGTTTTAGGAGAGGATTTTATTCCCTAACCTGTATCAAGGTATGACGTACAACAATCTGCTGACTTGAATGGTTTTAGGAGAGGATTTTAGTCCCTCACCTGTATCAAGGTATGACATAGAACAGTCTGGTGACTGTAATGCTTTCAGGAGAGGATTTTAGTCCCTAACCTGTATCAAGGTATGACGTACAACAGTCTGGTGACTTGAATGGTTTTAGGAGAGGATTTTAGTTCCCTAACCTGTATGAACGTATGACGTACAACAGTGTGGTGACTGTTGAGATGCCAAGAGTTAGGATTTTAGTTCCCTAACCTGAATAAAGGTATGACTTACAACAGTGTGGTGACTGTTGAGATGCCAAGAGTTAGGATTTTAGTCCCTAACCTGATAAGTATACGTACACGTGTGTGACTGTTTGATGACAAGAGTTGGATTTAGTCTAACCTGTATTAGGTAGTAGTACACCGTTGTGACTGTAATGTTTTGAAGGAGATTTTAGTCCCTAACCTGTATTAAGGTAGTACGTACACCTGTCTGGTGACTGTATTTGATGACAAGAGTAGGATTTTAGTTCCCTAACCTGAATAAAGGTAGACTACAACATGTGGTGACTGTTGAGATGACAAGAGTTAGGATTTTAGTTCCCTAACCTGAATAAAGGTATGACTTACAACAGTGTGGTGACTGTTGAGATGCAAGAGTTAGGATTTTAGTTCCCTAACCTGAATAAAGGTATGACTTACAACATGTGGTGACTGTTGAGATGACAAGAGTTAGGATTTTAGTTCCCTAACCTGAATGAAGTATGACTACAACAGTGTGGTGACTGTTGAGATGACAAGAGTTAGGATTTTAGTCCCTAACCTGTATAACGTAGTACGTACAACAGTGTGGTGACTGTTTGAGATGACAAGAGTTAGGATTTTAGTCCCTAACCTGATAAGGTATGACTACAACATGTGGTGACTGTTGAGATGACAAGTGTTAGGATTTTAGTTCCCTAACCTGTAATAAACGTATGACGTTACAACAGTGTGGTGACTGTTGAGATGACAAGATGTTAGGATTTTAGTTCCCTAACCTGTAATAAAGGTATGACTACAACAGTGTGGTGACTGTTGAGATGACAAGTGTTAGGATTTTAGTTCCCTAACCTGTATAAGGTATGACGTACAACAGTGTGGTGACTGTTGAGATGACAAGAGTTAGGATTTTAGTTCCCTAACCTGATAAAGGTATGACTTACAACAGTGTGGTGACTGTTGAGATGACAAGAGTTAGGATTTTAGTTCCCTAACCTGAATAAAGGTATGACTTACAACAGTGTGGTGACTGTTGAGATGCCAAGAGTTAGGATTTTAAGTTCCCTAACCTGAATAAAGGTATGACTTACAACAGTGTGGTGACTGTTGAGATGACAAGAGTTAGGATTTTAGTCCCTAACCTGATATAAGGTATACGTTACAACTGTCTGGTGACTGTTTGATGACAAGAGTTAGGATTTTAGTCCCTAACCTGTATTAAGGTAGTACGTACACCTGTCTGGTGACTGTATATTGTATGAAGAGTAGGATTTTAGTCCCTAACCTGTATTAAGGTAGTACGTACACCTGTCTGGTGACTGTTTTGATTGACAAGAGTAGGATTTTAGTTCCCTAACCTGTAAAGGTATGACGTTACAACACTGTGGTGACTGTTAGATGACAAGAGTTAGGATTTTAGTTCCCTAACCTGAATAAAGGTATGACTACAACAGTGTGGTGACTGTTGAGATGACAAGAGTTAGGATTTTAGTTCCCTAACCTGATAAACGTATGACTTACAACAGTGTGGTGACTGTTGAGATGCCAAGAGTTAGGATTTTAGTTCCCTAACCTGAATAAAGGTATGACTTACAACAGTGTGGTGACTGTTGAGATGACAAGTGTTAGGATTTTAGTTCCCTAACCTGTATAAAGGTATGACTTACAACAGTGTGGTGACTGTTGAGATGCCAAGAGTTAGGATTTTAGTTCCCTAACCTGAATAAAGGTATGACTTACAACAGTGTGGTGACTGTTGAGATGACAAGAGTTAGGATTTTAGTTCCCTAACCTGTATTAAGGTACTACGTACACCTGTCTGGTGACTGTAATGGTTTGAAGAGAGGATTTTAGTTCCCTAACCTGTATTAAGGTACTACGTACACCTGTCTGGTGACTGTAATGGTTTGAAGAGAGGATTTTAGTCCCTAACCTGTATTAAGGTAGTACGTACACCTGTCTGGTGACTGTAATGGTTCAAGAGAGGATTTTAGTCCCTAACCTGTATTAAGTTAGTACGTACACCTGTCTGGTGACTGTGTTGATGACAAGAGTTAGGATTTTAGTTCCCTAACCTGTATTAAGGTAGTACGTACACCTGTCTGGTGACTGTAATGGTTCAAGAGAGGATTTTAGTCCCTAACCTGTATTAAGGTAGTACGTACACCTGTCTGGTGACTGTTTTGATGACAAGAGTTAGGATTTTAGTTCCCTAACCTGTATTAAGGTAGTACGTACACCTGTCTGGTGACTGTAATGGTTTGAAGAGAGGATTTTAGTCCCTAACCTGTATTAAGGTACTAAGTACAAGAGTGTGGTGACTCTAATGGTCACAGAAAAGCTTGGATTTCAATCTGTATCACCCTGCCTATATCCTCCTAGATTAGTCCTGAGAAGGACTGTTCTGGTCACTGGAAATCTTGGACTCCGATCTGGATCACCCTGCCTATGTCCTCCTAGATTAGTCCTGAGAAGGACTGTTGTGGTCAGCAGCAGTTTGCAGCCCTGATCCGGATCTACCTATGAGGGCCGCAAATCTGTCCCTAATCAGCAGCAGACACTCTCCCTACACTCACTGTCTGGAAGGCTGTGTGCCGAGCACAGCGCGCCGGGACTTATAAAGGCTCGGTGACGCTGTGCAGGCCGGCCAATCACTGCTATACCACAACCAACAGGGCTGTGGCATTGCAGTGGTCTGTCAGCCAATCCCTGCACGTGGGCTGGCTCTCAAAAGAGCGCCAACATGGAGAGATGACGACCACGAGCACAGCACGAGTATCGCGAGATTACTCGGTGCTCGGCGAGTCGCCCGAGTACAGTGATACTCGTGCGAGTAACGAGTAGTGCCGAGCATGTTCGCTCAACACTATTATGGATCAATTTGTGAAGCATCTGGGGTTGAAAGTACTCACTATGCATCTAGATATGTTCCTTTGGGGGTCAAGTTTCCAAAATGGGGTCACTTGTGGGGGAGCTCCAAAGCGGAGATACACAGGGACCCTCCAAACGCGACATGGTGTCCGCTAACAATTTGAGCTCATTTTCCATTCAAATTGTTAGCGGACACCATGTCGCGTTTGGAGGGCCCCGGTGTGTCTCCACATTGGAGCTCCCCCACAGGTGACCCCATTTCGGAAACTAGACCCCCTAAGGAACATATCTAGATGCATAGTGAGCACTTTGAACCCCCAGATGCTTCACAAATTCATCAATAAAAATGAAAAATCACTTTTTTTTTCCACACAAATTTTCTTTTTTCATTTTTACAGATCAATTTGTGAAGCACCTGGGGGTAGAAAGTGCTCACTATGCATCTAGATATGTTCCTTTGGGGGTGTAGTTTCCAAAATGGGGTCACTTGTGGGGGAGCTCCAATGTGGAGACACATGGGGACCCTCCAAACGCGACATGGTGTCCGCTAACAATTTGAATGGAAAATGAGCTCAAATTGTTAGCGGACACCATGTCGCGTTTGGAGGGTCCCTGTGTGTCTCCACATTGGAGCTCCCCCACAAGTGACCCTATTTTGGAAACTAGACCCCCAAAGGAACATATCTAGGTACATAGTGAGCACTTTGAACCCCCAGATGCTTCACAAATTGATCCGTAATAATGAAAAAATAATTTTTTAGTGGAAAAAAAAGTGCTTTTTCATTTTTACGGATGAATTTCTGAAGCATATGGGGGTTCAAAGTGCTCACTATGCATCTAGATACGTTCCTTCGGGGGTCTAGTTTCCAAAATGGGGTCACTTGTGGGGAGCTCCAATGTGGAGATACACAGGGACCCTCCAAACGCGACATGGTGTCCGCTAACAATTTGAGCTCATTTTCCATTCAAATTGTTAGCGGACACCATGTCGCGTATGGAGGGTCCCTGTGTGTCTCCACATTGGAGCTCCCCCACAAATGACCCCATTTTGGAAACTAGACCCCCTAAGGAAGGTATCTAGATGCATAGTGAGCACTTTGAACCCCGAGATGCTTCACAAATTCATTCATAAAAATTAAAAAAACACTTTTTTTTCACAAAAAAATTCTTTTTGCCTACATTTTTTCAGTTTCACATGGGCAAAGGGATAAAATACATCCCAAAATTTGTTGGGCAATTTCTCCTGAGTACACCGATACCTTATATGTGGTCATAAACCACTGTTTGGGCGCACGGCAGGGCTCAGAAGTGAAGGAGCGCCATTTCACTTTTTGAACGGAAAATTGGCTCTAAAATTCAAATTGCGCTCCTTCCCTTCTGAGCCCTGCCGTGCGCCCAAACAGTGGTTTATGACCACATATGAGGCATCGGTGTACTCAGGAGAAATTGCCAAACAAATTTTAGGATGCATTTTATCCTGTTGCCCATGTGAAAATGAAAAAATTGAGGCTAAAAGAACATTTTTGTTACAAAAATTAAAATGTCCATTTTTTCCTTCAACATTATTTTAGTTCCTGTGAAGCACCTGAAGGGTTAATAATCTTCTTCAATATAGTTTTGAGTAGCTTGAGGGGTGCAGTTTTTGGAATGGTGTCACTTTTGGGTGTTTTCTGTCATGTACACCCCTCAAAGGGACTTCAAATGTGATGTGGTCACTAAAAAATTGGTTTTGTAAATTTTGCTGGAAAAATGAAAAATTGCTGATGAACTTTGAACCCTTATAACGTCCTACCAAATTTTTTTTTTTCTTCCAAAATTGTGCTGATGTGAAGTAGACATGTGGGACATGTTATTTATTAACTATTTTGTGGCACATAACTCTCTGGTTTAGCAGAATAAAAATTAAAAATTTGAAAATTGCTAAATTTTCAAAATTTTTGCCAAATGTTTTATTTTTTCACAAATAAACGCAAAAATTATCGACCTAAATTTAATACTAACATGAAGCCCAATATGTCACGAAAAAACAATCTCATAATCGCTAGGATCCGTTGAAGCGTTCCAGAGATATTACCTCATAAAGGGAGAGCGGTCAGAATTACAAAAAATGGTCTGGTCATTAAGCTGCAAAGTGACTCGGTCCTTAAGGGGTTAAACAATAGTATTCTCTAACTTTGATATGTAACTGTTTATCAGAATGGCATAATTTAGTGTTCCACAAATATTCAAGTGACCCCCATACTGTTATTGTCGGTTCGTATGATGTCTATTTGCTTGTCTTCATCCATACAGTTCAGGGATTTCTGAATTAGCTGGCTTTTAAAAAAGGTGTTTTATAGCCAAAACATCACTGATCATACACATTAGTATATGGCAACCAACCTTCCATCCTAGTGTGTTAAAGAAATAAATAATTAAAAATATAGAAAGCATAGAGCTTCACAGTATTTTTCAGTCTAGCCCAGTGAAAGCAGACCAGCTGTGAGCTGCCACCCTCAGTTGCCTAATTTTCCCTTGGTTGCCAAAAAAATGCATAGAGCTCCACTATATAGGTAATGGCCTGCCAAGGGAAAATTAGGCAGCTGAGGGCTGGTATTGTCAGTGGGGTGAGAGCCCATTTTAAGGCCCCGCATGCTAAAGAATAACATCCTGCAGCCGCCCCTGACAATGGCGCATTCATCATAGCACCATTTTCAGGTCCTTTGTCAGATTCTTTCAGTGGCCCTGGTGGCAGTGGTATGCTGGGTTATAAGGGGTTAATACCAACTTTGTATTGCCATCTGGTATTAAGCCCTATGATAATTAATGTTGGGCCAAGTTAGACCTGGTAATTAAGAATCTCAAATAAATAATAAAAAAGACACAACACAAAGACAAATCATTTTATGAGAAACAAAAACACAGAGACACTTAGTGACTCTATTTTTATTAACCCCTCCACCCTCATACCCTTCCACAATCCCAGTCTTCTCTCTTGATTGACACACACAGCTTTGTTAAATCAGAGACCAAGGGGATGAGCAAATCGCATCTTCTCCCCACTGTCTCTGATCACCGAATGAATAAGCTGAGACCTGCAACATGGTAAGCAATGAGGTCACCCGAGGACACTGTTGCTATAGTAACCGCTAGCTAGCATTCATGTCCTTGGGTGACCTCAGTTACTCCCTGCTTACCTGGCTGCTATTCCAGCAGCTCATTCAGGAGGTCACAGAGTTTGAGTGTATCTGTGCTGGGCTGTTGTCAGTCAATACAGTGAATGTGCATGAAGCTTAATGGGAAGCTCTGGAAGCAGCAGCGGGAGACTGGAAAGCCCGATCTGCCTGTTTAGCATCTATCTATCTATCTATCTATCTATCTATCTATCTATCTATCTATAAATCAAAAAATAGGAGCAGCACTTCATACTCACAAGTTGAATGCAATCAAATCCAGAGTAGTGTTCAGCCACTCCTACTCACAGACCACATAACAAAATAAGACTGCAGCACTCCTCTCAGGTGTTTCCCAGCCCCCACTGGCCTGCAGGCAAAAGATGCGATGTTTCAGTCAATACATGACTTTCTTCTAGGCTGGAAGAAAGTCATGTATTGACTGAAACGTCGCAACTGTTGCCTGTAGGCCAGTGGGGGCTGGGAAACACCTAAGAGGAGTGCTGCAGTCTTATTTTGTTATTCTATCTATCTATCTATCTATCTATCTATCTATCTATCTATCTTTTTATGCTATCTATCTGTCTGTTTGTCTATCATTTCTCACACTGTACTGCATGGAAATGTCAATGCTAGAATTACTATCATTGTGCTATGCGTATGGTGTGCGATGTTTTCATCACACCAGTGAACTTGCATTGGCAGAATCTCAGCGAGGTCCGCAGACATACCTTGGCACATTTTCGGATTGTACTTGCAGAACATTTTAGCAGATGTGAGCATACCCCTAAGATGTTTTACTCCATAAAAGCCTTAATCTTTTTGCCCCATACATTTTAAATATACAGTGAAATGCAGCACACCCTATGTATATGAATCTGGAAAGAAAATGATATGTACCATAAAAAATGGGTGGCAGAAAAAAGTTAGAATACAAAACCCCAAAAAAACGTAATTTAAGCATCTTGAAATTACAAGAAGGTTTTCATTGTTTTTAAGGTTGAAGGAAGACTTTAAGTCCATCTAGTTCAACCCATAGCCTAACATGTTGATCCAGAGGAAGGCAAAAAAAAACCATGTGGCAACACTTAACTCCACATTGGTAAAAATGTGCTTCCTGACTCCACATACAATCAGACTAGTTCCCTGGATCAACGCCCTATCAAACGATCTAGTATATATAATCTGTGATATTATATTTTCCAAGAAAGGCATCCAGGCCCTTCTTAAATGTTAGTAGTGACTCCCTCATTACAACATCATGTGGCAGAGAGTTCCATAGTCTGACTGCTTTTAAAGTAAAGAATCTACGTCTGTGATTTTGATCAAATGTTATTATCTGCAGACATAGAGGATAAGTGTAAAAAGATCATTAGAAAGGTCTCTGTACTATCCCCTCATATATTTATACATTGTAATAGATCACCCCTAAGCCTTCATTTTTAAAATAACCCCAAGTGTAAAAAATGTTTATACCATGTTAGCCAGTAGATAGAAAAGTATTCTGTGAGTCCTCAGTGGTTAATATCTTTTAATGGCTAACTGAAAAGATGGCAAGCAAGGCAAGCTTGCGAGACAGTATAGCCTCTTCATCAGGCTACAATGACAAAAATTCTTAAGACAAAAACATATATATATATATATGCAGAGTAGGATGATGCAGTAAATACGACAGGTGATGTGAAGCAGAGTCAGTCCTGGGAGGGGGAGAGGAGCTTTAGAGGTAAAATCAAATCTGAGATAAGAGGAACAGATTGTATTATTGTTCTATGATTGGTGGTCGGTGGAGACCTGAAAATATCTCAGTGAAAGTAGAAAGCCGTAAACCTACTCGAGACAGTTCACGTAAGAAGTGTCAAAAGTTAATTGCCCTCTAACTGAAGTCTGTTCAAAGATGTGACATCCTCAAATGCCCTTTGAATTAATGTAAAAATGCATGAATCCATGTGAGACATTCAATCCTGTTTTTAATGCGTCAAAGGTCGTTATCAATTTGTATTCCCAAATTCTTCTCTCTTTCTGAAATTTGAAGTTACTTTTTAAAATGAGCAGACTCATGTCTGTTACCCTGTGGTCAGAGCTGAAAAAATGCTTGGCTAGGTAGGTACATATGCCTTTCTTTTATTGTGTAGCGATGAGAATTCATTTTTGTTCTGAATTTTTGTCCAGTCTCCCCTACAAACATGCCACCTGTTGGACATTTGGTACATATAATTAATGCACAACATTCCTTGTGGTGCAACTGAAGTTACCTGGGATCTTGTAGTCCTGATATGTCCCGGGAATCCTTATCTTGTCCGTTGTCATTATAAATGGACAAGTTTTGCTCCTGTTCTGGTTGCAAGGAAAGGTTCCTGCAGCTGGTGGGGAGGATAGGGCGCTTCTGACAATGATGTTTTTTAGATACGTTGGTTGTCTAAAACACAAGAGTGGGGGATCCGGAAATGTTGATTTTAGTCGGGTATCTCTTTGTAGGAGTGGTTGCAGTTTACGTGCAGCTCCTCTTAATACCTCCAGATTTGAATTGTAGGTGATTACAAGAGGAACTTGGTTTCTTCTCTAGTTTTGTAATGTAGTAGATGATTCCTTGATTTTCTGGTGGCTCTTGTAATTTGGTTTTCAATTGGCCTAGGATGGTAACCCTGGTTCAAAAAGGTCTTTCTCAGGTCCTCAAGGTGATTGTTTTTTTCTGTAGGGTTGGCGCATATCCGATTGTATCTGATGGCCTGGCTGTGCACAATACAGTTTTTTATGTGTGTTGGATGAAAACTGTCCTATCGTAGATATGTTGGACAGTCAATTGGCTTCTGGTACAGGGATGTCTCTATATGATTGTTTCGTAGCTTAATGATGGTGTCCAGAAAGCTGATTTTAGTGCATGAGTAGATGCAATGAAACTAATTAAAGTGTTTATGGAACATCTTCAGCTGTTGCTAAGACTCTGTCCAGATTATTAAAATGTCATCGATATAACAGTAGTAGGCCAGAGGCCTGATAGGAAAAGTGGATAAAAAGTCACCTTCAAGCTTTGCCATGAAAAGATTTGCATATTGTGGTGCCATTTTGCCTCCCATTGCTGTTCCAGTCTCTTGTAAATATATGTTGTCGTCAAATGTAAAATAGTTGTGTGTGAAGATGAATTTTGAAAGCTTCACCACAGAATCAGCATCAATCCCTGTGTTTTCCATGAAGGTTTTGCAGGCATTTAATCCCTCCTGGTGTGGGATGTTGCTGTACAGAGATTCCACATCCATGGTGGCGAGGATGGTTCCTTCTGGTAAAGGACCTATTTCTGAAACTGTATTCAAGAGGTCAGTTGTGTCCTGAATGTAGCTGGGTGTCTCTTTTACCAGGGCTTTGAGAACACCCTCTACCCACCAAGAAATTTGTTCGATGAGGGTGCCCACACATGAAATGATTGGTCTCCCTGGGTTTCCTGATTTGTGATTTTTGGGACGCATGTAGAATGTGCTTGTTCTTGGACTTTCTGGTATTAGGTCATCAGCTCTTAAGGACACGTAAGGTAGACAAGAGACCAGCCTGTTTAATTCCTTGTGATAGTCCTGTGTGGGGTCAGACTCCAATATCTTGTAGTAGCGTGTGTCTGTCAGTTGTCTGTTTGCTTCCTTCAGTTAGTCAGATTTGTTCATCATGACTATTGCACCACACTTGTCTGCAGGTTTAATGATGATTTCTTTGTTGGTTTTCAAAGACTGTATGGCAGTTATTCAACACATTTAACTACCTTCTCTGCCCCCCATTGCCCCCTCCTACTTCTTGTATCTCTTCAGAAGACTTTGCAACACACTTCTCCAGCAAGATTGATCAGATCAGACAAGTCTTTGCTGCCAAACCACCACAACCCCTATGTATACCAGACCACTCCCCTCCCCCACTAATCCTCCATCACTGAAGGAGAACTTGCACACCTCCCCTTCAGATCGCACCTCACCACTTGTGCACTGGATCCCATTCAATTTCACTTCCTCCCCAACCTCACCACAACACTTATCCCAGCCCTAACCCACCTCTTCAACCTAACACTGACGTCTGGTAGCTTTCCTTCTGCTTTCAAACATGCAACAATCACAGCTATCTTAAAGTAGTAATCCTTTGACCCCCACTTCCACATACAGCTACCGCCCCATATCCCTGCTCCCGTTCACTTCCAAACTTTTCAAAAAGCAAGTCCACACTGAACTCTTATCCCACCTCTCATCCAATTCTGTCTTTGCCAACCTTCAGCCCGGCTTCCGCCCCCACCACTCCACTGAAACTGCCCTTACCAAAATTACTAATGACTTACTCATGGCCAAAGCTAACAGACATTTCTGCATCCTCCTCCTTCTAGACCTGTCCTCTGCATTTGACACAGTCGACCACTGTCTTCTATTACAGATCCTCTCTTCCACTGGTATCACTGACATTGCCCTCTTCATGCTCTCATCCTACCTTTCCAACTGCACATCTAGCATCTCCCACTCCCACATGATCTCTTCGCCCCATCCCCTCTCTGTTGGGGTCCCTCAAGGCTCTGTCCTGGGGCCCCTCCTTTCTTCAACCTATACCCTTGGTCTGGGACAATTCATAAAGTCCCATGGCTTCCAGTACCACCTGTATGCTGATGACACTCAAATCTATCTCTCTGTCCCAGATGTCACCCCTCTCCTGTCCAGAATCTCATAGTGTCTATTAGCCACATCCTCCTTCTTCTCCTCTCGCTTCCTCAAACTCAATGTAGACAAAACCAAACTCATCATCTTTGCTCCATCTCACACACCTTCCTTAACCAGATCTATCTATCACAATAAATGACATCACACTGTGCCCTGAGCCTGAAGTCCTCTACCTCGCAGTAACCCTTGACTCTGCCCTGTTCTTCAAACCACACATCTAAGTCCTTACCACCTCCAGCTGCCTCCAACTCAAAAATATTGCCAGAACCAGTTCCTTCCTCAACCCTCAATCTACTAAGCTACAAGTTCATACCCTCGATGTATATTGCACTGCACTACAATGACATCCGAGTGCAGCGTGATATTTCACTTGCACTCATAGACTTATATTGGTGCTAGTGACCCAAGACTTGCTGACAATAGCAGCATGCTGCGACTTTTTTCTCAGTCTGATTAGGGCTGAGGAAAGAATCGATAATTTGAGCTGCATCATTGCCCAACATGAGGCCGAGTGCAATGAAAGATTTTCTCACATTGCACTAGTGTGAGCCATACTCTAGTTTGGTCTAGCCTTCCTCTGAGCCTTATACAAGTGCATACATGAGGTATGAATCTAGAATAGACATTGTAGATAAGGGCAAAGGTGATCCTGCTAAAAAATGGTTTTAAGGTAGGGTTTTAAATGTTTCTGCAGTTTGAATAGCAACTTGAATACTTTGCAGAAAATAAAATAACTCCCACGGGTCCTCAATAGAACACACAATCTAAATTCCATGTCACAAATAATATGGCCAGTTTATATGCCCAATATGAGTACTCAGAGCATTGACAAATTTTGAGCCCCTTACACCTCAGCACTTAGCGACTCTGTCTTGTAACTATACGTAGTCCATCACTTTGTGGCTGACTTGCTGTTGTCCCTAAATGCTTGCACTCTTCAATTGTGCTACTGAAAGATGATTTGAATATTTAGGTAGGAAGAAATATCATAAACTGACTTGTTTCAGCAATGACGTCCTAACAGAGGACCATGCTGGTATAAATGAGATCTTTAGAATGTGCCATTCTTTCTCAAATGAATGAATGAATTACTAAATAGCAGAGTGCTTTTCCCAGCATCACCAGATCTGGTATTAAGAACAAAGAATACTCTTTGGGATAGAGGACTACTATTCCTATTATCCCTATGGTGATGGCATTTTTGGAATATTAAATATTGGCGACATATCTGTGGTTTGCTCTCTTCCTATGTCATTGACACATACCCAAAATGTTTCGGTGGGTTCTATGAAAATAACTTGGTTATTGTGGTTGGAGTATATATAGCCACTTACATAGTGTACTGTTGCGAAATGTAAGCTCACATGTGATGGCACATGTGACATCCATTGCTTCTCCCTGGTGTATATCCAAAAAGGATCCGATTTATGGCTCCAAATATTTGAGGTTCTGGTTATTTGTTTGAGTGTTACCTAAATGCTAAAACTACTGATTGTACAGCTGAGACTAGTCTAGATGCACTGTGTGTATCACACTTCATGATTTCTCCAAGCACATTTGTATCGTCCAGGCCAGCTGGCCACACTTGATTGACATTACAGTATGTTGCTGCGGCAATGATGACTCATTTGTAATGACGTACAGTATTTCAGGTTCTTGGTTGGAAGGTGTGCTGCTAATTGTTGATGGTTGTCATGACAACCAGATCATGTGACTTGGAACACACTTCCAATTCTTTCAAGCTGAGGAGCATGTCTTGCTCTCACGGGTTTGACCTACAAGGCTAACTCACTCTGACTTACCAGGTCTCTTCCAGTACCAGTGGGTGATATCTTGCATAATTCGTTCCCTACAATTGAATATATTGGGCTTTTCTATAATGATTGAGACTGATCTACCTATAGGTACCGTCACACAGGGACATATCGCCGGCGATGTTGCCGGCAACTGAGGGGCATGGTCAGGTTGCGGCGACATCGCCGAAGAGTTGCCTCGTGTGACAGGGCGATAATCAGGGGAAAAATCGCCTGAGTAACATCGCCAGGTTTCCCAACAATGTTGGGAAACCTGGCGATGTTGGTCAGGCGATCATGCCTGATCGCCCTGTGTAACGCGGCAACCTGCAATGTTGCGGGCGATTCCGCCTATCTCCAACATTGCGAGTTATCGCTCACTGGGTTGCTGGGCAACCCAGCGAGCGATATCCGCGGCAACTAGCCGGCGACATCGCCGGTAAGTTGCTCAGTCTGACATCTCCCCGGCGATGTTGTCAGGGATGCGCGCTCCCGTGATCGCCGGCAACATCGCCGGCGATATGTCCCTGTGTGACGGTACCTTATGACTTAGTGATTGAAAGTTGACATATTTCTATATGGTCAGTAATCTGGGCATACCATGTTTATTAACACCATGATGGTTATTGTATGATACATTCTATGGTCTATGACACACCCTATTAATGTGTAAACTGTGTATGTGAGTTGTGCCTTGTTGCACACTAGTATTGTAATGGCTATGTATATATAGAAAACACTGCATATTTATCGCCAGGGTGCATTACTTTCTGTTTTGTACAATGCACCTTGTGAGGGTCCCCATTCATACATGTGTATAGAACTTTTAAATGGTTTTAACTCACGTCCTGTGCAAACTAAAATACGTTTTTTGTATTTACTTTTACCAGTAGTGGTGGGCTCCCTTACATATGCCATGTGTTTTTCTTAAATGTTTTCCTAAATGTTTAGTAAAAACAGACTGCATGATGAGTATCTGGATTATATACACCTGTGGTAATGGGACTGAGTGAAAAACCGGAATTCAATGAGTAAAACCACATGCACACATTGAGTATTTGGTGAGTTTATTATCTCAGTATTTGTAGCCAATACCAGGAGTGGGTGACAAATCCAGAAGTGACATGTTTCTATTATACTTTTCCTCTGATTGTTCTATTCCTGGATTTGGCGACAAATATTGAGGTAAACAACTCACCAAATACTCAACGTGTGGATGTGGCCTAGAAGGTCAATGCAACACTTTTCTCCACGACGTGTAACTTCTAGTCTGAAACGTGATGGACCAAAATTAGGGATGGACGAGTCTACTCGCTAGGACTCGTTACTCGGCGAGTAGTAAGGGACTCACAGGACTCGGTACTCTGCGAGTTTCCCAGCGATTACTCGTACAGAAACGAGTCCAATGCAAGTCAATGGCAATCCTAGTTTTGTCAGAGTTTACTTTTTCTCACTCGCTAGACTCGCTATATCACATCGCTATGAAGCTTGAATCTCCCCAAATCGTTTAAACAATCGCACCGCTTCACGTATACCCGCTGTCAGCAGCGAGTCTGAGCAAGTCTACGAATCCGAGTCCTGAATACTGTAATCAGGACTCGCGAATACAGAATCTGTTATGTTCCGACAAAGCTTCCGAGACAGCCTAGCGTGTTAGGTCAAAAAACTTGTGAAGATGGACAAGCATGTTAGTCAATCATATTCAGTAATGCCACAGCTATGTTGGTTGTGGAAGGACTATGATTGGCTTCTGTCCATCGTGATGCCTATGTCATGTATGAGAAGTGAGGCTGTATATAAGCCTTGCCACCGCCATTTCCTCCACATTCCAGTGATGATCTGAACCTAGTGCAGGGTGAGGTAGATGCTGGAGCAGATCATAGGGAGTGTCAGTCAGTGTAGGGAAACTTCAAGATTCCTTATGTTTAACCCAAACAGCTCTTCTGAGAGCTACCAGGAGGATAGAGGAGTACTGTGTAGAGGACTATAGGCAGGCAGGCAGGGAGGAGCAGCCTTACAGTGCACACAGGACCGATCTCATAGCTTAGGCTGGCTTCACATTAGCGTTCCCCTCCGCAGCATTCTGCGGAGGGGATCCGCAATGTGTGCGCAGCGGCCGCCAGCTCCTATCTTTATAATGGGAGCGCACGGTGCTGCGCTTGACAGCGCATGACCGTGCGCACCCATTCACTCCTATATGTGATCTGTGCGCAGGTGGATGCCTGCTTACAGATCACACACTCTCGTCCGCACCAGGGATGCGACATGTTGCGTTCCTGGTGCGGGCGAGAGTGTGTGATTTGTGCGCAGGCATCCGCCTGCGCACAGATCACTCATGGCGGGCAATGGGAGCGCACGGCGGTCTGCAAGCATCTGCAGACACCGTGCGCTCCACTATAAAGATAGGGGCTGCGGTCTGCATGCAGAGGCTTGCAGATGCCTCCGCAGAACTCTGCGGAGGCATCTGCAAATGTGAAGGCAGCCTTAGCTCACTCACTCAACTTTCCTAATAGCTGAAGTCAGAGGCTTATGGTACTTTCACACTAGCGTTTATTTTAAATCGCGGCAGATGCGGTGAAAAAAAACCGCATCTGCCGCGATTACCGCATACCGGCTGCACTTGCGGCATGGTTGCGGCACAGTTGCGGCAAGCCCCATACATTTCTATTTTACATTTGCAAATATCTTTGCATATTTTATCTATTATTGCTAATTACCTTCATAGTGTGCTGTATGTTGCATATGCTCATTGTACACACAATTCACGAGTATGCAATTGCCACAAACAAATCTAAATCATGCATAGGAAAACTAGATGTTTCCAGTAAAGAATAAAATATTGTACGTTACCATCCATGGGATGGAATTATGATGCCTCCTGTTGGTTGTAAATCAGTTATATTTTTTTATTATTATTTTCATCTTTCTTTTAATATGTGATGAATATAATAGGCAATCTAGGCTATAAGTAATAATTAAATGTATAGAATTGGATACAAGTCCATTTATTAACAGAGGATTGCTTACAAATAGCAAAATATTGCACAATTAGAACTATGAGAGCAAAAGTCCATCAGAAAATCCTATTAAGGGATATTTCAGTTCAAGAAGCTGAACATAAATTCTAGAGGCAAAGCCTTCAACCCCTATATATCTTACACGGTCCATTGGATGATGCTTAAAAAATAAAATGATGTCAAGGAGGGTACGACACCATGAACTTAAAGCCTAAATCACTTTTGCTTTCCTGCATCTGTTGTGCAGAATAAACTTCAGTGAGCTTGTTTAAGACACCAAGTATATGATAAAGGGACACTTATTTCTCAAATATTAAATATTCTATACGATACATTAAAAAAAATCCACTTTCTACATGTATAATAGGGAACCAAACTTACCATAACGTATGTTGCAGAATTTGTCAATTAATTTTTGCTTATTTTTCAAATCAATAATATAATATTTAAGATGACACTTTCAGAATATTAGCACAATACAGATAGATATTTTATATGTTTTCTAAGGCGGAAATGTAATTGTCCAAGGGTTGTAGAGTTTCGAGGGTTCTTTTATATTTGTGAAAAATAATTATTTTACTATTTTTAAAGATGATATGAATTTTTATTATATCATTATCATTTTTTTTTATTTCATGTGTTTTCATGTCCCCTTTTCTTTAATTTAGGGGAAAACTTCAAAGATTCGGCTGACATCTTTGAAGCATCATATGGAAAGTGAATGGCCTTTTTTACAAAGATCTGAATGTGGATCTAACAACGCTCGAAAAGCAAATGACCCTTCCACTGCTCCTTACACAAAAAGGGTCAGCCACCGTTTTGCATTTACCACGCAGCTAACTTTGAAAACCATCCATATGCTGCAAAATATTCTGTTTTAATGAGTCGGGTGATTGTCAGCCTGCTGTTTAGAATTTGACTGAGAAAATACTGCATCAAACGGCCTGAAATGCATAAAGAATGAAGACTTCACAATTATTATAAGCACATATTTATTTTTAACCTTTCTTTGAGCTAAAAGTCTTTAAAATCAACCACTATATGGAAAAAAAACAAAATAGGTTACCTCCATAGCTGTTCAGGTAAATGAATGAGCTTCTGGATCTGCTTATACAGCGCACTCCTGGAATACATTGCATTGTGTTCTGCCTTGACACAAGCATCTACGTGCCATTGACCTTTATTTTTCAGTCTATAAAGGTTGAGGCCACACAGCATAGCTGTTGTTATAGCAAACTGTACTTAAACTTTGTGTCTGATCAACTTAAGTGTATTGGATTTGAAAACAGTTAGTCAATTGTTTCTGGTCCCTAGGTGGTGGTTTATGGTAATGTTTGCATCAATACTAACAAAAGCCATACTGCAGTACAAAGTACATCAAGGAAATGAAAGACAAGGCTGCCTGTTGTCAGCTCTGTCTACAATAAAGGCAGGATTTAGAGCTGGGGCAGAGATCGTTAGAGAACCACAAAATGAATGAACCACAGAAATCATAGGGCTGATGGTTCACATCAATGGTTTGGGGACTGACTAATAGGCAAGGTTGCATGTAGGCCAGAAGACATACAACGTAATCTCACATGACCATAGAAAAAGGTCATAGTTGGAGAGAAGCACCTTTTCACAAACATGCTGCAAATGTATATTACTATCTATGAGCAATGGTAAATAGATAGATAGATAGATAGATAGATAGATAGATATGAAATGGTTAGACAGACACAAAGATGGTAGATGGATGAATGGATAGATGAATAGACGATAGATAGATAGATAGATAGATAGATAGATAGATAGATAGATAGATAACAGATCAATAGATAGATAGGTACAAAGATGCATAGATATGGAATGGTTAGGCTAGGGTCACACATAGCAATCCACTTTTGGAAGTGCTTTCCATGACCCATCCGTTTTTCCAAGGCTGCATTTTGTGTCTCCTGTGTCCCTGGACGTTTTTTTGACTTAGTAATTTTTTCATAAAAACGGATATGCATTAATGCATGCATTAATGGTTGGTACCTATATGTACCATGCATTAATGCATGCGTTTCCCATACGGCCCCATGTTAATAAAACGCATGCATTTTTTTACTGAACCCAAAAACGGTCCTAGCAATGTTTTTGGGATCAGAAAAAAGCGGACAGGGTGTTTATTACATATAATCCGTTTTTGCATCAGTTTTTGGACTTAGAACAAAAATGCAAAAACTGATGCCAAAAACGGACCAAGGGCTTATGAGTGACCCTAGCCTGAGGTAGATACAAAGATGTAAAAAAAATGTTTATGCAGCGCAGTAATATAGGGAAAATGGGTGCAATTTATTTCCAGAAAACTACCTTCGATTGTGCATAGTATACAGACCAAAGAAATGGAAAACTGCACTCCTGGGGTCATATAGATTGTCAAGGCTTTATTGTTTTATTGTGCCATCACACGTGTACAGGGTGACGTTTCGGTCATAATGGACCTTCCTTCAGGCCCTGTATACACCTGATGGCACAATAAAGCCTAAAAAATCCATATGACCCCAGGAGTACAAAGATGGCTAGATGGATGGATAGATAGATAGACAGATAATTGTGCAGAGATTGTTCGCAGATCTCTGGTTGCAGTGAAATCATGGACACATTGTTACATTAGTGCACAGCCACAAAATGGAACATTGTGTCCATGATTTCACTGCAACCAGAGATCTGTGACCAATATCTGAACAGATATCTGTGTGTGTAATGGTACCCATAGATAGATGGATAAATAGACTGATAGATATGGAATGGTTAGATAGATACAAAGATGGATAGATAGACTTGGAATGTTTAGATCAATATAAAGATTTATAGAAATATAGATAAATCAATAGATGGATAAAAAATACAGAAGCATTCAGAAAGCACTAAAATGTGTGCAGACATTGAATATATGAATAAAATGATAAAATGAAAGCAGCTTCTTAGGGCACAAAATGATCAATTCATGAGCACCCATCAGCCATATCAAGGTGTACCTTTTTTTCATGGGACTCTCCTTGACTAACAACCTGCAAATATCAAGAGCAGGCAGAACTCAGTGCTAATTAAAATCAACTTAAGACTGCTGGGAGTAGCGGTCAGTTAAATATGGAGGTAGTCACCACCTCCAATAGGGTACAACAAAAAAAAATGCAAATCAGCTTTTTTGTAGATATTTAATAGCTATATAGATACACAGATATATACATGGAAAGATAAGTGATAGATAGATAGATAGATAACTGTGAGCCCTCGTGGACAGGGTCCCTGCCCCTCCTGTACCTGTACATCCTGATCGCCTAGATTTAGTGTACTTGTTCATGTCTCCGTTATCCTCATGTAAAGCGCCATGGAACCTAATGGCGCTATATAAATAAATAATAATAATATTAAAACAGTACTCAGAACACAAATTAATAAGCAAATAACTAGTTGCCAACTAGTTACAAAGTATAGTTAACAAAAAATTGAGGAAGCACTCCTGTTAACAAAGTGCAAAAGATTTATTCAACCTCACATGACATGGCGATGTTTCGGTGGATACAGATGGGTTATGCATCGAAACGTCGCCACACCATATGGGCTGAATAAATCTTTTGCATTTTATCAACTGGAGTGCTGCCTCAGGTTTTTGGTAACTAGACAGAGAGACAGACAGACAAATAGACAGACAGACAGATAGATAGATAGATAGATAGACAGACAGACAGACAGACAGACAGACAGACAGATAGATAGATAGACAGACAGAAAGATAGATAGATAGATAGATAGATAGATAGATAGATAGATAGATAGATAGATAGATAGATAAACAGAAAGATAGATAGATAGATAGATAGATAGATAAACAGAAAGATAGATAGATAGATAGATAGATAGATAGATAGATAGATAGATAGATAGATAGATAGATAGATGAATGGATACATAGATTAACAGCTAGACAGAGATAGATAGAGATTTTGTGAATATCAATACATCATATTTAGAAGCATAACAATATAATAGATATTTTATACCATTATAATTTATATATTTTGGATTTTTGCAAAGAATACGCTGTAAAATAAAGCCTTTTAAATCTTCTTTAGTCTACAGTCACCAGAAGAATAGGTGAAAGAAAAAAAAGACGAGACCCTTCTAGAAAAAGAACAATTATTAGGAAAGAATAGGTAGGATATTTTATATAACCTCAGTCTGGACAGCTTTATCATGTATAATTTTAAAAGCACAATTAAAGGGACTAAATGCTGCAATAATATGACAAATTCATACAATGGCATCTATTAATGTAAGAATGTAGTTATCCTTTATTTGAAGCCTAACCTCTGGATACCTGCTGTGCTGCTAGATGCTAGAATGTCAAAGAAAAAAAAGTGAAAGCATATCTCATCATGGGGTAAATTGCCTCTTGAAAAGAAATGTACTTAGTTTCTCATTTGAATGCTGCCTTCTAAAAAAATAGGAAGGATTGTTATCAATGTAAGGACTAATCTTTTCTGACCAACAAAAAAAGAAAAGAAAAACAGGTTCATCTGAACAAAAGCTGCAATCCAGAGGGAAGGTGGACCAATAGATCCACCATTAAGTCTTATATGCCCATTTCTTTCTATTCAATGCTTTCAACATCAATGTGCAAATCAGAAAATGTAATATATGATAGAAAAAAAGAGAAAAAAAGGGCAATATAAAATATACAAATTGCAGGAAAATAAATGTTTATTTTTCTGTGATGTTTTATTATCGATGATTAATGAGGCAACTCTGCATTTTGCGTAATTAGAGGTTGAATATTTGCAGAACGTATAAGAACATATTGCAAGAAACTGATCAAGAACATCCAATAAATACTGATTACACATACACAGTAGTGGAGCTATCATATATTCATTTGACCTACCTTTTCTTGCAAGACTCTAAGTCTCCTTGGGGGCCTCTTATTTTCCTTGGAGGAGTTCCTCAAATTTCAGGACACTTTTAAATTAATTTTCAATAAGTTAATGGCTGAATTTTGCAGCAATTTCTTTACCTTTCAATGTCAATTTAAAATTAATTAAATAAAATAAAAAAATATATATTTTTTAATAATTATAGAAATAATTATATCGAAATATTTGCCATATTTTCTTGCGAGTCTTTTTCGAAAGCACGGGGTAAATAAAATAAATGAAAGAAATAAGAAAGAAATAAAGAAATAAGAGACGACTGCCCTGATTTGAACGCATGACACTGTCAAATTATTCTACGAATCAAAAAAATAATACCGCGAAGATGTAAAAAGCATTATCTGCAATTATCGTCCAGCTCTCTGTTTATTTCTTAGGTATTCATCTCCTGACCTGTATATAAAATTCATAGTTTCAGAAGTGACATGTGCAAGCCTTGGACAACTGGGGATAAGGCATATTTTCTGACCTTGTAACTATAGCAACCACTTGGTGATTGGGAGCAGCGAGCGGGCTATCTCTTCCTTACTGCTGAATGCTAGTCCTACTGTATATGAGATTGTATTCTTTGTCATTCTGCCATTATTTACATGCAGACGTAAATGTCAATCCTAAAGAATGGGGGAGATTGTTGGAAAAAATATAAAGCACTAGTAATCCGAGTCCCATAATATATAAACATATATATATATATATATATGTTTATTTTTTATATATGTGTATATTTATTTCATAACTTGTATAGATGGATAATATATCAGTATTGGCTACGCAGTATTGTTTCAAGCCTTCACTCCCGTGGAACTATTTAATTATAAATGATCAACGCTCTCCTTAGATGCCATATGTCTCATAGTGATAAAAAAATACACAAAATTTATATTCACAATCACCACTGAAACTGATTGAATCAGAAGCCAGTGTTATGATGGTAATGTATTTACTTAACAGTTTATTCATTTTTTGGTGGAAACAATGAAGCCATGCGGTATTCTCCTGTCTCTTTATTAGGAAAGGGCTACCTCTGTAGGTCACTGTTGTCATTACGGACAATGGTCTCTGCACAGCTTGCTTTCACAATTTTCCTTCTTGCTTCATCTTTGTTTTACTAAAATATTTCTTTATGATTAAAATGAACATTACTTTTTATCCTTCAGAAAAAAATGTATGCAAAATATATATGTTGAAAAGCCCTTGACCGTGAAGGATGTTTTAGGCTAGAATGTTCAGTTTTTGCTTAGAATTGTCATATACATGTAGTGAAGGGAACAACATACTTAGATGAATGCAGTCAATACTGTGCTTTTATATTTACTTCATGAGTTTAAATTTCAATATTTAGTATAGATTAATTAGGAGAATTATATTATTATTATTATTATTTATTTATATAGCGCCATTATGTTCCATGGCGCTTTACATGCTAAAAGGGGCAGACTAGGACAAGTAACATAGTAACAAAACAAGTAACAATAAATGTGGACAATTCGGTCGTACAGATACAAGAGGGGAGAAATAGAACACTAACTAATAATAAAAATTACAATAATCGTTATATTAATAATGTTAATAATAACATCCCACATTTGCTATTTTCTACATATCTTTTAATGATGAACAATATATTTCAATCAAATCCTAATGAGTTCACTATCGAAATTGAGATTATCCTTATTCATATTCTTCATATATGAACCATTGGAGCATTAAGATACATATCTGTAATAGGATTCGAGTGACTTCTATGACCAGAAGTGTTATCTGTATTTTTTAGATTTTATTGACTTTTATGGCAAAAATATGGTTAACAGACACTTTACTGGCTGTTTAATCACCACAAACAGAATGGAGGAAATAATGTATGACCGGTGTTGTCTGTCAGGAGCATTGCCGAACAGCTGGGTCACCTTGGTGCTCTGGATGATGGAATGATAGAGCAAGTGTCTGAGGGATGTTATGTTGCATCACATGAGATATTATACACAAATGTTTTTTTGTATCATGGGTATTGAATAGAAGCACATTTATTTGATGCAAGTTACATTTCTGTTGAATTTTTAAAAATTTGCTAAAACTGACAAATTAGAACCGGTGTTATAGGCTTGGAGACTAATGTCGGGCTCTACCTCTACATGCGCAGCTTATTGTGAACAACGAAATAGTCGATAAAACAGGACCATAAGGATGGGGTGCCTACTTACAAAAACATGCATTCGATTAGAAAAATAAACTAAGTGGAGCTTACCATCTGGAACATTGATCCTTTATTTAAACATTCAAAAGAAAAAGCAGGAGACACAAGGACGGGGGTGCTTAACGGGCTACACCAATTTTATGTGTGAACACACTTCAGATGTGGACCTGTGGAAGTGTGTTCACCACACAAAATAGCTGTAGTCCATTAGGAACCCCCATCTGTCTGAATGAGGATCACTAGTGATGGGCGAATCCTAAATTACTCGGAATCGCTTGACTCTAGCGAGTCCGAGCCCAGGACTCGCTACTCGTTGCGAGTCTAGCGAGTCCAATGTTAATGAATGGTGAAGCGAGTAATAGCGAGTAGTGTGAGATTTACAAATCGCAGATGTGTCTCGGAAGCTTCAGCCTGAAGCAATCCTAGTTGTGTCATTTATTTGCATTGCTCGTTTACTTTGTAAGTAATCGCTGACTCGCACAGATAAGATCCTGTCTTCTCTGTGTTCTGGCTGCCCCAGCTCCAGGGTCCTAGAGCCTGCCTGCTGCCTGATGTAGCAGTGCTGAGATTGTTCTCAGTCTGCTCATTCCCTGTGTACAGACATGAATGTCTGTGCACAGAGATGATGTAGCAGTGCTGAGATTGTTCTCAGTCTGCTCATTCCCTGTGTACAGACATGAATGTCTGTGCACAGAGATGATGTAGCAGAGCTGAGATTGTTCTCAGTCTGCTTATTCCCTGTGCATAGACATCTATATTTATACACAGGGGATGTAGCAGAGAGGACATCGCGTTTTGGACTGCGTCGGACGGAAGAGGATTTTTTTAATTAAAGATGGAGTCCCTAATGGCTTTTTTTTTTATTTCTAATAAAAAATTTTCCTTGTGTTGTGTTTTTTTTAAAACAATTTAATAGAAATTCATGGCGGTCATGTCTAATATTGGCGTGACCGCCATAAATTTCGGGCTTAGGGCCAGCTGATAATACAAAGCTGGCCCTAACCTCTTTATTACCCAGCGTGCCATCTCTACCAGGGCCGCTGGAAGAGCGGGGTTCAGCGCCAGAGGATGGCGCTTCAATGAACGCGCCATCTTCTGGGGCGGCTGCGGGCTAAAATTTGCAGCGGGGGGTGCCCAGAAAGCTTGGGCATCCCTGCGCTGCGGATTCCAGCCCCCAGCTGCTTAGCTGTACCTGGCTAGACATAGAAATTGCGCGGAGCCCCACGCATTTTTTTTTAATTATTTCATGAAATTCTGAGATTCTGACTCTGAGACTCTGACTCTGAGACTCTGACTCTGAAATTCATGAAATAATTAAAAAAAAATGCGTGGGGCTCCGCGCAATTTCTATGTCTAGCCAGGTACAGCTAAGCAGCTGGGGGCTGGAATCCGCAGCGCAGGGATGCCCAAGCTTTCTGGGCACCCCCCGCTGCAAATTGCAGCCCGCAGCCACCCCAGAAGATGGCGCGTTCATTGAAGCGCCATCCTCTGGCGCTGAACCCCGCTCTTCCAGCGGCCCTGGTAGCGGTGGCACGCTGGGTAATAAAGAGGTTAGGGCCAGCTTTGTATTATCAGCTGGCCCTAAGCCCGAAATTTATGGCGGTCACGCCAATATTAGACATGACCGCCATGAATTTCTATTAAATTGTTTTAAAAAAAACACAACACAAGGAAAATTTTTTATTAGAAATAAAAAAAAAAGCCATTAGGGACTCCATCTTTAATTAAAAAAATCCTCTTCCGTCCGACGCAGTCCAAAACGCGATGTCCTCTCTGCTACATCCCCTGTGCATAAATATAGATGTCTATGCACAGGGAATAAGCAGACTGAGAACAATCTCAGCTCTACTACATTATCTCTGTGCACAGACATTCATGTCTGTACACAGGGAATGATCAGACTGAGAACAATCTCAGCTCTGCTACATCATCTCTGTGCACAGACATTCATGTCTGTACACAGGGAATGAGCAGACTGAGAACAATCTCAGCACTGCTACATTATCTCTGTGCACAGACATTCATGTCTGTACACAGGGAATGAGCAGACTGAGAACAATCTCAGCACTGCTACATCATCTCTGTGCACAGACATTCATGTCTGTACACAGGGAATGAGCAGACTGAGAACAATCTCAGCACTGCTACATCAGGCAGCAGGCGGGCTCTAGGACCCTGGAGCTGCACAGAGAAGACAGCTGGACTGGCTCGCAAAGAAACAGCAGTTATCTGCGAGTTTCCCTGCTATCACTGGCACAGTAGCCAGTGATTACTCGCACGAGTCTAATGCAAACAATGGCAATCCTAGTTTTGTCAGCGTTTCTGACAAAACTAGGATTGATATTGATTTGCATTGGACTCGTGCGAGTAATCACTGGGAAACTCGCAGACTACCGAGTCCTGCGAGTCCCTTACTACTCGCCGAGTAACGAGTCCTAGCGAGTAGATTCGCCCATCCCTAAGGATCACTTACATTATAGGACCAATGGCACTCACTTGGCTTGAGTCCAATCTCTACCTTTCTGGGGAAATCTTAAATGAATGAAACAGGGGTATTCATAAGAAGAGGTAACGGTGCTCCAATGGAGAAGCCTGGACTTCCGGCAGAGAAATGTATTAAACCATAGAAAATCCTGTGGCACATCTTCTAATAAATCTTGCAGGCTAGAGTACTTTTGAATTGCAGCAAATTGATTGTCAGCTAAATGAATTTTAAAAGATCTAATAATTTCTTATGGCATATTTTATAAATGATTCCAAATACAAATAATAAAGGAAAAAAATTATATTGCATACAGATATTATATTTATTAGTTAGGTATTGACCAAATAATACCACTGTGAAAAATTCCAACAAATAATGTAATATTTTTAATGGTTTAAGTTCAGATCTGGCCACAGTTGTGTTTTATCTCTATAAAAGATCACTATGAACTAGTGCATGGATTCAATTAATTTTTATGCAAAAAGAAAAGAATCAGCTTACAGTCAACAGTAAAATCTATCCAAAACTGGTATGAGGTGTAAGGCTAGGGCTAGGTCTATGACTTTTCTGGACTTTAGTGTGTCTATTTAACTATAGGATACAGTGGTGCTTGTTGGTAGTGTCGATCCCCAGGCCCTGGGGTACTCGGGTACCAGGCTCGATGGGTTGTATTTGGGATGTCACGGGCGGCAGCGCCTGATCCCGTGGCCAGGGTGACACTTCAAAAAGGCTGTATTTACAGGGGATTCTATATACGGTTCGCGTGTTGCCACCTGTAGTTTCTGGTGATGGGTCACCAGCGCCGCCGGAGGTAGCTGGTAATGCAGCTAGGATGACTTAGCCCCCTACAGGCAGGGCTATTCCTCCGGGGCAGCGTTCCTGAAAGGGAACAGGTTGATGTAGGTAAACACACGCAGGCAAAGCCACTTTTTCCTGGGTACTTTACTGTCAACTAGTAGCAGCATCAGCTACAGTTCACAGTTCAGCGTTTAGATGTTACAAGAACAGGTAGCTTAACGGGTGGCTGCAAGTGGATCCCAGGTGGTATGATGGAACCCTTGGTGTACCTTCGTTGACTAACCCGTGTCCGTTCTTCCACGCCTAGGATGGGCCTATACCCAATAGATCCGTGTAGGTAGTACCAGGGTTCCTATCCCTCGTGCTGAGGAAGCAGGCAGACTGCTCCAGTGACAGGGTGCTGCAGCTGATAACAAGCGACAACAGCCGATTGCAAAGCTGAACTCTGGCCGGATCTTCGGGCCCGGCGTACCCGTGGTGGACTGGAGTATTCCCTGGAGTATGGTCGCTCCAGATCTATAAAGGATCTCCCTTTCTCTCTAGGGCATGGACTTCTCTCGTTGGGCGCCCTCTTTCAGGACCTCCTCAAGATCCCTTCTTCTTCCCTCCTGTTCAGCTTGAAACCACCCCGGTTTGACCTTCCGCCTCGTTACAATTAGTCAGAGACCCTTCTCCCTCTCTCTCTCTGACTAGAGAGAGACTACTCTTCCTCCTAGCTGGCCGTTCTCTTGAAAGACCTCTTTTTGGTCCCCTTAGAGGTGAATATATCCCCTCCCGGGTAACCTCCCACTGTTTAGCTAATGTGGGAGTGCTGTGAATAGGTCCCACCCACCACCCTAGGGTCCACCTGCAGCTGGGGCAAATGCACCTCTTTACGGGTGCAATACCCCTCTGTGACGCCAGACCTTGTGGTGCGCCACATTAGCTTGGTTTCACAACCTGTGGATAGCAAAATGAATGCAGACGTATCCAGGAGAAAAATCAGAAACAAATTTACTCAAAAAGAGCAATTATTCTTATGGTCATGGATCTTCTTACAAGGCAACAATTCTTGATGATTATGATTAGTGATGAGCAAGTAGCGAAATATTCGCACTCACCATACTCGGAATGAATAGTTTTTAATACTCACAATAGCGAGTCCAACGTTAGTCAATTAGTGATAGGCTCTGCCCACATGCCTTTATTTCGTCCCTCCACAGCTCCACAACGTGCCTCCATGGCACTAGGCCGTCTTCAGCAGGTGGTGTGGGGGGTGGTTTAGGGAGTGACATTTTTAACTAATATTTTTTAACTATTGTAGAGTTATAGTTATGCTGAAAAATTGTTTATGTAGTGCTTGAATTGGCTTGTTTCTTTGACACCTTTGTATGCAGTAATGTGCTGCTATAGTGTGTTCTTTGATTAACTTGCTTGCATTTCTGGTCTACTTTCTAAGTTTTCTGCATATTAGTCCATTACACACGGGTGCCAGGTATCTCACAGCATACAGAGTCTATCTGGTTTGGTATCTCCTTGACCCTTTTGGGCCACTTTCTTTTTCATTTAGGTTAATGCAATCACAAATATAAGCTTTTTTGCTCCATTTCTATCTGTTTAGCAGTGGTACTGCATGCAAATGGAATGGTTATTGTAGGCTGGGACAGCAATGCGGCTAGAGCTTCCTGTTTGCTCGATTGTTTGCTTATCTATGGTTAGAAGACAGTGCCCAATGCATAGAGTATGATAAGTGGTAGTCAACCCTATTACTAGCTAGGTGGGATGCAGACATTTCCATTACTGCACTTCCTGGCTCTCCTCTCTCTGCCAAGTTGTCCATCTGTGTGAATTAGAACTCTACTGGTGGGGAATAGGACTGTTTATGCTTTCTGTCTTAATTCGTAAGAAATGGATGTGCATTTTTATTCGGACCTTATGCTGCCCTCTAATCAGCTGTGTCACTAGCCACTAATTTACTAAGATGCACACTGCAACCCTTACTTATACTCGCTGCAAACCTTCTAACCCCTACAATTTGCATCCAACCCTTTATAATTTTCTCCCATTAACGTAGTCATTCATCATATCACATATGTGGCATTCCACTATAGTTACACAGTATGTTGACATATTTCGCACCTCAGTCTCTCCTTCACACATAATATGGCAGCAATATACTCATTTTATACATTAATGAATATATGTATAGTATAGTGTCTATCTGTAATAGTCACAATGCTACCTGGAATCAGTGCTCTGCTATCAGTAACAGCAGGGGAACGTATCACTTAAAAATTCATGAGGCATATTACACTATACAGAAAAATATGGCATTTAGGTAAAGCATTTCAGGTAACCAGGAGGAATATCTGCTGTAACAGAGTCAATCAATGGTAAACCATGAAAGCAATTAAGGATACAATGGTATTTATGCTGCAAACACTCACTCTTATGTTCTGGTTTGGAAGTCCTTACACTGATAAGGCTGTCATATATCAATTTGTCCATATATATGTAAAGCACGTCATACAAAACATTAACCTCAAAATTACCAGTCTTAGAATGAATGAAATTATCGAAGTGACAAAAAGTTATAATAAAAAATATATATCTTTATTAGTTATTTAAAAATAGAGCATTACTTCAGCATAGTGCATGTTTAAAAGAGGGGAAACGCAGCTACATCCCAATAATAACAATAAAGAATATTTACAAAGTATTACTGTATGATCACATCTGCATATCTTTGCTCGCCATGGATCTTGGAGAGAAATGTAGCAGAGTGTCATGCATGTTGACACCTGCATGACATGAGTATGGCTAGGGTCACAGTCACACATAGCAATCTGTTTTTGGAAGTGTTTTCCATGACCAATCCGGTTTTTTTGGGGTGCTTTTTGAGCTCCCTGTGCCCCTGAACGTTTTTTGGACTTTTTGCCAAAAAATGCTAGAAAAAATGGATCTGTTTTTAAAGCACCAAAAAAATGGATCCATTTTTCCATAGGGCCCCATGTTAAAAAAACGCATCCGTTTTTCCATAGAACCCCATGTTAAAAAAACGGATCCGTTTTTAAACGACACCCAAAAACGTTCCCAACAACGTTTTTGGCTAAAAAACGCTCCTAGCAATGATTTTGGGTGCAGTAATAAACGAATAGGGTGTTTATTACATATAATCCGTTTTTCCATCAGTTTTTGGACTTAGAAAAAAAAAAGGCAAAAACTGATGCCAAAAACAGACCAAAGACTTATGTGTGACCCTAGCCTATGGCATGCCAGTGTGTGATTTCCCCGCACCTAGAATGAATGCGTATGTCACGTGCATGTCATAAGTATGACATGTGTATGACAGTGACCAGAAAAATGCCCACAAGAAAAATTGCCCACAGGGCTAGGTTTAGAGGTTGAGGGTCATGGTTAGGTGTTAGGGTTGTCTGTGGGCATCTTTCCTTGTGGGCATTTTTTGTGGAACCGTGTATGACATGCTTTTTTAACATAGCTTTGCCCGCACAAAGGTTAGAATAGACATATAGACAGATAGATAGAAAATCAGAAAGATAAATAGATAGTATAGATAGAAGCTAGAATAGGTAAATCGAGATTACCAGTGTCCCACTGCTGCTTCCTGGGCTGCCCATTAAGCTTCATGCATATTCACTGAACCAACTGACAACAGACAATCACAGGTGCTTGCTCTTTGTAGGGTATGGCAACCAACCTGCTGTCATAGTGTGTTAAATAAATAATTTTAAAAAGGTGTATGGCTTTGCTGTATTTTTCAGTCTAGCATAGCTAAAGTAGACAGCTGCAGCTGCCACTCTCAGCTGCCTAATTTTACCTTGGCTGGCAAAATATGCATAAGGCTCTGCCCTATTTGTAATTGCCAGTCAAGGTAAAACTAGGCTGCTGAGGGCTGGTATTATCAGCGGGGTGAGGGTCCATTGTTTTTGGCCCCCCCCATGCTAAAGAATAGCAGCCCTTGCCGCCCCTGCAAATGAAGCATTAATTGTAGTGCTATTTCCAGGTGCTTTACCCAGCTCTTCCAGAGGTTGTGGTGGCATTGGCACGCTGGGTAATAAGGGGTTAAGCTTTGTATTGCCAGCTAACATAAAGCCTGAGATTCTTAATGTTGAGCCAATATTAGACTCAGCTATTAAGGATCTCAAATAAATAGTAAAGAAGACACAATACACATAGAAAAAAACATTTTATTAGAAATAAAAACATAAAGACATTTCATGACTCCATCTTCATTAACCCCTCATACCCATCCTTGATCCTCTGCGATGTTTTTTCTCTGCTGGGCACGATACTCTCTCAGCACTGCTTCAGCATAGGCTGCAGGGATGAACAAAGCATCCTATCCCTACCATCTCTGAACACTGAATCACTGTGTGAATTGCCAAAGTTAACTGCAGATGAGAGTGCACTCTAAGAATATTAATGGTTTAAATATATTCATAATAACGAATTGTATAACATATAATGAAATTCTCAAAATTCCTCAGAACGTTAGATGATCGACAGAATACAATTTTATCAATTAATATAGCAACTCAATGGAAATATATACACATTGAAGGGAAATAAAAAGTACAGAACACCCTCCCTCAGGGTGACAGATATTTGCATATTAACTTTGAAAAAAAACAGCTAATAAGAGATGAAGTTACAGAAATTCAAATACACCTATCCACCTATAGTATAATGCATGTGCCTATAAATGTGCTCATTATAATATACTAGTAAAAAGGCCTGATGCAATTGCATCGGGAGCGCGGTGAAATGAATTGTGTGTATACAGGCGGGCGTGCGGGGGAGCAGAGTATTCAGGCGGGCGTGCGGGGGGAGCAGAGTATACAGGCGGGCGTGCGGGGGGAGCAGAGTATACAGGCGGGCGTGCGGGGGGAGCAGAGTATAGAGGGGGCCGTGCGGGGGGAGCAGAGTATAGAGGGGGCCGTGCGGGGGGAGAAGAGTATACAGGCAGGCGTGCGGGGGTAGCGGAGTATACAGGCGGGCGTGCGGGGGGAGCAGAGTATACAGGCGGGCGTGCGGGGGAGCAGAGTATACAGGCGGGCGTGCGGGGGGAGCAGAGAATATAAACGGGCATGCGGGGGGAGCAGAGTATACAGGGGGCCGTGCGGGGGGAGCAGAGTATACAAGGGGCCGTGCGGGGGGAGCAGAGTATAGAGGGGGCCGTGCGGGGGGAGCAGAGTATACAGGTGGGCATGCGGGGGGAGCAGAGTATACAGGCGGGCGTGCGGGGGGAGCAGAGTATACAGGCGGGCATGCGGGGGGGCAGAGTATACAGGCGGGCGTGCAGGTGGAGCAGAGTATACAGGCGGGCGTGCGGGGGAGCAGAGTATACAGGCGGGCGTGCGGGGGAGCAGAGTATACAGGCGGGCGTGCGGGGGAGCAGAGTGTACAGGTGGGCGTGCGGGGGAGCAGGGTATACAGGCGGGCGTGCGGGGGGAGCAGAGTATACAGGCGGGCGTGCGGGGGAGCAGAGTATAGAGGGGGCCATGTGGGGGGAGCAGAGTATAGAGGGGGACATGCGGGGGGAGCAGAGTATAGAGGGGGCCGTGCGGGGGAAGCAGAGTATACAGGCAGGCGGGCGTGCGGGGGGAGCAGAGTATACAGGCGGGCGTGCGGGGGGAGCAGAGTATACAGGCGGGCGTGCGGGGGGAGCTGAGCAAACAGGGGGCCGTGCGGGGAGAGCAGAGTACACAGGGGGCCGTGCGGGGGAAGCAGATTGCACAGGGGGCCGTGCGGGGGGAGCGGAGTACACAGGGGGCCGTGCGGGGGGAGCGGAGTATACAGGGGGCCGTGCGGGGGGAGCGGAGTACACAGGGGGCCGTGTGGGGTGAGCGGAGTGCACAGGGGGCTGTGCGGGGGGAGGGGAGTGCACAGGGGGCCGTGCGAGGGGAGAAGAGTGCACAGGGGGCGTGCGGGGAGAGCAGAGTATACAGGCGGGCGTGCGGAGGGAGCAGAGTATTCAGGCGGGCGTGCGGGGGGAGCAGAGTATGCAGGCGGGCGTGCGGGGGGAGCAGAGTATACAGGCGGGCGTGCGGGGGAGCAGAGTATACAGGCGGGCGTGCGGGGGGAGCAGAGTATACAGGCGGGCGTGCGGGGGGAGCAGAGTATACAGGCGGGCGTGCGGGGGAGCCGAGTATATAGGCGGGCGTGCGGGGGGAGCAGAGTATACAGGCGGGCGTGCGGAGGGAGCAGAGTATACAGGCGGGCGTGAGGAGGGAGCAGAGTATACAGGCGGGCGTGCGGGGGGAGCAGAGTATACAGGCGGGCGTGCGGGGGGAGCAGAGTATACAGGCGTGCGTGCGGGGGAGGCAGAGTATACAGGCGGGCGTGCGGGGGGAGAAAAGTATACAGGCGGGCGTGCGGGGGGAGCAGAGTATGCAGGCGGGCGTGCAGGGGGAGCAGAGTATAAAGGCGGGCGTGCAAGGGGAGCAAAGTATACAGGCGGGCATGCGGGGGGAGCAGAGTATACAGGCGGGCGTGCGGGGGGAGCAGAGTATACAGGCGGGCGTGCGGGGGAGCAGAGTATACAGGCGGGCGTGCGGGGGGAGCAGAGTATACAGGCGGGCGTGGCGGGGGAGCAGAGTATAGAGGGGGTCGTGCGGGGGGAGCAGAGTATGGAGGGGGCCATGCGGGGGGAGCAGAGTATAGAGGGGGCCGTGCGGGGGGAGCAGAGTATACAGGCAGGCGGGCGTGCAGGGGGAGCAGAGTATACAGGCGGGCGTGCGGGGGGAGCAGAGTATACAGGCGGGCGTGCGGGGGGAGCTGAGCAAACCGGGGGCCGTGCGGGGGAGCAGAGTATACATGCGGGCGTGCGGGGGGAGCAGAGTATACAGGCGGGCGTGCGGGGGGGAGCAGAGTATAGAGGGGGCCGTGCGGGGGGAGCAGAGTATGGAGGGGGCCATGCGGGGGGAGCAGAGTATAGAGGGGGCTGTGCGCGGGGAGCGGAGTGCACAGGGGGCCGTGCGGGGGGAGGGGAGTGCACAGGGGGCAGTGCGGGGGGAGCGGAGTGCACAGGGGGCCGTGCGGGGGGAGCAGAGTGTACAGGGGGCATGCGGGGGGAGCAGAGTATACAGGCGGGCGTGCGGGGGGAGCTGAGCAAACAGGGGGCCGTGCGGGGGGAGCAGAGTACACAGGGGGCCGTGCGGGGGAAGCAGAGTACACAGGGGGCCGTGCAGGGGGAGCGGAGTACACAGGGGGCCGTGCGGGGGGAGCAGAGTGCACAGGAGGCCGTGCGGGGGGAGGGGAGTGCACAGGGGGCAGTGCGGGGGGAGCGGAGTGCACAGGGGGCCGTGCGGGGGGAGCAGAGTGCACAGGGGGCGTGCGGTTGGAGCAGAGTATACAGGCGGGCGTGCGGGGGGAGCAGAGTATACAGGCGGGCGTGCGGGGGAGCAGAGTATACAGGCGTGCGTGCGGGGGGAGCAGAGTATACAGGCGGGCGTGCGGGGGGAGCAGAGTATACAGGCGGGCGTGCAGGGGAGCAGAGTATACAGGCGGGCGTGCGGGGGAGCCGAGTATACAGGCGGGCATGCGGGGGGAGCAGAGTATACAGGCGGGCATGCGGGGGGAGCAGAGTATAGAGGGGGCCGTGCGGGGGGAGCAGAGTATACAGGCGGGCATGCGGGGGGAGCAGAGTATACAGGCGGGCGTGGAGGGGAAGCTGAGTAAACAGGGGGCCGAGCGGGGGGAGCGGAGTACACAGGGGGCCGTGCGGGGGGAGCGGAGTGCACAGGGGGCCGTGCGGGGGGAGGGGAGTGCACAGGGGGCAGTGCGGGGGGAGCGGAGTGCACAGGGGGCCATGCGGGGGGAGCGGAGTGCACAGGGGGCGTGCGGTTGGAGCAGAGTATACAGGCGTGCGTGCGGGGGAGGCAGAGTATACAGGCGGGCGTGCGGGGGGAGCAGAGTATACAGGCGGGCGTGCGGGGGGAGCAGAGTATACAGGCGGGCGTGCGGGGGGAGCAGAGTATACAGTCGGGCGGGCGGGGGGAGCAGAGTATACAGGCGGGCGTGCGGGGGGAGCAGAGTATACAGGCGGGCGTGCAGGGGGAGCAGAGTATACAGGCGGGCGTGCGGGGGGAGCAGAGTATACAGGCGGGCGTGCGGGGGGAGCAGAGTATACTGGCAGGCGGGGCGGGGGAGCCGAGTGTACAAGCGGGCATGCGGGGGGAGCAGAGTATACTGGCGGGCGTGCAGGGGGAGCAGAGTATAGAGGGGGCCGTGCGGGGGGAGCAGAGTATACAGGCGGGCGTGCAGGGGAAGCTGAGTAAACAGGAGGCCGTGCGGGGGGAGCGGAGTACACAGGGGGCCGTGCGGGGGGAGCGGAGTACACAGGGGGCCATGCGGGGGGAGCGGAGTACACAGGGGGCCGTGCGGGGGGAGCAGAGTTCACAGGGGGCCATGCGGGGGGAGCGGAGCACACAGGGGGCCGTGCGGGGGGAGCGGAGCACACAGGGGGCCGTGCGGGGGGAGCGGAGTGCACAGGGGGCTGTGCGGGGGGAGCAGAGTACACAGGGGGCCGTGCGGGGGGAGCAGAGTACACAAGGGGCCGTGCGGGGGGAGCAGAGTACACAGGTCGCCGTGCGGGGTGAGCAGAGTACACAGGGGGCCGTGCGGGGGAGCAGAGTACACAGGGGGCCGTCTGGGGGGTGCAGATGATAGAGGCGGCTGGTGGCTTAGTTGAGGCGCGGGGAGGAGGGGGGGTTGATAGCAGGCTGCAGCCCCGCCGCCCCAGGAGGCTACAATGGCAGAGCGGCGCCGCCATCTTACCTGGGGAGGCTGGGGCGGGCGGTGTCTCTGAGGAAGGCGGGCACAGATGCTGGCGACGGCCCCTTTTGTAATGGTGCTTCCCGGCTGCTGCCGCTGGGGATGCGGCGGGGGAGCGGGAAGATGCGGTGTGCATTGGTGGGGGTAGGTGGTGTGCGGCGACGGGCGGCGTCTCTGAGGAAGGCGGGCGCTGATGCTGGCGCTGGGCCCTTTTGTAATGGCGCTCCTCCGGCTGCTGCCGCTGGGGACGCGGCGGAGGAGCGGGAAGATGCGGCGGGCATTGGTGGGGTTAGGTGGTGTGTGGTGACAGCATTTTGCACTTCCGGGCAGTGTCGGCGGCTCGCGATGGCGCATGGGCGCCATAGCTCGCCGCGTGATACCGGCACAGTGGCTGGAAGTGCAAAACTGCAGATTATGTATATAGATACATATATAAGTGGCTAAGTATAGGCTCCATATAGGCATTTATACATACATATATTCTTAAATTGTGTGGTACTTTTCAGGGAGATGAAGCCAGGGTGAAACACGCATCGGGGCTAGAAGGCCTACAGCCTCTCATAATATTTTACTGCTTGCTATATTGAGCTAATGTGAATATAACTATTACGCGTACAGGGGTTGGACAAAATAATGGAAATACCTAACGTTTTGGCATCATAATCTTCGAACATGTTATAAACATGCAAACCGTGACATATGTGTTTTGTAGTTGATTATTTGTGGTAAGTGATATGTGTATGTAAATTAACTGTTTGTTTTTTTGTTTTGCCGAATTGTAAGAACATTGATGAGAACCTGATACCAATGGCAGACCTTTCGGATTTTCAAAAAGGCCAAATTGTTGGTGCTCGTATGGCAGGTGCTAGTGTAACAGAGAGTGCCCGAATGCTTGGCGTGTCAAGAGGTACTGTCTCCAAAGTAATGACTGCGATTGAAAGAGAAGGAAAAACGTCTGCAGCAAAGCACAGGTCCGGCCAAAAGTCGAAGCTGACTGAGAGAGACCATCGGACTCTATAGCAAATTGTGAGAGATGATCGTAAGACCACGGCTCCGAAAATCACTGCTGAGCTCAATGAACACCTACAGAACCCAGTTTCCATGAAAACTGTTCATCAGGAGCTGCACAAAACTGGATTCCACGGAAGAGCTGCAATTAGAAAAGTTCAAGGGGGACAAATAGTTTCACAACACACTAAATATGAATAGATGTATTTGCTTGGATTTCTGTAACTTCATCTCTCATTAGCTGTTTATGTTAATTGATAAAATTGTATTCCATGGATCATCTAATACTCTGAAGGATTTTGAAATAATTTTGGTATATTTGTATAGCTCCTTATTATGACTCAATATTTACTTTTAATATTCTAATACTTGCATGTAATCCACTTAAAAAAATAAAGGAAACACAAACAACCCAATGTAACTCTGAGTCACTCACACTCCGGTGAAATCCACCTGTCCAGTTATGAAGCAACATGGATTGTGAATTAATTTATCTTGCTGTTGTGCAAATGAAAAATACAACAGGTAGAAATATTAGGATCAAGACAACCCCAATAAAGGAGCAGTTTTGTAGGTGGTGACCACAGACCATTTCTCTGCCTTTTGGCTGTTGTTTTGGTCACTATTGTATTTTGCCATTATTTTCACCCCTAGAGGCAGCATGAGAAGGTGTCTATAAGCCATAGAAGGTGCTCAGGTAGTGCAGCTCATCCAGGATGGCACAATGCAAGCTATGGAAAGAAAGTCAGTGTCCAGAGCAGGGAGCAGATACAACACCATGCAGGGTGATTGGCATTTGCCAGAGAACTCCAAATTTGGCAGATTTAACATTGGTGCCCTGTGCTCTTCACAGGTGTGAACATTTTCATGCCAAGCACATGTGACACATATGAAAGAGAATGAAGACACCATGGAGTAAGTTCTGCTGCCTGCAGCAGCCTCCAGCATAACTGGTTTGGCAGTGGGTCTGTAATGGTATGGGAAGGCATCTCTTTAGAGGTTTACACAGCCCTCCATTTGCTAGCCAGAGAAATCATGACTGCCATTGCGTACTGGCATTAGATCCTCAGACCCATTGTAAGACCACATGCAGGTGCAGTGGGCTCTGGGTTGCTTCTGATGCATTACAATGCTTGGCCTCTTGTGGTTAAACTGTGTCAGACGCTTCTGCATGATAGAGGCATTGATGCTAAGGATTGGCCTGCCCACTCCTCATACCTGAATCCAATGGATCACATCCAGGACATCATGTCTCGTTCCATCAACCAACACTATATTGCACCAAAGACTGTCCAGGAGTTGACTAATGCTTTAATCCAGGTCTGGGAGGAGATACCTCAGGAAAACATCTGACCCCATCATGAGCACTCCCAGGCATTGTATGGAGTACGCAAATCCACTGCACCATGGGCCTGGGCTCCCCCTGGAGGAGTGTAGCTAATTGACTAGCTGGTTCTTCACTAGAGCCACTGATGATGAGGATATGTTTTCTGCTGTAAGAAGCCACCAGGTACCATTCCAGGGGAACTCTCAGTACAATAGCAGCGGACCCAAGGTGTCGACAAAGCAGGTTCAGTCTCTTATGAAGGCAGGACAGCTAGAGCAGGAAGACAGGAAGATACAGAAAGGCAGACTTGAATAGGAAGGCAGACAGGTGCCAGTAGATGGACTAGTACAGCAGGTTCTGGTAGATACAGCAGGTACTGGCCAGGATGACAGGATCTGGCAGGAATGGCAGATATGACATGTGCTGGTGGGTATAGCAGGTACTTCCAAGTATGACAAGATCTGGCAGGTATGGCATGAACTGACCATGTACTGGAAAAGAGTTTAAGGTAACTGGACACAGGATGAAAGTAAAGGTTGGCGGGAATCTTACAACTAGCAAACATGCAGACAGACAGAACTAACATGTTGCACAGGCACCTCCCAATAGAGGAGGGTGTCTTAAGTACGCAATGTCCTCTAGCCATTAGGTGAGGTCACTAATAAAGTGCTTCATTGCCCCTTTAAGTGGTGGGGAGAGCACATGCTCATGCTCCAAGCTAGGTCCTGGGAGTTCTGCATGGTGTGCGCATTTCATGAGTGGAGGAAACAGCAGCGAAGACAGGGACAGATGCTGCTGCACTGTTGGAAGAGTGAATGCATTGGTGACCTTGCTGCAGAGTCTCTGGCATTACATAATGGCATATTATTAGATATGATCATAGAGAGACACTATGGTTCTTGGAAAGAGACTACATTTATAGCCGGCTTCTTATAGGGAATTTGTCACCAGGTTTGTGCTACCTCAACTTGGAGCAGCATAATATAGCAAGAGACCTTGATTCCAAAGATGTATGACTTAGCTTAATGGGTGCAGCAGTTGTGACACTATCAAATTTTTTAAATGTAGCATGTAGCAGAGCTCAGAAAGTTAACTCCACCCACATCGTAGCTTTGTGTATACATTGTCTATTGACGGTGAGCTGCCATGAGAGAATACGGTGTAGTTTAACTAGCAAGAGCAGCAGACAGCTTAATAAGTGACACATTGCTGAAAGAAGAGTTTTAAACCCTACATCATGCTGTCCTATAACAAAAACTTACTCTGACAGATTCCCTTTAACAGTGTTTTCATATGCAGTTCCAACCTTTTAAGTATGACTTTTTATGATTTTCTCTACAGTGGGTGCTGGGAGGACGGTTAATCAGAAGAAAAGGAACCACTATCAATTCTTCCTCTAAATAAAAAGAAAGCCGAAGTCAGACTCATTAATCAGAATGTTGAGGTGTAATCCGTAAAATAATGTGATAATGTTGTTATGATGCAACAACTATTTTAAGTTTCTGACAATTCATTTAATATTTGTAGGAAACAATTTGATCTAATAAAGGCCCAGACACTATATCACAAATCTGTAATTTGTCTCAACATTCCGGAACAGTTTTTTTCATTTAAAAAACAAAAAAGCAATATATAAGTTAAGTATAAGCATGAAAATCAATGACAAGAGCCCCAGAACATACATTTGACATCAACTTTATCATTCCAAGGTAACAAATCACTTTAACAGTACATCAAAGCTTCAAAGCAAACTTTCAACTTGGATATTATGCTTTCTGTAAGATTTTCTATATCTTGACTTTTTCTACATGTACATGAGATTCTTCCAAGAATACTGCTCTTAATGTGTGTTTAAGGCAATAAAACTACTCTGGTTAACTAATTGTTTTATTCTGTATTATATTTTTGTATTGAATTATTTTTATAGAACTGGAATAGTATGTACACCCTGTATATAAAAATCTGGTCACATCAACCATGACAATGTCACCATTTATTGGCGGTAGCTGTCAATCGTTTATCCCTTTTATAAGTGGAAAAACAAAGACCAATAGGCCAGCCAGGAGAAACCAGTGTTGGTGGGAATTGTTAAATTTTTTTATGATTAAACCTGACATTCTAAAACTAATGTAGTAGATTAAGCCCTTTGGGCGCCATATTGTACATATACAGTACATTTTGATGAAGAAAAATGTATTGGCACAGGAGTTGCTCCCACTTCATCAGCAGAGACTCTAAATGCAGCTGATTGGACTGATACTAGATCCAGTCTGGGTGGTTTAAACACCCAAAGGTTTGAGAGAGAAGTGGCCCTCTGTTAGCCCCCCAGGCTAATGACCCGCGCTATAAAAATAATTAGTTTATCCAGCATTGTAAACTCCATAAGAATACATGTAATAAAAATATCAGAAATGTGGAATTTGTTCGTCTTGCTCAAAATAAAATTAATCAGTATTGGTCTATAGTATATGCATATATGCACGCAGCAGGTGAAAAAGTATTGAACACATCACTAATTGACATTGCTATTGGCACAAATTACTCACCAGATGTTGGTAAGAACCCAACCAATCCACAAAGAAATCAAACCATAGATGGCAATAAATTAGGTTATGTGTTATAATGAGAAATGGCACGGTGATATTATATTGCACACATAGAGAGGAACAAAAAGTCATGGAAAGTTATGACACCAGCAACTGAAATCTATAAGTACATAGAAAGACATCCTGCCACTTACTGAGAAATATTATCAGCTGGTTCAGCTGATGGCCTATAAAAGGTGCCACACAAAAAAATCTCATGATGGGTAAAATTAGAGAGCTGTCTAAAAATACTTCACAACCTTATCATTGCAAAATATACTGATGGCATTGGTTCAGAAGAATTTCTAAACTAGTGAAGGTTCAAGTGAGCTCTGTTGAGGCCGTAATCAGTGAAAGTGGAATGAACAACATTTCACCATAAACTAGCTATGATTAAGTGCTCCCCACAACATTGCAGGCAGAGGAGTGAAAAAAATTATCACAATAGTTGTCCAGGAGCCAGAGAAAGACCTGGAATTAGCAGGTATAATTGTTTCAAAGAGAACAATAATTAATGCACTCTTCATGGTCTGTAAACATGCTCAAAAAAACACAAAACTCTATTGCATTTTTAAGCGCATTTAGACAAGCCTGTGAAACACTTGAGAATATATTCTGGTCAGATGAGATCTTTTGGATGCCATAATAAACACCATGTTTGGAGAACAAAAGGCACTGCTATCACCACCAAAACACAATACCAACATTAAAGTTGGGATATGGGAGATTAACCATGTGTGGGAATGTAGATTTCCAGTGCTCCTGAAAGTCCAGGGAAGCAGAATCTTTTAAGGGTCTGGACTGACGACAGCTGCCATAACAGAGCAAGTCAAAAGGACCTGGTTTGTGATCTCAGTTAAGGGACCATCACACACTTCAACGTTGAAACGATGTCGGCAACGATCTAGGGTGCGCGCGGCTTTGCCGACATCGTTGATGAGATGTCGCACGTATAGATATTGTGGACAACTTAGCAACGATGTTGTGAGCAGGGATCCTTTGCAAACCGTGCAAACGATCCCTGCTCACTGCTGTGAATGGGCGAAGTCGACCGTGACATCGCTATTGCGGTGTCACATCGAAAATGCCGCAGGTTGTTTAACTTGGCAGGTTTTCCTGCATGCAGGAAAACCTGTCAACTCTGACTTGAACAACTATAGTTGTATATATAGTTGTTCTCCCGGATTGCCCCGGTTCGGGGCAATCTGTTACCATAGAGTCCCATGTTACGGTGCGCCGGATTGCACCAGAACGGTTGAATCCAGTTTTGTCCAATTTTTAGCATCGTACCCAAACCCGGATTCTTCTGGATTGCCCCGGTCCGGAGCAATCCAGCGCCCCGTAACATGGGACTCTATGGTACCGGATTGCACTGGACAGGGGCAATTCGGGAGAATCCGGTTTGAATTTACAGCTTACGGCTTTTTACCGCCGGCTTCTAAACAATGAATTAGGGAATTGCAGGTTTTCCTCTGCTGCCAGACCTCTTTATAGGGTCCAGCAACAGAGTAATTAATCGCACTACTCGCTTCACCATTGACTTAAATAGGACTCGCTATACACGTAATGAATAACGATTATCGGGACCTACTCGTTACGAGTCTAGAGAGTCTGAATATTTCAGTACTCTCTCTTCCCTACTCTCCGGTTCTGTGTCCAGATCCGGTCGGAGCTGTCAGGTTCACCCCTGACAGCCCCGGATCGGATCTGGCCGTGGTGTGAAGCTGGCCTTAGTTGTCATGCTTGATATTGCAACTCCAACCAAATTAATGACTTCTCACACTTTGATTTTTGTAAAAGAAAAATAAAACTAAATCTTCAAGATCATTTGACGAACAGAAAAATCAGTACCCTGGATTGTTTTTTTCTATTTAGAATTATCCATGGCATTAGGAGAGAAGTGGAGACATGCCCTTGGAAAGATTACTAGTCATGTATTGTGCCATCACAGGTACAGAATCTATGGACATTTGCAGGATTCTTTGACATTTTGAAGCTTTGATGTAACTTTTTCAATTATTCCCGTAGTGTGACATCATCAAGAGCGTTATCGCTGCACTGAACATTATCTTTGCACTGTGACATCACCAAGTATACTTTTTGTGTAATATGACATAGTTATTTGCTTTATCTGTAATTATGACATTCCTGTTCTGTTTGAATATCACCTGAGTTTTAATTTCAAGTAATAAATTACCCCTGTCCTGTGATATCACAAAATGCAATATATGTGTTCTGTGTGATCATTGTAAGCATTTATGTATAACATTAGAAGACTTACATTGGATTAGAGACCTAAATAGTTATGAGCTTTTCATTTCCGCAATGCACTGCTAAATATGGCCATAATGAGCTTCCATTTAAAATTTTGTATGCTAAGGCTAGGGTCACACTTGGAGGGACATATTTGGGAAGCCTGCGTTAATGCTAGGCATTTTTTTTCTGTTGCCATTTTGTTCTCAAAAGAACGCAAGCGTTAACGCATATATATGCCATGCGTTAACGGATGCATATCTCATAGGGTCCCATGTTAAAAAAAATGCATGCGTTTTTGCTACAGCACCCAAAAATGCTGCTAGCAGTGTTTTTTGATGCTGATGTAAAAACACATAGCGTTTTTAGCAGTGCACCTTTACACTGCATTTTCTGCATTGGAGCCTATGGATCCATTAATGGATCATTTTTTCTACTTGGAAAAATGGTAGGTTTTAGCGGATCCAAGGCTCAAGTTTGACCCCAGCCTAAGGCTAGGGTCACACTTGGCATGCAGTAAGTTTGGTTATTCCTTACCCGATTCTGTTTTTTAAAATTGCCATTTTTCATAATTTAAATTCTACCGTTAACGCAAGGTACCTATATGTACCATGCTTTAACCGATGCATTTCCCATAGGGTCCCTGGTTTAAAAAATGCATGGGTTTTTGCTACAGCCCCCAAAATTGCTGCTAGCAGTGTTTTTTGATGCTGCTGCAAAAACACATAGCGTTTTTAGCAGTGCACTTTGATACTGCATTGGAGCCTATGGATCCATTAACGGATCCATTTTTCAACATGTTTAACTTTGAAAAATGGATGGTTTTAGCAGATTCAAAGATCAAGTGTGACCCCAGCCTAACTTGCTATGGTCTACTGAAGAACATAAATACCATAAATAAATCCCAGTTATAGGTTCTATAAGAACAAAACGCAAGTGTAGTCAACCAGACCATGTGAGCAACAGGGAGTATAAATAGGCAAAAAATGAATCTGTCGTAAGCAAGGTTTCCACTCAAGTAAAGGCTCAATTCAGCGTGAGACACCCTTTAATAGAAACAGCAATAAGCACAAAGATTATTAAGGTAGTAATGGTACTACAGAGCCAAAATGGGAACACCAGTCAAAATTACTATTAGATGAAACTAAGACCATGAGCATCTCATAGAAGAGTGGATAATTGCTCTTTGTCACAGCCTGATTCATTGATATTTTCAATTCAAATTGGACAACAAGGATTTTATAGGCAAGGGATGCCATCCATTTGCCTTGCCAGCATCATCTACTGTACAGAAATCCATCTCTCCTCATCATCTTATGACCCCAAGGTCAAAAGAATGGGAGCATTGGAAATATACCCCAAAGCTGTTATAGTGGGTTCATAAAGAGCACAAGTTGTCTCAATGGCACTGCCTCCTTAAAAGCGATAGCTCTTTATACTACCTTTTGAATTACCTTTAACCACTATCTTCTTCAATATGTTTTGCAATGTTTCATATATAAGTGAGTTTCTTCTATGAAAAGGGTTGATGGATTTGTGACCTACTTGAAACTAATGGGCAAAATATTGGAGATCCAAATATACAAAATCTGTTCAAAATGGTGCTTTAAAAAAACTTAGACTTTACTTCATTGCTCTATGCACTCTGCAATACCACCAACACCAAATTTGTCTGAATATAGAGCCTTAAAGAGGTGGGAATTGTAAAAATAGGTCCCAAAGTGGATATTTCTGTATAGTTTTATAGGGAATTTCTCGATAAAGCTTCAAAATGTCTCAAGAATAATATTTACAATCTACAGAGGTACAGTATATAATAAAGCAGAAATCAAGAACTTTAGATATCCAATAGACACAAGTACAAACTATAATTATATAAACAAATAATGAAAAAAAATAAATATACAGTATATATATATATATATATATATATATATATATATATATATATTTTGAGGTGGCGAGGGGCCGCATAATTGATGGGAGGTATGTGTCGCAGAGATTCCTGTTATCTGTGACATAAGCCGGAGTATTATTCTCTAGTGCACGTTTGCACTGGGAGTTTTACTTACTGCATTCAAGGGTCCGGCTTATGGGTGCTGTGAGAAACGGGCGGGTCCAGTACCCACATACCTCACCTCTGGCTGTGGTTACAAGCTATAAACTGTGCTAAAAGGGGCTGAGAGTAGCCTCCTGTGTGTGAAGACTTCAGGCCAAGCTGGATGCTGGTCACTGACCCACCTGTGTGAACACAGGTCGGCGACACCTGAGAAGGGGCGCTTTAAAGTAATTGTTTTCTATTTGTTTTGGCCTGCACTTAAAGGAAGCTAGTTTTGCATTTTTCTGTTATCGGTTTATGGAGGAAATAAACTATTTTGGACTATAAGTTTGTGAAGACGCTGCCTCTTGTTGTTCTCCTGACGCCCGCAAGCGAGTTGCCCTATCACAATATGTATATATATACATTATACAGTACAGACCAAAAGTTTGGACACACCTTGGCCTTGTTCACACATATCATATCATATTTTGGGCTTCTCTGCATTTGTGTAGATGTTAAAAAAAACGCAGATGCGTTAACGCAGGGTGCAATTGAGTGTAGCTGCGTTTTTTCACTACACGTGTTTTTTCCTACAGTCCAAAAAACGCTGCATGCAGCGTGCTGTAAAAAAGCGCAGGGGTTGTTTCCAAAAACGCATGCGTTTTTTTAACATGGGGCCCTATGGGAAACGCATGCGTTAACGCAGGGCACTTAGAGGCACCTGCGTTAACGCATGCGTTAACGCAAATGCGTTTTTAATGAAAAAATGACAAATTCCAAAAACGTTTCTAAACCTTTCAGACACACAAGGGACACTTTTTGGCACTCCTATAAAAAACGCATGTGGTTTTTTGAGTGCTAAAAAAAACGCAAATTGTGTGTGAACAAGGCCTTTCTCGTTCAAAGAGTTTTCTTTATTTTCATGACTATGAAAATTGTAGATTCACACTGAAGGCATCAAAACTATGAATTAACACATGTGGAATTATATACTTAACAAAAAAGTGTGAAACAACTGAAAATATGTCTTATATTCTAGGTTCTTCAAAGTAGCCACATTTTGCTGTGATTACTGCTTTGCACACTCTTGGCATTCTCTTGATGAGCTTCAAGAGGTAGTCACTGGAAATGGTTTTCACTTCACAGGTGTTCCCTGTCAGGTTTAATAAGTGGGATTTCTTGCCTTATAAATGGGGTTGGGACCATCAGTTGTGTTGTGCAGAAGTCTGGTGGATACACAGCTGATAGTCCTACTGAACAGACTGTTATAATTTGTATTATGGCAAGAAAAAAGCAGCTAAGTAAAGAAAAACGAGTGGCCATCATTACTTTACTCTTACCCTACCACATTTTTTATCTTGATTTCTTTTTGTATTTCTTAAAGCCGTGAAGTTGCCATTTGAAACGTCTTTAGTTCTGTGCCATGTCTAATGTGGCAACCTTGCAGGGGATTTCCACAGGATCCACCGGAGCAAGGAGGAATTTACACCTTGGTACACACAGCACACAACACCTTCCACCCCAGACCTGAAGGGGGAGCTCTACTGGCTGCCTTAAGCCAGATCCCCTACAAAAGATCCAGGCCTGAGGGAAGGTGTCAGTTAGTTAGTTCCAGTCAGGCAGTGAAGAGAGCAGGAGTGAGGAGCTGGTCGGTGGGAACAATCCAGGCCCAGGACCAGGGAACACTGACCCAACTGTGCTGCACCCTAGGGAGAGGGTCTGAGGCCAGTGGAGGAATAGGAGAATTAAAGAAGGGAACAGACAAAGCTTTCTTTTAGCTCACCCAGACACTGGAGTCCGTCACTGCAAAGCATCTAGTGCAGCAGTAAAAGCCCAGAAGGACCAGGAGGACCAAAGGAGGAATAGGGACCCCGCAGAAGGACCTCATTTTCAGTGATAGAGTAAAGCCCTGAGAGGGAGAAGGAGCGGTGAGTTCAGTTACAGGCAGAACTCACCACAAACCACAGTACACAGTGACCGAGGAGGCCTCACAAATCTCCAAGGTGAAAGTCCCAAATTGCACCGGCGACCTGGTTACTTCTCTAGACTGTACCTGTTACCCATCATCAGTAAAGGTACCGATACAAAGACTACTGTGTGTGTATGCCTGTTTAACCGCCGTCATCCACAGCGTTAACTGCAGAGACGCTACTATGACTCCCCTCATCCATCCCCGCTGCCCTGAGGTAAAGCTCCACCTGTGGGGAGCTGTACTACACTGAGCTGCACCTCCATCACCTCAGCGGCCGGCCGCAGCGCTGGTATACACTTTATCAGGTACCACAGGTGGCATCATGTAAACAATCCTCCTTCACCACCATCATCCCCCACCATTTTCCGCCATTGAGGATCCAGGGCACAGGACCGGGGACCGACCAGCTGTGATCCCCCATACAAGTAGCCATCAGCCCCGGTATCCGAGTACCCCCTACCCTGTCGACTGCCTCAACCGTGATCTGCTTTTTTTCTACAACATTAAACAAATGAATGAACATCCTCCGAGCCAGGTGATTCCATAATTTTTGCCAAGGGTTATATATATGTATGTGTGTTTATATTTATATTCCCTACATAAGGAATATAAATCCTCCTATATTCAGAGGTACAGTATATAATAAAGCAGAAGTCGAGGACTTTAGATATGAAATAAACACAAGTACAAAATATACTTAAATTAAAAAATAATAATTGAGAATAAATATATATACGTTATATATAATAAATATATATATCTATATATATCTATATATATAGATATATATAGATATATATATATATATATATTATTTTTTGAATTTTTTTTTAAATATTATTATATTTTGTCCCTGTGTCTATTGGATACGTAAAGTTATTGATTTCTGCTTTATTATATACTGTACCTCCGAATATTGGAGGATTTATGTTCCTGATATAATGAACATAAATAAAAACATTTGTTATTACAAGATAAATAAATTTTACCGCACAGTTAATATCTGGATTCACTAACATACGTTGTATTGAAATTCGTTTTGGGACAAAGGTTCAGCTTTACAGTCATTTGTTGACTAAAAGCAAAACATTCTTCGTTAGGTAAATGTGCCCTGATTTATTATATTGAACGATATTTTCATATGAAATAAAAAAAAACACATTTGATCATATTTTATAAATATTAAATAACAGATTAGGTAAAAAGGGGAATGAGAAGCAAGAACAAGCACTTCTCTATTACAGGGAGGTGTAAAAGTTTACTTATTATAAAGCAATGTATAGTCGGGTCCGGTATGCGCAGTCTCTCTGGGACCTATTTAGAGCTCTGCAATTTATAGCTGTCATTTTTACTTGTTTTCACTTACAGATAAATGTCAGATTTACAGTATGTGTGTATTCTGGCATATGTGCGCACACATACACATGCAGCCTATACAGAACATATCCTGGAGAGAGTGACAGATACTGCCAGAACATTCTTCATTTTTTAGATTAGATTTCAATGCCTTCCTGTTTTTTGTTTTTTTTTATTAAAAGCACAGTTTTCTTCTTGTAGAAATAAATATACCAAATACCCAGTGTGGGGGAAATACGCGAAGATGGATTACGAAGATGCAAAAATTGAAATAAATATCTGTAACAAAAGGAATAAGGCGTAAAAAGAAGCACAACAATCAATAACACAAAATTGCACACTTGGTAAATGTGTATGGTAGTTATGACTTTGACCAAGATATGGGTCTAACATATTTAGCAATGTATGTCCAACATAATGATGTGTAAAAAGAAAAGGGGTGGGGGACAAGAGGCGCAATAGTGCCCTATCACTAGCGACACTAAAGTATAAAGGTGGTGCTGTGGATCCACTCACCTGGTTCAGTTGTGTGACCCACAACTGGTTTGAAGACATCAACAAATAAGCTGCTGCATGACCTCCACCGACCACTCGCACGTGGAAAAACGTCCAGAGAAAAGTTGGGATTGAAGAGGCGTATCACGGTCCGCGCTGCTATACCCAAAGAAACACTCACATGGAAGGCAGGATTTCAAAAGCGGTTTATTTCCTTTATTCCAACGCGTTTCGGTGCACAACCTGGCACCTTCCTCAGGGACATCCTGCTTTTGAAATCCTGCCTTCCTGTGAGTGTTTCTTTGGGTATAGCAGCGCGGACCGTGATACACCTCTTCAATCCCAACTTTTCTCTCAACATAATGATGATCATAACTGACTCTAGCTATAAGAGCTTGAACACACGAGCGTAGAAAAGAAGGTCCTATTTTCATCCTGAAAAGTGAAACAATTTTTTCACACTTGTCATCAGTGTGCTCTCTCATATGAAATTCATTTTTACCCCACATCTATTACAGGACCACTAACTGTTTCCTATGTTACAGAATTGTACAGTATCCGTATAAATCGGACACTATATTGTGGCTCCGAATGGAATCCATGTTTTTTCTCGCACCTATCCAATTTCATTGTGAAATCACAGCATCCTGGAATTTTTTTAACAGATTCTGGCAGTAAAAAAATTGGTCATTAGCACTGCCTGTATGAATAACATTGGTCTGGGTGTTGTCTGATGGGTTAGCACTTTGTTCAATTTTTTATGATAGTGTGAGTGAACTCTGAGTAAGAGGGTCACATATAGCAGGGACGTACTTAGGGGGAGATAGCGGGGCATTTGACCTGGGTGCAGCAGCATTTTGCGCGCCCCCCTCCCTGGGGCAGTGTGCAACCTGTTGAAAAACAGAGGGCTGTATCCACGGCGGTGCCCGGTGGGAATTCGTGCCTGTTGCAGGAGCTTCTCCTGCTCTCTATAGTTTAAATAAATGTTTTCGGGTTCCGGTCACCCGGCCGCTCTGCAACCACAACGTAGTGAGGAGCGATGATATCATCACTAAGCACCACTATGCTGAGCAGGGCAGCAGCTGGGAGACACACACTAGGGAGAGGAGACCGGAGCAGCCAGTGAGGACCGAGGTGAGTATTTACTTTTTTTTGTTGTAAATCCATGAGTACAGAGCTGGGAGGCTACGGGGAACAGCAGGATAATATAGGAAGGATGATGGGGGCGCAATATACTATGCAGATGACTATGGGAATGTATATGGGGGTGCATTATACTATATAGATGACTAAGGGAATGTATATGGGGGTGCATTGTACAATGTAGATGACTATGGGAATGTATATGGAGGACTATGGGGGCGCAATATACTATGTGGGGGTCTATAAGGCTAGGGTCACATTAACATTTTGCAGCGCGCTCAGGTGGGTCACGCAAAAAACATAGGTTTTGGCAGCCCTGACGCCTTGTTAACTCCATGGTAACGCAGCATCAGCACTGCCAATGCTTACCTATGGAGATGTGCGCCTTAGTGCGGCTCAAACGCCGGGATCTGAGTGAAATCTTGCATTATTTCCCAATGCGAGAAAAGACGCTTCAACAATGTATTTTCTCACGTTAGGAAATAACGCGAGATTTCATTCAGATGGCCGCGTTGGGGATGTGCTATGGGCCGCGTAAACATAGGGTGACATTGGCAGCATTAACGCAGCCCTAACATGGCATTATATAAATCCCTGAATAATGTTAATGTGACCCTAGTCTATGGTGCAATATACTACATGGAGGACTATGGGGGTGCATTATACTATATGGTACCCGGATGTAAATCATTATTTGTGATACTAATTCTCATCAGTGCTATGGTTCCTGTATGGTCTGATGATGAGAGGTAACAACTCCCAGTAACTCCTTACCATTGTTAAAGATGTATTAGGAATTGTTGGTTCATGCAACACAGATGTGCAAAGGTTTGACCTAACATTACAGTTGTTTTACCACTGATAGTGGTTCTGATAATGATTTCTGTACTGATGAGGATTTTGATGCTGTGTTTCTATACTGATGGGGGTTATATGGATGTATACTGATGGGGGTTCTAGTTATGTATTTCTTTACCTCTGGTGGGTCTGGGTGATATATTTCTGTACTGATGAGGGTTGTGATGCTCTGTTTCTGTACTGATAGGGGTTATATGGATGCATTTTTGTATCTCTGGTGGGTCTGGTGATGTAGTTATGAGCTGCTATTGGTTCTGATCCTGTACACATGTAATAATCCATAACTTGTAAGATTACATTAGATATGGCTATCTTAATAAAGTATTGTGCCATGGTTACTATGTTTATTTGTTAGGAGCATTAAAGGGGTTGTCCCAAGTCTGTAATAAGTCTGCAGTCACTCCATATATCCCACACACACTGCCCACTGATAGGATCCTCTTGTGCTGGCAGTGAGTATGGAGGGACATGAAACTGTAAGTATGAATTATGCAATTTACATACATGCAGTCACGTGCTGACTAGACATGTGTGGCCTCAATCAATGAAAATGAATTGTGTGAGGCTGGACACGTTTAGTCAGAAAGTGGGCAGAAGTATATAAATCCCATACTTACCATTAGCACGAGAGAATCCTGACAGTGTGCAGTGCACACGCTGTGAGGATTCAGGAACCTGCAGTCTCCTAGAAGGATTACAGATTTTCATCTAAAACCTGGAACAAGCTCTTTAATTCAAACATTAAGCATTCTAGCCCAATCCTAACAATATAAAATATTCTTTGTTTTTCACTGAACATTGAGAAAATTTGGTAGAGCAGCTCGATGGCACGTGACTGTAAGTGTGCAAATCGCATATGAATGATCAGTCACATGAAGACTACTCAAACTGCTGGGGGGATCCAAACTGTAGTCTTGCCCTAGAAATCCTAGATACACCTCTGCATATAGATTGTCAATAGTTTTGATAGGCTACTTATTACCAGTCACCACTGTTGCAATTTCTTCCCTTCTATTTTTTTTGTTAAACTCTTCTTGACCTATCATATGATAAACCCAGTAAGGGTTATCGTAAATAAGATTGGCTAATAGAATCATAGAATAGTAGAGTTAGAAGGGACCTCCTGGTTCATCTGGTCCAACCCCTTGCTCAAAGCAGGATTCATTACACTATATCTGTCCAGCCTCTGTTTGAAGACTTCCATTGAATGGGAACTCACCACCTCTTGTGGTCACCTGTTCCACTTGTTGATCTTCCTCACTGTCAAAACGTTTTCTTTCTAATATCTAATCTGTGTCTCCTTCCATTCAGTTTCATCCCATTTCTTCTAGTCTTGCACAACACCCTGTATTTCCAGGATGGTACAAGGATCAATACCTATAGAAATCCATGATTCAAAAATACCACTGTTTTGGGATTAAATTTAATTATGTTGCACTGATTTTCAATTACTTACTGGTGCTGCAAAGCCCTAATGGAATCTGTCAACATGATTTTTCCCCATAAGCTATTTATCAGTGCATGTAGCTTTATCAAAGACAAGCTTAGCAATATCTTAGAAGGCCAGTCTTTTTCTCAGGTAGGCCTTGTTCACACATACCATCAGTTTTTGCCTTAAATCCGTTTTTGGGAACATTTTGAACAGTTTTTTTTCAAAGTCCAAAAACACATATGCGTTAACACATGGTGCACTTAAGTGTCAATGCGTTTTTTAACAACACATTCATTTTTGTTCAGCATCCCAAAAAACACTGCACGCAGCGTTTTTGGGTGCTGTAAAAAAACACATGTGTTTTTTTAACATGGGGCTCTATGGGAAACGCATACGTTTTTGCATGGCACATATAGGCACCATGCGTTAACGCATGCGTTTTTCGTGAAAGAATCACTAAGTCCCAAAAGTTCCAAAAAACGTTCAGAACCTCAGGGGACACTATTGGCACCCTTAGAAAAACGGATCTGTTTTTCTAAGGGCTTAAAAAAATGGATTGGTATGTGTGAACAAGGCCTTTGAATCAATAGGCAAATAAGGCTGTCAATCGGAATCCTCTGTTACTCCAGCTCTATTCCCAGCCAAGCTCCTTCTCCTGATTGACTGACAACTCTTTAATTCATAAATCACACAGTCTGAAGGCTGTCAATTTTACAGGAGGTGACAGCACTGAATCGGTAGTAGAGCTGGAGTGACAGGGGCTTCAGATCTACCTTAGCTTTTCAAGCCTCATTTGCACATCAGTAAAAATGCTGATTTATCAGTAACAGAGATATGGACTGTCCATGTAAAGGTATTGTTAAACTATTTTTAAAAGAGCTACATGCACATATAATACATTTGGTGAGTCATTTTCTGCTGACAGTAAGGAGGCAATGTCTTGAGCTTCCATATGAATTCTTAATACAATATAAGATTTAGTAATATTGATATACATCAGACACATAGAAATTAAACGGAGTGGATAGTGCACATGTATTACTATCCCAAATAAACGCTTCTTTGCTGTGGTCATGCAGTAAGTAGACTGCAACCCCAAGATATTTAGGACCCCAAGTCTGTTCCCAGTGATCATACATTCATCAACTATAAGTAGGTGATACATGTTTTCATGAGAAATATGTTTTATAAGATAAAAGAGAAATAAAATAAAATTAATGACAACAAACGTAACACATTTTAAAAAGTTAAAATAGAAAAAAATTCCCATTTGCAGAAAAAGTGCATACTTCTTTCTACCCACATGCGTTATTTTAGACATCCATTAATTTATTCATGTCATAAATGGTGTATAAAAATTAGCTAACATCAACACAAATGCCAGGACCCATAGTTACACAGTAGACCATCGCCAAGACCATCCAGCTGTCTTTGCTTGACTTCTTTCCATAGGGTATCCTAATGTCACCTCTTTCCCTGTAAGTGAAGCATGCACATGAGTCATCCATGCAATGTATAAAAATGGCAATCATTAGACCAGTCCACCTTTCCTAATTGCATCATGGTCAAGTTTTGCAGCTCACATGCATCATGCATTTATCTGTGGACAGTTTTTAGTATGAGTCTGACTAGTCTGTTACTACAAAGCTATTCTGTATTGTAGATTGTAACATTTTTATCATAACTTTGCTGAACTTTGCTTTAGTATTCAGTAGTTTGTGCAACAGCAGCTCTTCTGTGCCATTAGCCAACATGTGCTTGCATTTACTATGCCCATGCATTAATGAGATTTTCCTCTATTGTCCTTCTTTGAATTACTTTTGGTTTTCACTGCATACCAAAACATCAAACAATATGAGACAATTCTGAAATAAATTATATCTATACTAAGTCTCGTATAGAGATGTCCAAACCAAAGCAGTAATCCTTGAAAGTCATGGAAACCTATGCAGAAAGGAGAAGAGAACTGTGGCCTCTTTTATTTTCAAGGCATGCCTTAAACCAGTGTACACATTGCCTGTAAAAATCATTTAAATTCCAGTTTTTCATAGATAAGTGTTTGTGATGGAAAACGTTACTCACAATAGTCTCTAAAAATAAAGCAATTTTTTCGGGTGCAACTCGAATAACGAGTATGTTGGTAGTCAATTTGTTGAAACACCGATGTTCGATCTAGTAATGAGTCGTGAGGAGCATGCTCAGTCATCATCAATATAATCCTTTAAGATGGTAGTCCCCAACCTATCTGACCTTGGAAGCCACAGGACATGAGATGGTTGCCAGCAACATCCAGCTCCAGCTTCTTTACAGAAGTGACATCCAGAGCCCCCATTACTGGAATAATGACAGACAAAACGATTCCACAGTAATCACACAGAAAAATGATACCAAAATTCCCTAATTCCCACTGTACCCCATTCAGTATTCTCATTTTAACCACTCCCACCACACTACCACATCCAGATTCAAGCACCAACTCTGACACATAGTATCATCACATAATCTCTAGCTTACTATACTTTAATATTCTATAAACCCCAAGGCCTGTGTAGACACATGCAGATCAGCTCTTTTGTGTAGGGATACCCACAGAATGCACCATTAAAGACCTGGCCTTCAAAGCTATTTGCTAGACTTTGGGCAAATGCACTAAATTGGCTAACAGCGACGAGCCATACATCATGTGTAAAGATGAGTGGACCCATGGAAGATTAAAGTTCAGGTTCTGGGGGTTCACCCAAACTTTTTATAAAGTTCTGTTCTCGACTCAGTGATTGACAGCGGGATCCAGAGGGTTAACAGCACTGATCAGGTCCCGGATCCGATCGATGCTGTTAGCCCGACATCTCAGCTGATAAGATCAGCTGCGATGTCGGGCAAATGATGTGAGCTTCGCGCCGGAGCTCACATCAAACCCCAGTAACCGGCCCATGACATTGAACAACGTCATGGGTCGGGAAGGGGTTAAAGTCCGGTTCCCTCATCCCTAATCCGGGGCCCATGAGCCACAGGTTGAGGACCCCTGATTTAAGACAATAATATATATGTGTGAGTCAGTCCCTTCATTGACCCAATTACTAGCCTATGGCTAGCAAAGTAAACATGCCCAAAAATGCCCAAGTATTAAAATAGAACAAAAATCTATGCCAAATCCAACAGAACTCTACTGTTGTTTTCGATAAATGTAACACAAGATGCACTGCACAGTTCATTAGTGATAAGGGAAACGTCTCATACCCTTACACTTACACTGAATGAGCTTGACATGTAATGTGATTAAATATCAAAAATACAGTTTAGTTGAAATTTTAAATGTTGGAACAAGCATGTTCCAATACATTACCATCATAATTCATATATAGGTTTATTAACCCCCAGTACTTTCATCATTGATGATAGCTGCAAATTTCCATGGCAGTGCCGAGACAGTAATATCAAATTTTAATAACAAATTTTCTCTTCCATCAGGGCTTTACCAATGGGAAACATAAATTGCTATGACTGACCATTAGTTGTTAGAGAAGCAAGCTGACTTTTCCACACCCTTATTTTAGTGTATCTGCTCTGTCCCTCAGCAATATTAATGATAGCATGAAAGGTCACATGACAAATGAGTGACAAAAATATCAAACCATATTAGCCTTTAGCTTTATCAGTGTATTGCAGAGATGACAGAAAATTGTATTTTTCCCCTGAATAATTTTGTCTTCTATTTTGCTGGCAAGACTGAATTAAGGCGAAATGTTTGCCTCTGTCTCCTTTTTTTTTGACAAACTTGAAATAATAATATACATTAATAATACAGAACATGAACAGAGATGAAGGAGCAAACTGTCGTATCCATTTCCAGAAAAAGCTGACCTTAATGCATAGCGTTAAAATACATAAAGACAGCTGTTATTAAATCACAAAGCCATACTGCTATCCTGCAATATAAATCCCATGAAATGTGGGCAGGATAAAAAATATGCAATTAATTATAGGTAAAAACAGGACAATCGTGAACTATGATATCATTTATATAAATAGATATCATTTATAACAATATATTATACAAGATACATATATCCAGAGAGAAGGAGTTTAAAAAAATGTTTCCCAAAAAAGACTAAAACGAGTTTAGTATAAATGTACAAAATTATAAATTATATATTTTATATATTTATAAATATATATTATACTAATCTACTTATATAATCGGGAGTTGGGCACTGTAGCCCAATCCCAGACTCCTTTGCGCGACTGCGACTGCGAGTGATGACGCGTAGCGTCATCACGAGCCGCAGCCGCTCTACAGTTAAAAAAAAAAAAATCCTCACCTCTCCCCGAGCCCCCGGAGTCTCCCGCCGTCTTCCGCCGTGTTCCGCTAGGCTCCCGGTGGCTCTGCAGGCTCCCGGTGCCTGCAGTGGTCTTCTATCTACTGGACTCAAGGACCTGTGGTGATGTCAGAGTCACGTGACACCAGCTTACTCCAGGCAAATCGCGGGTCACGTGACTCTGACATCACCACAGGTCCTTGAGTCCAGTAGATAGAAGACCACTGCAGGCACCGGGAGCCTGCACAGCCACCGGGAGCCTAGCGGAACACGGCGGGAGACGGCGGGGGCTCGGGGTGAGGTGAGCATAATCTTTTTTTTATTTTTTTTAACCCCTGCCTTGCAGGAGCACCACCACAGACACCTGTATATTCTGCCACCACACAGATGCCTGTATACTATCCCACCACACAGACACCTGTATACTATGCCACCACACAGACGCCTGTATACTATGCCACCACACAGACGCCTGTATACTCTGCCAACACACACACGCCTGTATACTCTGCCGCCACCACATACACCTGTATACTCTGCCAACACACACACGCCTCTATAACTCTGCCGCCACCACAGACACCTGTATACTCTGCCGCCACCACACAGACGCCTGTATACTCTGCCACCACCACACACGCCTGTATACTCTGCCAACACACACACACGCCTGTATACTCTGCCGCCACCACAGACACCTGTATACTCTGCCAACACACACACGCCTGTATACTCTGCCGCCACCACCACACACGCCTGTATACTCTGCCGCCACCGCCACACACGCCTGTACACTCTGCCGCCACCACACACGCCTGTACACTCTGCCGCCACCACACACGCCTGTACACTCTGCCGCCACCACACACGCCTGTACACTCTGCCGCCACCACACACGCCTGTATACTCTGCCACCACCACACACGCCTGTACACTCTGCCGCCACCACACACGCCTGTATACTCTGCCGCCACCAGCACAGACGCCTGTATACTCTGCCGCCACCAGCACAGACGCCTGTATACTCTGCCACCACAACACACGCCTGTATACTCTGCCAACACACACACGCCTGTATACTCTGCCGCCACCACAGACACCTGTATACTCTGCCAACACACACACGCCTGTATACTCTGCCGCCACCACAGACACCTGTATACTCTGCCGCCACCACCACACACGCCTGTATACTCTGCCGCCACCAGCACAGACGCCTGTATACTCTGCCGCCACCAGCACAGACGCCTGTATACTCTGCCACCACCACACACGCCTGTATACTCTGCCACCACCACACACGCCTGTACACTCTGCCGCCACCACACACGCCTGTACACTCTGCCGCCACCACACAACGCCTGTACACTCTGCCGCCACCACCACACATGCCTCTATACTCTGCCGCCACCACCACACCCGCCTGTATACTCTGCCGCCACCAGCACAGACGCCTGTATACTCTGCCGCCACCAGCACAGACTCCTGTATACTCTGCCACCACCACACATGCCTGTACACTCTGCCACCACCACACACGCCTGTACACTCTGCCACCACCACACACGCCTGTACACTCTGCCGCCACCACACACGCCTGTACACTCTGCCGCCACCACACACGCCTGTACACTCTGCCGCCACCACCACAGATGCCTCTATACTCTGCCGCCACCAGCACAGACGCCTGTATACTCTGCCGCCACCAGCACAGACGCCTGTATACTCTGCTGCCACCACACATGCCTGTACACTCTGCCGCCACCACACACGCCTGTACACTCTGCGACCACCACACACGCCTGTATACTCTGCCACCACCACACACGCCTCTACACTCTGCCGCCACCACACACACCTGTACACTCTGCCGCCACCACCACAGATGCCTCTATACTCTGCCGCCACCAGCACAGACGCCTGTATACTCTGCCGCCACCAGCACAGACGCCTGTATACTCTGCCGCCACCAGCACAGACGCCTGTATACTCTGCCGCCACCAGCACAGACGCCTGTATACTCTGCCGCCACCAGCACAGACGCCTGTATACTCTGCCGCCACCAGCACAGACACCTGTATACTCTGCCGCCACCAGCACAGAAGCCTGTATACTCTGCCGCCACCAGCACAGACGCCTCTATACTCTGCCGCCACCACCACAGATGCCTGTATACTCTGCCCCCACCACCACACAACGCCTGTATACTCTGCCCCCACCACCACACACGCCTGTATACTCTGCCGCCACCACCACAGACACCTGTATACTCTGCCACCACACAGATGCCTGTATACTATGCCACCACAGACACCTATATACTCTGCCACCACCACCACACACGCCTGTATACTCTGCTACCCACAGAGCCGCCTGTATACTCTGCTACCCACAGACCCCCTGTATACTCTGCTACCCACTGACCCGCCTGTATACACACAATTCATTTCACCCTGCTCCCGATGCAATTGCATCGGGCCTTTTTACTAGTATATTATATATTGGAGAACTGTGCAAGGTAACAAAAAGGGGTTTATTTGGTAAGTAAATCAAAACTGCCAAAAGGGAAAAAATGATCTAAAAAGCAATATTTAATGGTTCATTTTGGTAAGATAATATTTACTGTTTATCTAGTATATATATATCATCAAAAAGGTAATTATTTTCAGTAATGCAATACATAAAGTGAAATGCATATATTATATAGAGTCATTGCAAACAGAGTGATATATTTCAAGTGTGTTTTTCTGTAAATGTTGATGATTATGGCTTACAGCCAATGAAAACCCAAACATCATGATCTTGCAAAGTGCTGCAGAATGTGGTGGCGCTATACAAATAAAGATTATTGTTAGTATTATTATCTCTGAAAATTAAAGTAGGGAGGATGAAAGGTTAAAAACCGCACTGCCATATTCCACGATACATCAAAGGGTGAATATAATATTGATTTATTAGTCACCGTGTTTCAGGACTCCCTGAGGTGCTCTGAAACGTGGCAATATCATATTGATTGTCCTGAGCCAGTGATGACTAATAAATCATAATTATATTCACCCTTTGATGTCTCATGGAATACGGCAGTGTGGTTTTTAACCCTTCATCCTCCCTACTCTATATGCATAAAGTTTGGGGTTCTGATCTGGCACAAATCCCTAAGTCATATTAAAAAGCTTGTTAGAAAGCAATTATGACTTTGAGGAGCTACCTAAAGGTGGCGCTGGAGTTCTTCCACTTCCTTACTGAAGTGCAAATTTGTATACCGTATATACTCGTGTATAAGCCGACCCGTGTATAAGCCGACCCCCCTACTTTTGCCCCCAAAACCTGGGAAAACCTATTGACTCGTGTATAAGCCGAGGGTGGACCTCAGCACAAGTATACAGCCCCCAGCAGTGTGGTATACAGCAGCTTCCCCAGTGGTAGTATACAGCAGCCCCAGAGGTATATACAGCCCCAGAGGTATATACAGCAGCCCTTAGGTAGTATACAGCAGCCCCAGTGGTGTATACAGCAGCCCCAGAGGTAGTATACAGCAGCCCCAGAGGTATATACAGCCCCAGAGGTATATACAGCAGCCCTTAGGTGGTATACAGCATCCCTAGTGGTGTATACAGCAGCCCCAGAGGTAGTATACAGCAGCCCCAGGGGTGTATACAGCAGCAGCCCCATGGGGTGTATACAGCAGCAGCCCCAGGGGTGTATACAACAGCAGCCCCAGGGGTGTATACAGCAGCAGCCCCAGGGGTGTATACAGCAGCAGCCCCAGGGGTGTATACAGCAGCAGCCCCAGGGGTGTATACAGCACCAACCTCAGGGGTGTATACAGCACCAGCCCCAGGGGTGTATACAGCACCAGCCCCAGGGGTGTTTACAGCAGCAGCCCCAGAGGTATATACAGCACCAGCCCCAGGGGTGTATACAGCAGCAGCCCCAGTGGTATATACAGCAGCAGCCCCAGGGGTGTATACAGCAGCAGCCACAGGGGTGTATACAGCAGCAGCCCCAGGGGTGTATACAGCAGCAGCCCCAGGGGTGTATACAGCACCAGCCCCAGGGGTGTATACAGCACCAGCCCCAGGGGTGTATACAGCAGCAGCCCCAGGGGTGTATACAGCAGCAGCCCCAGAGGTATATACAGCACCAGCCCCAGGGTGTATACAGCAGCAGCCCCAGTGGTATATACAGCAGCAGCCCCAGGGGTGTATACAGCAGCAGCCACAGGGGTGTATACAGCAGCAGCCCCAGGGGTGTATACAGCAGCAGCCCCAGGGGTGTATACAGCACCAGCCCCAGGGGTGTATACAGCACCAGCCCAAGGGGTGTATACAGCAGCAGCCCCAGAGGTATATACAGCACCAGCCCCAGGGGTGTATACAGCTGCATCCCAGTGGTATATACAACAGCAGCCCAGGGGTGTATACAGCAGCAGCCCCAGGGGTGTATACAGCAGCAGCCCCAGGGGTGTATACAGCAGCAGTCCCAGGGGTGTATACAGCAGCAGCCCCAGGGGTATATACAGCAGCAGCCCCAGGGGTGTATACAGCAGCAGCCCCAGGGGTGTATACAGCCCCAGCCCCAGGGGTGTATACAGCAGCAGCCCCAGGGGTGTATACAGCTGCATCCCCAGTGGTATATACAACAGCAGCCCCAGGGTGTATACAGCAGCAGCCCCAGGGGTGTATACAGCAGCAGCCCCAGGGGTGTATACAGCACCAGCCCCAGGGGTGTATACAGCACCAGCCCCAGGGGTTTATACAGCAGCAGCCCCAGATGTATACAGGCCCCCCCATCAAGATCCAGGGCCCCCCCTCCTTGCTCGGCAAACCTGTAAAGTAAAATCATACTTATCACTGTCCTGTCGCGCCGTCCCGCTGCTGCCGACATCACGATCCCGGGCTCATTCAGCGTCTTCCGGCTTCCTGTGGTCGCGGGCAATGACGTCATTGCCCGCGACCACAGGAAGCCGGAAGAAGACGAATGAAGCCGGGATCGTGATGTCGGCAGCAGCGGGACGGCGCGACAGGACAGTGATAAGTATGATTTTACTTTACAGGTTTGCCGAGCAAGGAGGGGGGGCCCTGGATCTTGATGGGGGGGCCTGTATACCTCCGGGGGTTCTGTATACTCGCGTATAAGCCGAGGGGGGACTTTTCAGCCCAAATTTTGGGCTGAAAAACTCGGCTTATACGCGAGTATATACAGTATTTCCTAGAGGAGCGATGTGGCTTTAAATATCTTTACCTACTTAACTGTCTTCTTATGGTTGCAGGAAAACCCCTCTCCATAAGGTAGATAGCAAGTTCTCAGACCTCACATTGAATATGAATTTAACCTTATGGAGTAACTCATTTTAAAGGGAACCTGTCACCCCTCCAGGGCCTATTAAGCTAAAAGAGCCACCTAAAGCAGTGCTTAGGCTGCCTTTAGTGAAGGTGGCTCTTATGTCTATACCCCCCCATTGACACTGAAATAATGACTTTGTAAGTTATTAGTTTAGGTCCGGGAGCACAGCTGAAGGTGGCTCTTTTAGCTTAATAGGCCCTGGGGGGGGGAGAGTTTCCCTTTAAGAAACTTTGTAATTTATCGTATTAGAGAATCTGCATCTTTTAACTGCTATGTAAACATTAATTTTTAAAAATGTTCAATTCAAGGATAAAATCTATGTTACAAACTGCACCTCGCAGCCCTGCCCTAACATATCTAATACAAGGTTACCCGATACAATCTCGTCTTTTCCACCAAAGCGTGATGTTTCTCACCACCTGGGTATACGCAAGGTCAGCTTGGTACAGTTTTATACAGGTACTCCCTATCCACATGGGCACAGGGAGTGAGAGAGGGTGGTCCATGCAACCTGAGGTGTGACACCACACTCACTTACAACCCTGAAATGCTTAAAGACCTCATTTACAAGCTCCAGTGAAGAGAGTTCTGCCAGCCAGGTAAGGCTGCCACCAGTTCCTTGTTAAATAAGAGCCCAGTTCATTAATGGGATTATACTGGGACAGAAACCAGCCCTAGTAGAATGTAAAGTTAAACCGAGAACACAGACATAGATTTGTGGATTGAGATAAAAGAGCAACCCAAAATAAAATTGTATATTACACTAGACAGACACTATATGCACAATTAATATATATATATATATATATATATATATATATATATATATATACTAGATGGTGGCCCGATTCTAACGCATCAGGTAGTCTAGAATATGTATGTAGTTTATTTATGAAGATGTAACAATAATGCAAGGAGTACATAATATGTATCTATCACCTACCTATGTGTCTATCGTCTATGTATTTTTTGGATATTTTATCTTTATAAACTAAGGTTCTTGGTACACATATTGGCCAATACCTGTTTGCCCATCAACCAGCTTCAGGGTGATTTTAGATCTGATGGGTCCCTATCCTACCTTGTCACTCTTTCCTTGGGCTAAGCTAAGCCTCCATTTTTACTATTTCTCAGTGGGAGGACTCCCTTAAATCAAAGAAACAATGAGACATCATATACAGTGCTGACCACTGAGCCACCATATACAGTGCTAACCACTGAGCCACCTAAACAATGAGCCACCATATACAGTGCTAACCACTGAGCCACCATATACAGTGCTATTCACTGAGCCCCCATATACTCTGCTAACCACTGAGCCACCATACAATGCTAACCACTGAGCCACTATACAATGCTAACCACTGAGCCACCATATACAGTGCTAACCATTGAGCCACCTAAACAATGAGACATCATATACAGTGCTAACCACTGAGCCACCTAAACAATGAGACATCATATACAGTGATAACCACTGAGTCACCTAAACAATTAGATATCATATACAGTGCTAACCACTGAGCCACCTAAAAAAATAAGCATCATAATCAGTGCTAACCACTGAGCCACCATACAATGCTAACCACTGAGCCACCATACAATGCTAACTACTAAGCCACCATATACAGTGCTTACCACTAAGCCACCATACAATGCTAACCATAATGGGCTCCTATTGGGAGCGTTTCCTGATCCGGTTTTGAGCTTTTTGACAGCTCAAAACCGGATCAGGATTTAAAAATTATGCCGCAAATGTAACCCTACACTAAGTGGTTGATCTGAAAATATCAAATTGAGCAAGGTGGGAACCCTTTGGCTCTTTTTCATATCTAAGGGTGGTGTGCGTTTTGCTAAATTTGTGTTTCTAGGATGTTTTTACCGCTAAAAATGCATAAAAACTCTAAAGTTTTTGCCCCCATTGATTTTAATGGAAATGCATGTAAAAAAGCATGCAAAAACGCATGTGCGTTTTTAAAAACGCAAAACGCATGCATTTTTGTCAACGCTGCACAAAACATCGGGGAAAACGTTTTATGCTGCGTTGGCAAAAACGCATGCGTTTGCGTTTTTGAAAACGCACATGCATTTTTGCAAGTGTTTTACATGCGTTTCCATTGAAATTAATGGGGGCAAAAACACTAGTGTTTTTATGCGTTTTTGGCGGTAAAAATGCCTAGAAATGCAAATTTAGCAAAACGCACACCACCCTTAGATGTGAAAACACCCTTAGATGTAGGTATAGTGCCTATAAGGGAAGGGGGTCATGGTCTTGGTCTTATTTCTATGTGGAAGTTTTGGTTGTAATTATACTAGTAATGGCTAGGGTCACACTTGGCTGCCTTTTTGAGGTTGTTTATGGCAGGCTGCGTTTCTGGGCTACGTTTTTGATGTTAGGTCTGGAGCAGCCTTAAAAAATGCAAGCAAAAACGCATGGTACCATTTAGTCCATGCGTTTTTGCATGCGTTTCCCATAGGGCCCCATGTTACAAAAACGCATGCGTTTTTGAAAATCACCAAAAATGCACCAAAAAAACTCAGCATGCAACATTTTATGGTGCAGAGCCAAAAAACACATCCAAAAAATGCATGGCACTACGGCCATGCGTTTATTGCATTGGGGCCTATGGATGCATTTTTCCATGCGTTTTTCACAAAAGACAAGTGTGAAAAACGCATAGAAAAAATGCATCCATGACGCCAGTGTGACCTAGCCAATGAGGGGTTATCTCTCAGAACTGAATTTGGCTCTTAATATAAGACAGGTTGGGGTCACTGGTATAGGCGTATGCAGTTAACTCATTCTAGTAATCAGCCAAAAAAATCTTCTCCCCCATGCTTTCACACCACAATTTTGGAGCATCTGTGGCTGTCCATTTTAAAACGGCCAGACATGGATCTGATTTGGCCCCATGTTATCTTATGGGGGTTGGATTGGATTTGGCCTAATTGCCATCCAATTTTGTGGGATCCGATTTGTGTCCAATTTATTGCTGTACCCAAAATCGAAGACTGCTCCGATTTTGGGCACAGAAAAAAATCGGATCCCACAAAATTGGATGGCAATTAGCCCAAATCCGATTCGATCCTCAGGTTTTAACATGGGAGCCTATGAGCGCTGGTCTGAGGAAACAGCTGATCTAAAATTGCTCCTAACCCTCTAATTTCACTTCTGCAATACATTGCAGAAGTGAAATTAAGTAAAAGAAAGAGTTAACAATAAAGAATCTGTATTCTCACCTATCCGCGAACCACCGCTGCCTCCCGCAAGGTCTGGGTGCTTATAGAACCTGCGGTGATTCACAACCCGGCAGCGTCATCGGGTCACATGACCGCAGTTATCACGGTAACTGCGGTCATGTGATCCGATCAGCTGATCAGCTTGTGACATCACCGCAGGTCCTATAAGCACCCTGACCTTGCAAGAGGCAGCGGTGGATCGCGGATAGGTGACAATACATATTGTTTTAATTTTTAACTCTTTCTTTTACTATATTTCACTTCCGCAATGTATGTTATACATTGCGGAAGTGAAAGTTCCTCGCTGTGTCCGGAATAATGATAATCACGGACCCGGACACAGAATAGGTCACCCCCTGTGGTGTCCTTTCCTGTCTGTGGGGTCCTAAAAAAAGTAGGATCCCATGGACAGGAAAAAAAACGTTATGTGAAAGCAGCCTTACCTGGAGCAGGCCAGGAGGATCCCTCAGGTCATCCATGTATCATCCCTGTATCTAAGTGCAGCACTGCAGCACTGTCACGTTCCAGTACTCAATGCAGCGGCGACTCCAGGTTTCTGTGGGCCGCGGCCAAAAGAGTATCAGCGGGCCCCTTTACCACATACTGGTTGCTTATATATATACTAGATGGCAGCCCGATTCTGAAGAATCGGGTAGTCTAGAATATATATATATAGTTTATTTAGTAATAGTTAGGGGAGTGCGGTGAAATTAATTGTGTGTGTACAGGTGGCTCAGGGGTCAGCAGTGAGTGCGGTGGCTCAGGGGTCAGCAGTGAGGGCGGTGGCTCAGGGGTCAGCAGTGAGTGCGGTGGCTCAGGGGTCAGCAGTGAGTGCGGTGGCTCAGGGGTCAGCAGTGAGTGCGGTGGCTCAGGGGTCAGCAGTGAGGGCGGTGGCTCAGGGGTCAGCAGTGAGTGCGGTGGCTCAGGGGTCAGCAGTGAGTGCGGTGGCTCAGGGGTCAGCAGTGAGTGCGGTGGCTCAGGGGTCAGCAGTGAGTGCGGTGGCTCAGGGGTCAGCAGTGAGGGCGGTGGCTCAGGGGTCAGCAGTGAGTGCGGTGGCTCAGGGGTCAGCAGTGAGGGCGCAGGCTCAGGGGTCAGCAGTGAGGGCGGTGGCTCAGGGGTCAGCAGTGAGGGCGGTGGCTCAGGGGTCAGCAGTGAGGGCGGTGGCTCAGGGCGTCAGCAGTGAGGGCGGTGGCTCAGGGGTCAGCAGTGAGGGCGGTGGCTCAGGGGTCAGCAGTGAGGGCGGTGGCTCAGGGGTCAGCAGTGAGGGCGGTGGCTCAGGGGTCAGCAGTGAGGGCGGTGGCTCAGGGGTCAGCAGTGAGGGCGGTGGCTCAGGGGTCAGCAGTGAGGGCGGTGGCTCAGGGGTCAGCAGTGAGGGCGGGTGGCTCAGGGGTCAGCAGTGAGGGCGGTGGCTCAGGGGTCAGCAGTGAGGGCGGTGGCTCAGGGGTCAGCAGTGAGGGCGGTGGCTCAGGGGTCAGCAGTGAGGGCGGTGGCTCAGGGGTCAGCAGTGAGGGCGGTGGCTCAGGGGTCAGCAGTGAGGGCGGTGGCTCAGGGGTCAGCAGTGAGGGCGGTGGCTCAGGGGTCAGCAGTGAGGGCGGTGGCTCAGGGGTCAGCAGTGAGGGCGCAGCCTCAGGGGTCAGCAGTGAGGGCGGTGGCTCAGGGGTCAGCAGTGAGGGCGCAGCCTCAGGGGTCAGCAGTGAGGGCGGTGGCTCAGGGGTCAGCAGTGAGGGCGCAGCCTCAGGGGTCAGCAGTGAGGGCGCAGCCTCAGGGGTCAGCAGTGAGGGCGCAGCCTCAGGGGTCAGCAGTGAGGGCGCAGCCTCAGGGGTCAGCAGTGAGGGCGCAGCCTCAGGGGTCAGCAGTGAGGGGGCAGCCTCAGGGGTCAGCAGTGAGGGGGCAGGCTCAGGGGTCAGCAGTGAGGGGGCAGGCTCAGGGGTCAGCAGTGAGGGGGGCAGGCTCAGGGGTCAGCAGTGAGGGCGCAGGCTCAGGGGTCAGCAGTGAGGGCGCAGGCTCAGGGGTCAGCAGTGAGGGCGCAGGCTCAGGGGTCAGCAGTGAGGGCGCAGGCTCAGGGGTCAGCAGTGAGGGCGCAGGCTCAGGGGTCAGCAGTGAGGGCGCAGGGGTCAGCAGTGAGGGCGCAGGGGTCAGCAGTGAGGGCGCAGGGGTCAGCAGTGAGGGCGCAGGGGTCAGCAGTGAGGGCGCAGGGGTCAGCAGTGAGGGCTCAGGGGTCAGCAGTGAGGGCTCAGGGGTCAGCAGTGAGGGCGCAGGCTCAGGGGTCAGCAGTGAGGGCGCAGGGGGTCAGCAGTGAGGGCGCAGGGGTCAGCAGTGAGGGCGCAGGGGTCAGCAGTGAGGGCGCAGGGGTCAGCAGTGAGGGCGCAGGGGGTCAGCAGTGAGGGCGCAGGCTCAGGGGTCAGCAGTGAGGGCGCAGGCTCAGGGGTCAGCAGTGAGGGCGCAGGCTCAGGGGTCAGCAGTGAGGGCGCAGGCTCAGGGGTCAGCAGTGAGGGCGCAGGGGTCAGCAGTGAGGGCGCAGGGGTCAGCAGTGAGGGCGCAGGGGTCAGCAGTGAGGGCGCAGGGGTCAGCAGTGAGGGCGCAGGGGGTCAGCAGTGAGGGCTCAGGGGTCAGCAGTGAGGGCGCAGGCTCAGGGGTCAGCAGTGAGGGCGCAGGGGTCAGCAGTGAGGGCGCAGGGGTCAGCAGTGAGGGCAGCAGGGGTCAGCAGTGAGGGCGCAGGGGTCAGCAGTGAGGGCGCAGGGGTCAGCAGTGAGGGCGAGGGTCCATGAGGCGCGGGGTCAGCAGTGAGGGCGCAGGGGTCAGCAGTGAGGGCGCAGGGGTCAGCAGTGAGGGCGCAGGGGTCAGCAGTGAGGGCGCAGGGGTCAGCAGTGAGGGCGCAGGGGTCAGCAGTGAGGGCGCAGGGGTCAGCAGTGAGGGCGCAGCTGAGGGGTCAGCAGTGAGGGCGCAGCTGAGGGGTCAGCAGTGAGGGCGGTGGCAGGGGTCAGCAGTGAGGGCGGTGGCTCAGGGGTCAGCAGTGAGGGCGGTGGCTCAGGGGTCAGCAGTGAGGGCGGTGGCTCAGGGGTCAGCAGTGAGGGCGGTGGCTCAGGGGTCAGCAGTGAGGGCGGTGGCTCAGGGGTCAGCAGTGAGGGCGGTGGCCAGGGGTCAGCAGTGAGGGCGGTGGCTCAGGGGTCAGCAGTGAGGGGGGCTCAGGGGTCAGCAGTGAGGGCGCAGGGGTCAGCAGTGAGGGCGCAGGGGTCAGCAGTGAGGGCGCAGGGGTCAGCAGTGAGGGCGCAGGGGTCAGCAGTGAGGGCGCAGGGGTCAGCAGTGAGGGCGCAGGGGTCAGCAGTGAGGGCGCAGGGGTCAGCAGTGAGGGCGCAGGGGTCAGCAGTGAGGGCGCAGGGGTCAGCAGTGAGGGCGCAAGGGGGTCAGCAGTGAGGGCGCAGGGGTCAGCAGTGAGGGCGTCAGGGGTCAGCAGTGAGGGCTGCAGGGGTCAGCAGTGAGGGCGCAGGGTCAGCAGTGAGGGCTCAGGGGTCAGCAGTGAGGGCGCAGGGGTCAGCAGTGAGGGCGTCAGGGGTCAGCAGTGAGGGCCAGGGGTCAGCAGTGAGGGCGCAGGGGTCAGCAGTGAGGGCGCAGGGGTCAGCAGTGAGGGCTCAGGGTCAGCAGTGAGGGCTCAGGGGTCAGCAGTGAGGGCGCAGGGGGTCAGCAGTGAGGGCGCAGGGGTCAGGGTCAGCAGTGAGGGGCTCAGGGGTCAGCAGTGAGGGCTGCAGGGGTCAGCAGTGAGGGCGCATAGGGCGTCAGCAGTGAGGGCGCAGGGGTCAGCAGTGAGGGCATCAGCATGAGGCCAGGGGTCAGCAGTGAGGGCTCAGGGGTCAGCAGTGAGGGCCAGGGGTCAGCAGTGAGGGCGCAGGGGTCAGCAGTGAGGGCGCAGGGGTCAGCAGTGAGGGCGCAGGGGTCAGCAGTGAGGGCCAGGGGTCAGCAGTGAGGGCTCAGGGGTCAGCAGTGAGGGCGCAGGGGTCAGCAGTGAGGGCGCAGGGGTCAGCAGTGAGGGCGCAGGGGTCAGCAGTGAGGGGCAGGGGTCAGCAGTGAGGGCGCAGGGGTCAGCAGTGAGGGCGCAGGGGTCAGCAGTGAGGGCCGCAGGGGTCAGCACAGTGAGGGCCAGGGGTCAGCAGTGAGGGCTCGAGGGGTCAGCAGTGAGGGCTCAGGGGTCAGCAGTGAGGGCTCAGGGGTCAGCAGTGAGGGCGTCAGGGGTCAGCAGTGAGGGCTCAGGGGTCAGCAGTGAGGGCGCAGGGGTCAGCAGTGAGGGCGCAGGGGTCAGCAGTGAGGGCTCAGGGGTCAGCAGTGAGGGCTCAGGGGTCAGCAGTGAGGGCGCAGGGTCAGTGGTCAGCAGTGAGGGCGCAGGGGGGTCAGCAGTGAGGGCTCAGGGGTCAGCAGTGAGGGCGTCAGGGGTCAGCAGTGAGGGCTAGGGTCAGCAGTGAGGGTCAGGCAGCGTGAGGGCTCAGGGGTCAGCAGTGAGGGCGCAGGGGTCAGCAGTGAGGGGCGCAGGGGTCAGCAGTGAGGGCGCAGGGGTCAGCAGTGAGGGCGCAGGGGTCAGCAGTGAGGGCCAGGGGTCAGCAGTGAGGGCGCAGTGGGTCAGCAGTGAGGGCGCAGGGGTCAGCAGTGAGGGCGCAGGGGTCAGCAGTGAGGGCCAGGGGTCAGCAGTGAGGGCTCAGGGGTCAGCAGTGAGGGCCAGGGGTCAGCAGTGAGGGCCAGGGGTCAGCAGTGAGGGCTCAGGGGTCAGCAGTGAGGGCCAGGGGTCAGCAGTGAGGGCTCAGGGGTCAGCAGTGAGGGCCAGGGGTCAGCAGTGAGGGCTCAGGGGTCAGCAGTGAGGGTCAGGGTCAGCAGTGAGGGTCAGCAGTGAGGGCTCAGGGGTCAGCAGTGAGGGCGCAGGGGTCAGCAGTGAGGGCGCAGGGGTCAGCAGTGAGGGCTCAGGGGTCAGCAGTGAGGCGCAGGGGTCAGCAGTGAGGGCGCAGGGGTCAGCAGTGAGGGCCAGGGGTCAGCAGTGAGGGCCAGGGTCAGCAGTGAGGGCGAGGGGTCAGCAGTGAGGGCGCAGGGGTCAGCAGTGAGGGCGCAGGGGTCAGCAGTGAGGGCGCAGGGGTCAGCAGTGAGGGCGCAGGGGTCAGCAGTGAGGGCGCAGGGGTCAGCAGTGAGGGCTCAGGGGTCAGCAGTGAGGGCTCAGGGGTCAGCAGTGAGGGCTGAGGGGTCAGCAGTGAGGGCTCAGGGGTCAGCAGTGAGGGCTGGAGGGTGCAGAGCAGGGCTGGAGGGTGCAGAGCAGGGCTGGAGGGTGCAGAGCAGGGCTGGAGGGTGCAGAGCAGGGCTGGAGGGTGCAGAGCAGGGCTGGAGGGTGCAGAGCAGGGCTGGAGGGTGCAGAGCAGGGCTGGAGGGGGCAGAGCAGCAGGCTGGAGGGGCAGAGGAGGGCTGGAGTGGCAGAGGAGAGCGGAGGCAGGGTGGCGGAAGACTTACTGGGCTGTTGGCGGGCGGCGGGCAGCGGCAGTGCTGTGGCGGTTCGGAGGCGGGGGCGGAGTGTGGGCGGGGCTAGCTGGGTGATGGAGGAGCGTCAGCCGGTCTGTGGAGAGAGCGGCAGGACTGGGAGCTGTGCCGGCGGAGGCCCCACACTCGTTCCGGGCCGGTTGGCGGATGTTGGTGGGCGGTGAGCTGCAGGGCTGTGGGCGGGATGTGGGCGGCCGCAGACGGGGCTCTGTGCAGGGCCGGTGGCGCGCGTCGTGGGTCTGGTGCTTCCGGTTCCGGAGTTGGACACAGGAGGGAGGCCATCACGGAAGCGGAAGCGGATTTTGGGCGGAAGTGGCCTTCGGGTTTTATATAATAGATATATATTTATATATATGTCAATCAAGAATCACTGGGCACTTTTCAGGATTTAAGGGGTTAATACCTTCAGTGGTCTGCTGTAATATTGGTCTCTTTTCAGTGGTGCACACAGTTGCAGATCCTAAAATCGAAAATCCTCTCCCCCTCCCCGCACTTGTTTTATCGCATGTACCATAATCTGGTTATGTGAATAAAAGGACAAAAGATCATCTCTGGTGAGTGCCGCATTTTTTCTTACTTTTCGATTTATATATATGTACAATACATATATATATATATATATATATATATATATATATATTGTAAATATATATATATGTATATATATTTATATGTATATACAGTATATTGTATATATACAGTATATGTATTGCGGTTATTATTATATTATTGTATATATATACAGTACAGACCAAAAGTTTGGACATACCTTCTCATTCAAAGATTTTTCTGTATTTTCATGGCTGTGAAAATCGTAGATTCACACTGAAAGCATCAAAACTATGAATTAACACATGTGGAATTATATACTTAACAAAAAAGTGTGAATCAACTGAAAATATGTCTTATATCCTAGATTCTTCAAAGTTGCCACCCTTTGCTTTGATTACTGGTTTGCACACTCTTGGCATTCTCTTGATGAGCTTCAACAGGTAGTCACCGGAAATGGTTTTCACTTCACAGGTGTGCCCTGTCAGGTTTAATAAGTGGGATTTCTTGCCTTATAAATGGGGTTGGGACCATCTGTTGTGTTGTGCAGAAGTCTGGTGGATACACAGCTCATAGTCCTACTGAATAGACTGTTAGAATTTGTATTATGGCAAGAAAAAAGCAACTAAGTAAAGAAAAACGAGTGGCCATCATTACTTTAAGAAATGAAAGTCAGTCAGTCAGAAAAATTGGGAAAACTTTGAAAGTGTCCCCAAGTGCAGTTGCAGAAACCATTAAGTGCTACAAAGAAACTGGCTCACATGAGGATCGTCCCAGGAAAGGAAGACCAAGAGTCACCTCTGCTGCGGAGGATAAGTTCATCTGAGTCACCAGCCTCAGACATCGCAGGTTAACAGCAGCTCAGATTAGAGACCAGGTCAATGCCACACAGAGTTCTAGTAGCAGACACATCTCTACAACAACTGTTAAGAGGAGACTTTGTGCAGCAGACCTTCATGGTAAAATAGCTGCTAGGAAACCACTGCTGAGGACAGGCAACAAGCAGAAGAGACTTGTTTGGGCTAAAGAACACAAGGAATGGACATTAGACCAGTGGAAATATGTGCTTTGGTCTGATGAGCGCAAATTTGAGGTCTTTGGTTCCAACCACCGTGTCTGTGTGCGACGCAGAAAAGATGGACTCTACATGCCTGGTTCCCACCGTGAAGCATGGAGGATGAGCTGTGATGGTGTGGGGTGCTTTGCTGCTTTGAAGCTCATCAAGTGAATGCCAAGAGGGTGCAAAGCAGTAATCAGAGCAAAAGGTGGCTACTTTGAAGAACCTAGAATATAAGACATATTTTCAGTCGTTTCACAATTTTTTGTTAAGTATATAATTCCACGTGTTAATTCATAGGTTTGATGCCATCAATGTGAATCTACATTTTCATATATATATATGCATTAGGGTTCACAGTATATATATATATATATATATATATATATATATATATATATCAAAATATACTGTGAGCCGTAATATATATTATATATATATATATATATATATATATATATATATGTATATACATACAATCCCTCTCTGAGCCTGTCTTTCCTCTGTGCGCTGTGTCTTTCCCCTGCGTCTGCATCTTCCCTGTATGATGTATGTGAGCTGTTTTCCCTCTCAGTGTCTGTCTTCCTATCTCCTTCCTTTCTTTTTTCTCTATCTCCCTCTGTTCCAGAAACATTATGGTTATCACTTAGCTTCTAAAAGGACAAAACAGTTGTGGAGAACATACAACTATGGAAACATGGATTGAGTAGCACAACATAAATTATGTAACAAACAACTAACGTGGACTGAGTAAAGCGCTAGGAATGTGTTCAGGGCGGTTCCGTTAAAAAGATAGAATCTGGCACCATAACCATAATAGTAACGCTGCTTTAAAGCTGCCAATACACTCCTATGGGTGACAGACCCCCGAGCACATGTAAGTGCCGGCATGTAAGTGCTGGAGTTTGAAACCTCGCACTATTTCCAAGCGTATCACATGATTCTCACAAAAAGCATCAATAATTGTCATGCTTAGGATGTGAGTAACTAAAGTGACTGGATGGTGTGATGGGCGAAGGGATTCAGGGGAGCTAATCTGACCCTGGAACTGGGGGTACCTGGCTCTCACTGATCTCGGAGGTAGCTCTGATGGTGAGGAGGTCCGAGTAACCACTCTTTTGCCTTAAGCTCATGATTAGCCCTAGACTGAGGGCCCCTACCTCTTCCCACGGATTAGGAACCACAGCTACTCCCAAGGCAAGGGAACTCCAGGAAGGACTTCAGCCCAGCAGCAAAGCTACTTCACAGCACAGAGACCTAGAGTAAATAACTCTAACAATGGTATCTGACAGGGGAGTGAGAAGGATATTTAAAGGCCAGAGGGAGGGGATTGCAGGTGAGTCACACCCAAGACTCAAATCAACTAGCAGCTGAGCACAAGAACTTCACACCCGAACCTCATGCAGCTCCTGAAGAAATGCAAACATAAACATGCACAGCAGCATCCAGTCAGCACAATCTAAGCGCGTAACAATAATGCTCTGTGTGAATGTAGCCTTAGGTTGGTTTCACATTGCAATTTTGTTGTATCCGTGGCTGTCTGTTGTAAAGCGGACAGCCATGGATCCGATTTGGCCCCCATGTTATCCTATGGGGGTTGGATCAGATTGGATTTGGCCTAATTGCCATTCGATTTTGTGGTATCCGATTTGTGTCCGATTTTTTGCTGGACCCAAAATCGGAGACTGCTACGATTTTGGGTACAGAAAAAAATCGGATCCCACAAAATCAGATGGCAATTAGGCCAAATCCGATCCGATCCGTGACCTTTAACATGGGGGCCTATGAGCGTGGGTCCGAGGAAAGAGATGACCATTCCTCGGACCCGATTTTAGTGTACTGAGCATGCTCAGTACACTAAAATTGCTCCAGCCCTTAAGAGTTAAAAATAAAAAATCACTATGCTCACCTATCCTCAATCCACCGCTGCCTCCAGCAAGGTCCAGGTGCTTACAAGACCTGTGATGATGTCACAACCCGGAGCATCATTGGGTCACATGACCGCAGTTACCGCGGTAACTGTGATCCCACGGACAGGAAAAAAAACATAATGTGAAAGCAACCTTAGAGAAATGCTTAAAGCTGTATGGATACTATGGAGAAAGTGGTTGATCTGAAAATACCAAATTAAACAATGTGGGAACCCTTAGATGTAGGTATAGTGCCTATAAGGGAAGGGGGACACGGTCATGGTGTTATTTCTATGTGGAAGCTTTGGCTGTAATTATACTAGTAATGAGGGGTTCCGGATGTGGACTGCAATTATTTTTCAGATCTGAATCTGGCTCTTAATATAAGACAGGTTGGGGACCACTGGTATAGGCGTATGCAGTTAATTCCCTCTAGAAAATAGCCAAAATGTTATCACTTAGCTTCTAAAATTACAAAACACACAACTGTGTGAGAACACAAAACTATGTAACATGGATTGGGTAAGGCCGGCTTCACACTACGATTTAATCCGATCCGTGGCTATCCATTGTAAACCGGACAGCCCCGGACCGGATTTTGGCCCCATAGTATCATATGGGGCCAGATGGAAGCCGGATGGCAGGGAGCTGGCATCCGGTTTCCATCTCTCCGGAAGAATCCGGGAGAATTCAGATTTCTCTCCTGGACAAAAAAATGTTGCTTGCAACTTTTTTGTGTCTGGGGAGAAAAATCTCCCCAAATTGCTGTCTCCCGGATGCTCCCAGATTCCCCCGGATCCTCCTGGATCCGGTGCAATCTGGCACTCCCTAACATGGGAGTCTATGGGGCCAGATCGCACCGGTCTGGGAGGATCCGGGGATCGGACACCTGCGGCTGCACACCGCTGTTATTTCAGGACTGCGGCTAGCTCCCTGCGAGCCGCAGTCCCTAATCATCAGCAGCGGCAGCTGCTTCCGGCTGCACATCGGACCGGAAGTCATATTAGCCCTCCAGTTCTGTGTGCTGTTCCGGTCCAGGGCTGTCCGGTCCACAGAGGACAGCCACGGATCAGATTCAATCATAGTGTGAAGCCGGCCTAACACAACATAAACTATGGAACAAACAACTAATGTGGACTGAGTAAGGCTAGGGTCACACTAGTGCAAGGAATGTGTTCAGGAGGGTTCTTTTAAAAAGATTGAATCTGGCAGCATTAACACAGCGTAACCGTAATGGTAACGCTGCTTTTACGCTGCCAATAAAATCCTATGGGTGACGAACCCAGAGCACATGTCAAACGCCGGCATGTAAGTGCCAAAGTATTTACAAGTGCATCACATGACACAGAATCGCACGTCATGTGATGCGCTTGGAAATAGCACGCGTTTTCACACTCCGGCACTTACATGCCGGCATTTGACCTGTGCTCGGGGGTCCATCACTCATATAATTTTATTGGCAGCGTGAAAGCAGCGTTACCATTACAGTTACGCTGCGTTAATGCTGCCAGATCTTTGTAACGAAACCCCCCTGAACACATTCTAGCGCTAGTGTGACCCTAGCCTTGCACAACATACACTATGCTTATTATTTATAGGAAAATAAATTATATTATACAAATAAATATATATGTTATGTATAGGTTAAGTTTATTTACAAGGTAGTAATGTTAACAATAAGTTAAAAAGCAGCAAGGTCAGCAACTAATTATGTGGAATACCATCAATATTACTGAAAATATTACACTTTTCAAATTCAGATATTGAATCAATGTGAAGCACAAAAAAGCGTTTGCAATTTTTTTTTAGTGCATCAACACGTTCACTCATTTCTTTCAAATGGAAAAAAAATACTTGCTTTTCAGTTACATGAAAGAAAGTGTGATTGAGACTTGTTCTAACTTAAATGTTTCCTGCGGTCAACTGGAAACATAATAAAAATATACATTACAGCACAGACTGGAGGAAAATAGTCATTTCCTTGCAATACATATATTCACTGTAAACATTGCTTCCTAAAGTGAAAGAAATGAATGGGAGCTTCCATTTCAGCGTCTCAAAATTAATGTTAAGATTGAAACAGGGCAGGGACATCACATCCAGGGGTAACAAATGCATCAAATACAAGTCATTTGTTTGGACAATCAAAATATAACTTTTTGCATCATGCAACAAAAAACAATATAAAGATAAATATCTCAAATTGATTATATGTATTGAAAAAACTGTAAAAACCCTAATGAAACTATAAATCATAATGATGCTTAATGTATCTACTCTCATTGTAAGGTTCAAGGGATGTTACAATCATCTGATTGGTTTTGTTTTTTGTTTTTTTTTCAATTTTAAAAAATATATGCCAGATTTTGGTGCTGCAGTCTACAATATGCAATATAAAGAATAATATCTAGGATTTGAAATTTACTTTGAAATGAAACATATTTAATTTATTATTCTTACTAGACGGAAAGTAAAAACAAAATGTTAGCGCTATTCATGTGTCTGAGTTAGGCCAGATTCACACCACGGCTTTTGTCTGTCGGGTTCTGTCCGGTGTTTTCCAGGATGCTCCGGACAAGCACAAACGAAGGGCAAATATGCCTTCCGATCCAGTTTTTTGCAGGATTCGTTTGTGCTCATGGCTGGTGCTGTCCGCGGTGCTTAACTTTCAGCCATTAGTACAGTGGGCCTCTCCATAGTGCTAAACTTCAGCGCCGCCTCTGAAATGCTGCTGCTGTCCATGGTACTGAATGAGGGTGGCTGCATTTCAGAGCCAGTGCTGATCTATAATGGCATTTGGGAAATGATCCAGTTTATTTGCCGAATCCGGGGCAATCCGACGCCCATAGACTCCCATGTTATGGACGCCTGATCACCCCGTATCGGGAGGCCAAATAGGACCAATCCGATGCCATAGGGACACATGGGGCCAAAACTGGATCAGGTTCTGTCCGGTTCAAACCAGACAGAACCTGTAACCACATAACCATGGTGTGAAGCCGGCCTTAAAGGGAACCAATCACCAGGATTTAGTGCCATGCAGCAGATGATTGACGAGTGCATCATGACATCACTATTTGGGTATTTTTATTACTCCCCTGTGGGCTTGTCTGGATGAGAGAGAGGAATCTCAGGTTTTTTTGGTACTGTAAAAAGCAGGTTTTTATTAACATGTGTTTGCATAAAACCAATGAAAAAACACTCAAAAAAACTGTGAAAGAAAACAGCAAAAATGCCCTGTGTGCACAAAGCCTAAATGGGGAATAAAACACTATGCATAAAGATGGTCAGGGCAATTATGCAGCTGATAAAATTCTTAATTATTGCTAACTAGAAATAGGCCTGATGTTATTGCATCGGGAGTGCGGTGAAATGAACAGGTGCTGTAGAAATAGCTGCTGAATAGTACAATCCTCTCTCCAGAAAGTACGCTGTTGTTGCGGGATTTATATGGTGTATATGGTGGCTCAGTGGTTAGCACTGTATGGTGCCTCAGTGGTTACCACTGTGTATGGTGGCTAAGTAGTTAGCACAGTAAATGGTGGCTAAGTGGATAACATTGTATATGGTGGGTCAGTGGTTACGACTGTATACAGTGGCTCAGTGGTTAGCACTGTATGGTGGCTCAGTGGTTAGCACTGTATGGTGGCTCAGTGGTGAGCATTGTATATGGTGGCTCAGTGGTTAGCACAGTATATGGTGGCTCAGTGGTTAGCACTGTATACGGTGGCTCAGTGGTAAGCACAGTATATGGTGGCTAAGTGGTTAGCACAGTATATGGTGGCTCAGTGGTTAGGACAGTATATGGTGAGTCAGTGGTTATCACTGTATGGTGGGTCAGTAGTTAGCACTGTATGGTGGCTCAGTGGTTAGCATAGTATATGGTGGCTCAGTGGTTAGCTGTTAGCTGTCTTCCCCTGTTTTCTGCCCCGTCTTCCCCTGTTCTCTGCCCTGTGTTCCCCTCTTCTTTCCGGCCCCTGTGTCCCCGTGTTCTCTGCCCCTGTGTCCTGCTGTTCTCTGCCACTGTGTCCTGCTGTTCTCTGCCACTGTGTCCTGCTGTCCTCTGCCACTGTGTCAGACTGTCCTCTGCCCCTTTCCTGTGTGCCCCTGTTCTGTGTGCCCCCTGTCCTGTGTGCCCCCTGTCCTATGTGGCCCCTGTCTCTGTGTCCCCCTGTCCTCTGCCCCTGTTCTGCGTGCCCCCTGTTCTGTGTGCCCCCTGTTCTGTGTGCCCTCTGTCCTATGTGGCCCCTGTCTCCTGCCCTGTGTCCCCCTGTCCTCTGCCCCTGTTCTGTGTGCCCCTATTCTGTGTGTCCCCTGTTTACTGTGGCTCCTGTCCCCCTGTCCTCTGCCCTGTGTCCCCCTGTCCTCTGCCTCTGTTCTTTGTCCCCCTGTCCACTACCCCTGTTCTATGTGCCCCCTGTTATGTGTGACCCCTGTTCTGTGTGCCACCTGTCCTGTGTGCCCCTGTTCTGTGTGGTCTCTGTCCCGTGTGCCCCCTGTTCTGTGTGACATCTGTCCTGTGTGCCCCCTGTCCTGTGTGGCCCCTGTCCTCTGCCTTGTGTCCCTCTGTCCTCTGCCCCTGTTCTGTGTGCCCCCTATTCTGTGTGCCCCCTATTCTGTGTGCCCCCTGTCCTGTGTGCCCCTGTCCTGTGTGGCCCCTGTCCTCTGCCCTGTTCTGTGTCCCCCTGTCCTATGCCCCTTTTCTGTGTGCCCCCTGTCCTGTGTGGACCCTATCCCCTGCCCTGTGTCACCCTATCCTCTGCCCCTGTTCTGCATGCCCCCTGCTCTGAGTGCCCCCTTTCCTATGTGCCCTCTGACCTGTGTGGCCCTATCCCCTGCCCTGTGTCCCCCTGTCCTCTGCCCCTGTTCTGCTTGCCCCCTGTTCTGTGTGGCCCTTATCCTGTGTGGCCCCTGTCTCCCTGTCCTCTGCCCCTTTTCTGTGTCCCCCTGTTTTGTGTGTCCCCTTTATGTGTGACCCCTGTTCTGTGTGCTACCTGTCCTGTGTGGCCCTTGTCCTGTGTGGCCCCTGTCCTCCTGTCTTCTGCCCTGTGTCCCCCTGTCATCTGCCCCTGTTCTGAGTCCCCCTGTCCTCTGCCCCTTTTCTGTGTGCCCCCTGTTCTGTGTTCCCCCTGTCCTGTGTGGCCCCTGTCCCCTGCCCTGTGTCCCCCTGTTCTCTGCCCCTGTTCTGCGTGCCCCCTGTTCTGTGTGCCCCCTTCTTCTGTGTACCTCCTGTTCTGTGTGCCCCCTTTCCTGTATGGTCCCTGTCCCCCTGTCCTCTGCCCTGTGTCCCCCTGTCTTCTGCCCCTATTCTGTGTTCACCTGTCCTCTGTCCCTGTTCTGTGTGCCCCCTGTCCTGTGTGGCCCCTGTCCTGTGTGGCCCCTGTCTCCCTGTCCCATGCCTTATACCGGCATTACCATTGCTATGCAGGAAGAAAATCAGTGTGAAGATGGTTATGTAACAGGGCGGGCTGATATGACGTCTCTATTCGTAAGGAATACACGAGTAATCCAAAGTACTCGTTACAAGTATAGCGATTATGAATATTACGGTACTCGCTCATCAATACTTATGATGTATTTTGGTAGTGATGATGGTTCTGATTATGTATTTCTGTATTGATTGGGGTTGTGATGCTGTGTTTCTTTACTCTTGTTGGTTTTGTTGATGTGTTTCTATACTACTGGTGGTTCTGATGATGTATACTTGCGCTCTAATGATCCACTCTTGTAGCTGGCATCAGAGTATCTAAATAGTAGGCAGTTATTGCACTATGAGAGGTACCTGCAGACTTTCATCACAAACATGGACAAGCCCTTTAATTATAAAACTAGACACTGTAGCATGCCCAATCCTAACGGTGAATTATATGCTCAATGTCAGGATTCAGTTCTGCTTACTGTTTACACTCATCACGTGGCCACTAATATGCGATTTTCATACTTACGGTCATGTGACAGTGAGCTGTTTCTTCTGCTTCTCTATATGAAGCAGAAGCTGTAGTTTTCAACTAAACATTGAGAGTATTAAGAAGAGCAGCTCATTGGCACATGAAGGTAAGTGTGCAAATTGCCTATGATATGAGCAGTCATATGTCAACTGTCCAGAAATTCCATCACAGTCCATAAAGTCAGGCACATTTGCCCTGTCTGTAAAAAATCAAATGCATCCATGAATTTTTGAAGGAAGAAGAAACTTCTTAAGATAAATTATTTTGACTGTACTTATCATCATTTCACAGTTTATAGTGTATGCATCTGATGTCTTCATAATAGAATTATGATCTGTAGACATGGATCACTTATCATAATGACTTATTGTAGTTTTTGAATGTGGAAAAAGATATTGTCTGTCTGTGATTTTTGATAAGCCATTCAGAAAAAGTTAAAACTCTACTTGGCAGTCCAGCGGTCACATGATGACTACTCAAACCAAATGAGGGAGGGGTGAACTAAATTGAATTCTTCATGTGGGTGCTGGAAAACCTAGATCCACCTGCTGTGCCTATCTGAAAACTGAAATATATATATATATATATATATATATATATATATATATATATAGTATTCTATCAGTTTGAAGATTTCTGCCATTATCCAGACATACTGCAGTCTCAGTCTGCTTCTAGCACAGAATTCCTGAAGAGGTTTTGTGTGCTTGCACAATTCCCAATACAGTACCTTTAAAGTCGAGTTCATGCTTTGTTGTGTGAGATAGATGCGTTGTTCACTTTCAAATTTTCCTAGAAAGTAAAAGCGGATTTCGAACATTAATATGCCCAATACCTATAATTGCTGCTTGCTAAAATTGCATATTGTTAAGATTAATAGTTTTGGGAATATTTTTTTGACCTGCTTATTCAAAAATTAAGTCCTGCTTCTCATGATGACTGAAAAAGGCATTCATAGTAACTAGAGAGGTGAACTCGCAGATATTAAGGTTTGCCGTATCCGGACTTAGTAAAAAATATCTGTTTCAAAACTGTACTTAACTGAAGTTAGAGTCAAGTACATTCTCAAACCAGAGCCTGAACCCCAACCGCATATAAGTCAATAGGGACCCGAACTTTAGTGCTATAGAATGCTAGTTAGGGGGCTGGAAAATAAAATAAAATGAGGACTACACTGCTTCCTGGTCCACTCATTGAATCTTATGAATATTCTCCTACTTCTCCTGCCCGCTCTCTGTGACAGCATCTTTGACTGTTTGCCCTACATACAAGTGTAAAAATAGATAACTAATTGAAAAAAAATGGTGTGAGGTCTCCTGTATTTTTGATGGCCAGCTAAGGTAAAGCAGACAGCTGCAGCCTTCATCCCAAATCTGGTATCTTAAGCTTGGCTAATAAATCAAAACAGAGTCAATCCCACACGCGGCTGACCGCGGCCGCACCTGCCACAAGTGCCAAAACCACACTTGCCGCACCTGCCGCAAGCCCGCCTATACATTTTATGGGGCTTGCCGCAACCGCGCCGCAACCGTGCCGCAAGTGCAGCCGGTATGCGGTAATCGCGGCAGATGCGGTTTTTTTCACCGCATCTGCCGCGATTTGGAAAAAACGCTGATGTGAAAAGGGGCCTTAATCTGTCAAATTCCATCTAATTGTTAGGCTATGTGCGCACTGGGCGGGTTTTCGGCGGTTTACCTGTGTAAACCGCCGTTTTGTTTACATTAGTTTTATTTAAATTTATGTTAATCCAAACCGGCGTTTGGATTAACATTAAAACTAATGTAAACCGCCCAAGGCTGTGCACACACCGGCGGTTACACAGCGTCATCCGTTGCTAACCCGCAGGTTTCCCAGCGGGTTAGCAAAGAATGATCATGTTCTAAAAAACGGCGGTTCTGCAGCGGCTGCAAGCAGAATCATGTGCTGCTTCCAGCCGCTGCAGATTCGCCGCCGAGAACCCGCTGTGCAACCGCCGGCTCCCGCCCGGCTCCCGCCGCACATACCCGCCAGGAAGCCGGTGGACGGCGCCAGAGCTTCCTGGCGTGTTCCGCCAGCTGCCGCCGACCAAACCGCCGGGTAAGTGTGCACTTACCCTTATAGTGCCAAGTGGCAATGACAAACTAATATTCTTAATTAGGAGAACAGTAACTATCAGTAGTATTTTAGAACCCATAGGCTAGGGTTAGATTAGCGCTATTTGCTGCGCTCAAGTGGGTTCCATTAAAAACATACAATTTGGGAGCATTGACGTAGTGTTACCGGCATGGTAAACCTGTGTCGGCGCTGCCAATTCATCCCTATTGCCCCCAGCGCAGCTCAAACGCCGACATCTGAGTGCTAGTGTTTGAAATCTCGCGCCTTTTCCTAGCGCATCACAAGATGCTTCAGAGCATGTCATGTGATGCCCTAGGAAAAAGCGCAAGATTTCAAACACCGGCACTCAGATGCCGGCGTTTGAGCTGCGCTGGGGGCTTCGTCACAATAGGGATGAATTAGCAGCACTGCCATGCCGGTAACACTACGTCAAGGCTCCCAAATTCTTTGTTTTTAACGGAACCCCCGTGAGCGCAGCAAATAGCGCTAATCTGACCCTAGCCATACTGTAAAACTTCTACATTTTAGTGAAATGTGTTTTTTTCTCAACTAAAGTTTTTTCCTTATGATTTCACATCTTTCTGTGATAATAATTAGGATGATAGTAATAAATGTTAGAAAATGAACAGGGTTCGTGGTCATTGTATTATTCCAACACAGAAAATAGAAAGAAAAAAAGACCACCGCTGTGCGAGCGAAATCTACTTGAAGAAGCATTCACAAAGACATTATTTTTAGTAGCATTAAAAAGAGAAAATGTTTAAAATAAAAGTCATTGTGTAGGAAAGATATGATATGGCAATAGCATGCAGCACTAAGTCACTTTTCTATTGCTCTTCTGGGATCTATTGGCAACACAGGCCTATTGTCTAAGTATGATTTTCCTCAGGGAAGCAATTTAAAACAAATACATTTTCCCACTCTTGCTGTGTGACCCTCCCTTAATGTCCCTTTACTTAACCGCTCACTGTGTGCTTTAATTAAAAATCTTACTTGTAATATAGAAAACCCTACCATCTTCCTTAGCAGCAAACTATAAAATGCGATGCTTTTGCAGTCACAAAATACATATAACATTTTACAGTTCACGGCATAATTACTGCTTTGTCTTCTTAGCCATAAGTTATACAGCAATGTACGCCTTTATTTTTTTAATTTTTTTTTATAAAACTCATTTGGTTAGACATTTCAAAGATGTTGTATTATTACCATATAATGTGTAGATGTAAAAGTAAATAAAACATGTAGACGATAATAAAAAAATAAACTAATTTAGTAATTATAAATTGTAATAAATAGCCCTGGATTTTAAAACTAAGACCCTAAAGTCTTGTTAAATACTCAATAAAAACACAGATAACCAAAGTTGTTGGATAGTTAGCTGCCAGTGTAGATCACTGCACAATTACTACACAGGTGTATGTCAATGAATTGGAATATCGTCGAAAAAGTTAATTTATTTCAGTAATTCAATACAAAAAGTGAAACACATATATAATATACAGTCATTACACACAGAGTGATCTATTTCATGTGTTTATTTCTGTTAATGTTGATGATTATGGCTTACAGCCAATGAAAACCCAAAGGTCATTTTCTCAGAAAATTAGAGAGGATGAAGGGTTAAAATTCACGCTGCCGTATTCCACAATGCATCAAAGGGTGAATATAATATTGATTTATTAGTCAACGTGTTTCAGGGCTCCCTGGCCCCTTCCTCAGGACAAATCAATATCATATTGAAATGTGTCAGGGCGTTTTAGGGAGCCCTGACTAATAAACCAATATTATATTCACCCTTTGATGTCTCGTGGAATATGGCAGCATGTTTTTTAACTCTTCATCCTCCCTACCCTATATGCACTACTCTGGGGATTGCAGCAGCCATGATCTGCTTTTATAGTGGTTGTGACTTTCACAACCAAACAAGGTGAAGCCTCTGATACCTATTTAGGTCATATTTTTTCATCCTTCCTACTTTAATTTTCTGAGATAATGGCCTTTGGGTTTTCATTGGCTGTAAGCCGTAATCATCAACATTAACATAAATAAACACTTGTAATCGATCACTCTGTAATGACTCTATATAATGTATGTGTTTCACTTTATGTATTGAATTACTGAAATAAATTAACTTTTTGATGATATTCTAATTCATTGAGATGTTCCTGTATATTTTATATTAAGGGGGAGTAAATTTCAAAACTATTTATTTAGTTTGATTTTTTTCCCCGATAATTTACGCCAAATATAAGGATAATTACAGTTGAAATCTCTGCCACATATGATTTTAGCTTATGGTGTGCAGAAAGCTCAAAGTGCCCCAATATTATCAAGTTAATAAAATGGTGAATTTAATGTCAGCCGAGTTTTGTTTTTACCTTGTCTAAGCAATGATTTTCTTTGCTAGTCCAGTCATGGTTTATCAATATATCCCAGAAGGGCATTTGTGAATATTTGAAGGTCTTATTTCAAATAAAAAGGTTCTCAGTAAAGATTAGAGGGAATCTGAGCATGTTTTGGCTATGTAACACGAAGAAAACATGTCGTAGGGTGTTAAAACAGGATTTTAGGAATGCTTAACTTATTAAGGTTCCTGTTACTATTTACTTACAATGTTTGTTTTAGCATCAGAGTATTATCATTATTCGTACTACAGCAGGATTTGTAGACTGATATCCTCTAATATGATAAGAAGCTCACTATGTATAGACATTGCACATACAGTTTCTGAAACTTTGTTTCATTTCTAAATCTAAAAATTCTGATTGTGTAAGAACAGTTGCACCAAGGTCTCTTTGCCTACATCAGGCTGCTGTCAGTTGAGGTAGCAAAGAACATGCTGACAGATTCTCTTTTATGGATATAGTTGTCACATTCTAACCATAAAACATATACATCTGTTATTCCAATCAATGATAGTGAAAATGCTGGTGTAATTAGAAAAAGTTTCAAACCAAATGGGTTTTTGAAAGAAAAAACAAGTGGTATGTGTAAGGGTAACTACCACATCAGCAGCTCTCCCTTATTGGCAGGTCAATCGAAGAATTTACCAGGGGTAACTAAGGGGCCACAGATGCCCTGCTATTGAACAGTTATTAAGACACTTTCAGTGAGGGTGCTGTGTATATGTATATACAGAGCCTTGTGAAAGTATTCGGCCCCCTTGAACTTTTCAACCTTTTGCCACATTTCAGGCTTCAAACATAAACATATAAATTCTAATTTTTTTGTGAAGAATCAACAAGTGGGACACAATCATGAAGTGGAACGAAATTTATTGGATATTTTAAACTTTTTTCACAAATAAAAAACTGAAAAGTGGGGCGTGCAATATTATTCGGCCCCCTGTGAGTTAATACTTTGTAGCGCCACCTTTTGCTCTGATTATATCTGCAAGTCGCTTGGGGTATGTCTCTATCAGTTTTGCACATTGAGAGACTGACATTCTTGCCCATTCTTCCTTCAAGACAGCTCGAGCTCAGTGAGGTTGGATGGAGAGCGTTTGTGAACAGCAGTTTTCAGCTCTTTCCACAGATTCTTGGATTCAGGTCTGGACTGTGACTTGGCCATTCTAACACCTGGATACGTTTATTTTTCAACCATTCCATTGTAAAATTTGCTTTATGTTTGGGATCATTGTCTTGTTGGAAGATAAATCTCCGTCCCAGTCTCAAGTCTTTTGCAGACTCCAAGAGATTTTCTTCCAGAATGGTGCTGTATTTGGCTCCGTCCACCTTCCCATCAATTTTAACCATCTTCCCTGTCCCTGTTGTAGAAAAGCAGCTACAAACCATGATGCTGCCACCACCATGTATAACAGTGGGGATGGTGTTTTGAGGTTGATGAGCTGTGTTGCTTTTACGCCAAACATATTGTTTTGCATTGTGGCCAAAAAGTTCAATTTTGGTTTCATCTGACCAGAGCACCTTATTCCACATGGTTGGTGTCTCCCAGGTGGCTTGTGGCAAACTTCAAATGAGACTTTTTATGGATATCTTTGAGAAATGAAATACAAGGATGAAGTGTATAGCGATCCGCGCTGCTGGAATGAAAAGACCGGACCACGGGCTGTTGCAACGATGCTCCTTTATTCTCCTTCCTCCTACGTGTTTCGGAGCCTGCTATACTCCTTCCTCAGGGATTACTGGTAATTCCTGAGGAAAGAACATAGTAGGCTACAAAACACGTAGGAAGAAAGAGAATAAGAGAGCATTGTTGCACCAGCCCGTAATCCGATCCGGTCGTTTCATTCCAGCAGCGCGGATCGCTATACACTTCATCCTTGTATTTCAGTTGCATACCGTTGAACACGTGGAAGTCTGGATCCAGAGGCAGCTGTGCATATGCATACACCGGTTGTGAGTCACACAACCTCATCATATGAGCACCTAGTATATGGGCAATAGCCGTTTGTCACTGAGATAAGACACTATTGCACTTTGTGTCTCTCACCACATTTAGATCTTTGAGAAAAGGCTTTCTTCTTGCCACTCTTCCATAAAGGCCAGATTTGTGCAGTGTACGGCTGATTGTTGCCCTATGGACAGACTTTCCCACCTCAGCTGTAGATCTCTGCAGTTCATCCAGAGTGATCATGGGCCTTTTGGCTGTATCTCTGATCAGTCTTCTCCTAGTTCGAGTTAAAAATTTAGAAAGACGGACGGGTCTTGGTAGATTTGCAGTGGTCTGATACTTCTTCCATTTCAATATGATCTCTTGCACAGTGCTCCTTGAGATGTTTAAAACTTGGGAAATCTTTTTGTATCCAAATCCAGCTATCAACTTCGCCACAACAGTATCTCGGACCTGCCTGGTGTGTTCCTTGGTCTTCATGATGCTCTCTGCGATTGAAACAGAACCCTGAGACTATCACAGAGCAGGTGCATTTATACGGAGACTTGATTACACACAGGTGGATTCTATTTATCATTACCCATCATTTAGGACAACATTGGATCATTAAGAGATCCTCACTGAACTTCTGGAGAGAGTTTGCTGCACTGAAAGTAACGGGGCCGAATAATATTGCATGCCCCACTTTTCAGTTTTTTATTTGTTAAACAAGTTTAAACTATCCAATAAATTTTGTTCCACTTCAGGATTGTGTCCCACTTGTTGTTGATTCTTCACAAAAAATTAGAATTTATAACTTTATGTTTGAAGCCTGAAATGTGGCAAAAGGTTGAAAAGTTCAAGGGGTCAAATACTTTCACAAGGCACTGCATATATGCTGCTCAAAAACATATAGGGTACATTTAACAACACAATGTAATGGTGAAATGTTCCCTTTATGTTTTTGAGCAGTATATATATATATATATATATATATATATATATATATACTATACTATATATATTATACTATATATATATATATATATATATATATATATATATATATATATATAGGGTGGGCCACTTATATGGATGCACCTGAATAAAATGGCAATGGTTGGTGACATCAATTTCCTGCTTGTGGCACATTAGTATATGGGAGGAGGAAAACTTTTCCTTTCCAGATGTGTGGTGACAATGGCATTATTTTGAAGTCGGTCATTTTGGATCCAACTTTATTCTTTTCAATGGGAAGAGGGTCATGTGACACATCAAACCTATTAAGAGTCTCATAAGAAAAACAATTGTGTGCATGATTATAACATGACTATTCTTTCATGAGTTATTTACAAGTTTATGATCACTTATAAAATGTGTTCAAAGTGTTGCCCATTGTGCTGGATTGGAGAAAAAAAGAAAAACATATTTGGCCACTTAGAAATATCCATTGCATTTAGCAGAATGCTGTTAGCCCCTCTTAGGGGATAACCCATGTCTCCCAACACCGATGCTCAATCTCCTACAACCCTGGCATGGGGGCGATTGTAGCATCTGCGTCCATCCATGCTACAAGGAGGAAACTGGTGGTATTTCTGGACACGAGGTCATCCCAGGGCAGCAGCCACTCCAGGCAATGTGAAACTATTCCAAATTTGTCATACTGATGTACAGAAAATGCATTTAATTTATTCAACCATAGAGGTTTGTGTTAATTTCAAGGTAAATCGATTTAACTCTAATTGAATTTGTGCTCAATTTTCCAGAATATACTGATGATTAGTTTATGATTCACGTTCAATGTTGAAAGTACAATACAAAATAATATTGTGGTACCGTGTTCTGATAAGAGATGAGCGGTGTTCGATTCGAAATGTTTGCCAAACTGAAATTCAACCTTTTTTGGGCGGTGTTCAAGCCAATCGACAAGTGCGAACAATTTGCTTCAAATTCGACAGTTTGAGGTTATGTTCGATAACGCTTTTAACTGGATTTTCACACTAATACTGTTATTCATTGTTAATATGCAGTTTTAGTGTATAGTGGGCGGGGTTAGATCTGTTCTGAAATAATGTCGATCTCCTTTTTTTTTTCCTTGCCGCATTTACAATGGGGCAGTGCAGTCTGTCAGCCTATCAACACACACACAGCAAAGTGCATTCTTTGCACACAAGCAAGGGCATGTGTCATTGGCTGTGTATGTGACATGTTCTTGCCCTATAAGACCCAGCCATTTTCACCGTCGCCACCATTTCATCACTGCTACAGCTCTGTGTCAGACGGCACCGCTGCTGGTGTGTGAGTGTGTTACAGTGTCAGTTAGTCATCCAGATAGCAAGCGAATTTCAAGTTAGATAGAGAGAAACGTTTAGGGAGGAGAGACTAGTTGTAATATCAGCCCTTTTGAGGGCTAGTTAAGAGAAGTAGGGACTAGTTGTAATATCAGCCCTTTTGGGGGCTTGGTTAGAGCATTTCCTAGCACTTTTTTGCCAGGCAGGTCTGTGCAAGTGTTTTTCACAGCATCTGGCCAAATCTAGCTTAGCCAATCCTTTTGGGCTAGTAGTGTAGCACTGCTGTGAAGCAAGCTACACCACCTGTCCTTAGTAGCCAATTTTTTACTGCATCTAGCCCAGGCAATCCTTTTGGGCTAGTAGCAGTGTCTGGTAGTCAGCAGTGTAGCCCACCTGTGAAGTGTGGAGCCCCTGTGACCAGAATGGCCACAGGTAGGAACTGCAGCCAGGAAGGGGAATACAGTTTTATATAAACACCTTCACAAACACACCCACAGACACAAGACCCAACCCGGAGCCTGGGACTCTAGGTGGGCAAGGGGTAGTAGGGCCAGTCACAGTGGGTGGGAGATAGGCATGGTGAGGCACCGGGTACATAAGGGGAAAACCAGGAAGCGTTAAGTAGTAGGCCAGAGGGTGCCGAGATGTAAAGACCGAGTAGAGCTGAGCATCTGGATCCAGCAGCGGTGCCAGGGAACGACTGAAGGAAGGAATCCCCTTTGTACGCCATAGTCACATGGGTAGGAAGGAGCCTGGTGATCCCCTGTAATATAGGGCCACTGGAAGGCTAGGCTGGGACCAGAGAGTCGGCTCTGAGGTGACCGCAGCTACAAGCAAGAACACAGACATTCCGGCAAGGAACTCTGACTCCATGTCAGTGATCCTAACACAAGTGCAGGAGGTACAGTGGCACATAGGGCTCAGAGCTTACATACCCACACACAGGGTGAATCCAAACAAGATCCTGAGCGACCTTCCATACAGCACACAAGGAGAAGGGAAGTTAAGAAGGGCCTGAATGGAATTAAGTAGGAGAAGGGTCTAACGCAGAAACCTGGCTGTAGTAAAACTAACTGAGTGTAGAAGGTACGGAGTAAACTGTGTGTGAACTGTGAACTGTACTGAGAAGTTGTGAAGAAGTCAAGTAAAATCTGGTGAACCCTGCCAGAGTTTCCAGTGTTTGTTTTCTTGCATGCTAAACTGTTATCTACCCTGTCTGGAGCAGCCTGACCCACGGCGGGCTCATCCATCCGGCTGCAGCACCATCCATCCTCCTGGCAGAAGCAAGCAGCAGCGGTGGTCCTTATTGACCACAACCCGTGGGTGGCGTCATGACTATCCCTGTAAATAACCCCTTTACTTGTGGGCTCAAGACATGGTCCGGACCAGGACCGCCGTGATACCCCGGTCCGGTACCGAGTACCCCGTCCCAGTGGGCTCCACAATTTGGCGTCACGAACAGGATGGACCCGGTCCAAGAGAACCGCACTTTGTGTGCCTAAAACTAGAAATTTGGACTGTTCTGCTACATCTTAGTATAATGGCGGCCATAGGAGTCTGAGGCCATGTGTAAAGAAGGAGGCGTGCCAAGACCCACCATTGTGGGCTGATCCGGTCCAGAGCATGAAAAGAAAGGCCTGCCCTGGCTCCCCTTACCTCCGGGGAAGCCAGCCATCAATCCGAAAGAAGAACCTCCGCCCCAAACTGCAGTGACCAATAATGATATGGCGGGAGCCCAAAGAAGGCGGGACGAGCAACAGAATGGAGTGCATCAACGATTACGAGACATCCGGATGGAAGAACAGGACACCAGGCTGGATGGTGCAACTGGAAGAACCGAGTTGATCCTGACAGGCCCACCTTAATTGGTAGTGGAGAAGCCCAGGAAAGGAGATATACTCGGTGACCAGGAGATCATGGCAGCAGGCGGCAGAAGGATCCCGAAGGTCCAAGACACTCGGCGAAGTGTATTAAGACTGTTGCCTTTTCAGTCCACCCGGGTTCATGCGGGATCAAGAATCCAAATTCATACAAGCTGTGACCAGTCCCAGCAGTTCCTGAACGTGCAGCCCAGCCGGGCCCATGCCCCCTATACTACCCGAAGCAGGGAGGGCCGTATGCTAGAAGAGCTGGTGGATGTCTCACTGCCTGAATTTGTGCCCCGGAGTACAGCCACTGTGTCAGACCCTCTCGGAGCCTTGAAAGCAGGATGCCTGCCACTGCCCAAGCCACTGATCCCGGCCCCGGCGTCCATGGAGGTGAGCGGGGAGCAGCTTCATTGTTGATGGGAGTGCAGTGGACAGGAGGAAGATCTGATGGGTTTTCCTGGAGACCCCGATTCCGGAGTGGGCCCGGTAGAAGTGCTGACCTGTGGCCAGTACCTGCAGAGGTGTATCCAGCAATGGGAAAAAGAAGAGATAGAAAGAAAAGTCCAAAGAAGTGAACTAGTTGCCCGTACTCTCAGTGCCAAAGCAGCTGCTCAGCGGGATTTCTCTATTAACCGATCCCCGCACCGTGAGGGCCAGATTGTAAAGGTCAAACCCAGAGACAGGTATGTTTATGTCTGAGAACCGGGAGCAGAAAGAGACATCTTCATCAATAGGAGAGATGTGGAGGAGTATCTCCCTGAACATCACCTGGACAGGGAAGTGGCCCACCTGTGAAATGTGGAGCCCCTGTGACCAGAATGGCCACAGGTAGGAACTGCAGCCAGGAAGGGGAATACAGTTTTATATAAACACCTTCACAAACACACCCACAGACACAAGACCCAACCCAGAGCCTGGGACTCTAGGCGGGCAAGGAGTTCTAGGGCCAGTCACAGTGGGTGGGACGTAGGCAAGGTGACGGACAGGGTACATAAGGTGAAAACCAGGAATGTTAAGTAGTAGGTCAGAGGGTGCCGAGATGTAAAGGCCGAGGAGAGCTGAGCACTGGACCAGTGCATCTGGATCCAGCAGCGGTGCCAAGGAATCACTGAAGGAAGGAATCCCTTTGTATGCCATAGTCACACGGGTAGGAAGGAGTCTGGAGATCCCGTGAAAAATAGGGACACTGGAAGACTACGCCGGGACCAGAGAGTCGGCTCTGAGGTGGCCGCAGTGACAAGCAGGAACACAGACATTCCGGTGGGGAACTCTGACTCCACGTCAGTGATCCTAAAGGTACCTTTACACGCCGCTACAACAGGATGGATACAACCCGCTACAGGCTACGATTGTAGCTTGCGTCATCAATATAGCCCGTAGTAGCGGCGTGTGAAGACGGTAGGAGGCAGCCGGCAACAGATACATCTGTTTCCGAGCACTGCTCTGAAACAGGTGGCTACAAAGCCGATTGCAGCGAGCTGTATCGGCGTGTAAAGAAGCTACAGAAGGGATGTCTATACACCAGGCAATGTACCTGGTATGTAGCTGGGGCGTGACACACGCTCCGGGATACCGCGCCCCTTCAGCGATCATTGGAGGAAGCTCCTGCATGACGATTGGTAGTCACTGCATAGGGAGGCATATTTAAGGAGCTGACCAGTCACACTACACAATTGCTCGAACGTCATGTATTAAACAGCCTCCTGCGATGCCTGGCCAATCATGATGTTATTGCTTTGTCCTATCAGCTTTCGGGCGTCTCGTAATCCACAATTGTGGCACGCCTATGTGCTGTCCCTGCTGCACCAGGTCCGCCCATATTAGCTTGTTGTAGCGGTGTGTAAATGAGGTAAGGTAAGCTACAGATGGCTACTTGAGACACCCGGCGATGTATCTAGCTGTAGATGTAACGTAGCGTAGCGCACCTTGTGGTGGCGTGTAAAGGTGGTGCGTTTCCCGTTTGTAACCGTTTGGGCGTGCTCGTGCACGTGAAGTAGTGGGTTGTATCCATCCTGTTGTAGCGGCGTGTAAAGGTACCTTAACACAAGTGTAGGAGGTACAGTGGCACATAGGGCTCAGAGCTTACATACGCAGGGGGAAGCCAAACAAGAGCCCAAGCGACCTACCATACAACACACAAGGAGAAGGGAAGTTAAGAAGGGCCTGAATGGAATTCAGCAGGAGAAGGGTTTAACAGAGAAACCTGGCTGTAGTAAAACTAACTGAATGTGTTTGAACTGTGAACTGTACTGAGAAGTTGTGAAGTTGTGAAGAAGTCAAGTAAAATCCGGTGAACCCTGCCAGAGTTTCCAGTGTTTGCTTCCTTGCATGCTAAACTGTTATCTACCCTGTCAGGAGCAGCCCAACCCACGGCGGGCTCATCCATCTGGCTGCAGCACCATCCATCCTCCTGGCAGAAGCAAGCAGCAGCGGTGATCCCTATTGACCACAACCCGTGGGTGACGTCACGACTCTCCCTGTAAATAACCCCTTTTCTTGTGGGCTCGGGACACGATCCAGACCAGAACCGCCATGATACCCCGTGATACCCCGGTCCGGTACCGAGTACCCCGTCCCAGTGGGCTCCACATGAAGCAAGCTACACCGCCTGTCTATCTAATACCAATTATTTAATGCTACTAGACCAGGCAATCCTTTTGGGCTAGTAGCAGTATCTGGTAGTCAGCGGTGTAGCCCACCTGTGAAGCAAGCTACACCGCCTGTCTATCTAATAACAATTGTTTACTACATCTAGCCCAGGCAATCCTTTTGGGCTAGTAGGAGTGTCTGGTAGTCAGCGGTGTAGACCACCTGTAAAGCAAGCTACACCGCCTGTTAATCCCCCAGCACTCTTAATATAAAATATTGTGTTATGAGAGCATAGGGTTGGTGACAACAGAGCCTACAGTGAAACCTGGACTTTTTTTAATGCACTTTATTTCCCATTTTTATGGACTAGTACTAAGGTTTTATGTAACTATGTCTGTACAACATTGCTAATACGGAAATGTAACATAGGGGAATATCCTCAATTTCTACTGTCAGAATCACATGTTTTTGTCTTTTATGTATGATTAATAAATTCATTTGCATGAGATACTTGAAGTGTTCTCCAGGTTTAAATCCTTTTTGGCTAGTAGTAGTGTTTGATATTCAGCGGAGTAGCCCAAGCTGTAAGGCAAGGTACACCGCCTGTGTTTCTAATAACAATTCTTTACTGCATCTAACCCAGGCAATCCTTTGGGCATAGTAGCACAGTTTCACCACTCAGCTTTGCTCGGTTTCCATCCATAGTTTTTTGTGCCAACAACTACAGAGTTGCCAATTAGTTAACCTCCAAAATGAGTGGCAAAATGCCTGCTGCTGATGGAAAGGGGAATAGGCGTGTTGGAAAGGGAAAAAAAGTTTGTGTCCGTGGGGTAGGTGGTAAAGCAACAGTAACATCTGCAGGAGAAAGACCATCTTCCAGCCAAAGTAAGATGTCTACTTCTTTTTGTGGACAATCTGATATGATCCCTTTCTTACGGACACATGTCACTCACTACCAATTGTAGAAGAGGCACAAAAAGAGCTAGTGATTGAATGGATAGCAAGTGCTTCATCAAGTGGGCTCTCCTCCACCTCAACTTCAACATTACAAATACACCAGTCCTCAGAGGTGTCACCCCAATCGCACTTGCTTCCTCACAACTCCCAAGTCTCCAGCCGCCCGTCTGTGTATGGGGTAAGACAGATGGTTGACTATGCAGAGCTGTTCACTCATACTATAGCCTGGGAATCAGAGGTCTGCTCCAAAACATCTGTGAGTGCAGATGAGGAAATGATCTGCACTGATGCCCAGAAGCTTTGTGAGTTGTATCCAGGCCCAGATGAAGAAGGTTTTGAGCAAGCATAATGTAGACCCTCATTCCCAAACTGTAAGTTCTGTTGGTGGAGACAATGAGGAAGATGCTGATGCGACTAAGATACCTGATTGGAACGACAACTTGACTTTTCGGTCAGGGCAGGAAGAGATTGGCTCTGAGGACGACGGGTGTGAGAGCACACAGGGTGATGTTGAGGTTGGAGATCCCACTTACTGTCAACCCACAGTCAGCCAGTCAATGAGAGTCAGCAGAGGAGGTGGAGGAGGATGCTAGTGATGGCGAGGTTAGGTTGCGCCTTCCTGGACAGAAATGGAGTACTGGAAGCACGTCAACAACAGCATCCTCAACCACAGCTCTGCCTTTGAGCAGAAGTCGTGATGGCTCTTCTTCAGGATGACCCAACTCAGGATACCACAAGGGTAGAAAAGTCCTTGTGGATCCATGACTTGTTCATCTTGATGAACGTTAGTCTGTCTACATTGTTACTGGACACAGCCGCGTGCGCTTATCTGTCAGCACACCGACAGCAGCACTGAAGACACGTTCAGAGAGTATGCTGGCTGTGGGGCACAACAAGATCTCCAAGGAATGAGTGGCGAGCTCAGGCCATTTTTTCAGATTGGAAGCCCAAAATGAGCAAGGGTCTAGTTCAACAGTCATGGCATCGATGTTCACTTGGAGATTCTCCTGTACCATCTTCTCTAGGCGTTGACTATATGTCAGACTTCTTGTCTCCTCTGGCCTTGCAAAGGATGGTCTAAAAAATTGGTGAAATGATTCCACAAAATTGCTGTTACCACCAGTTACAGTGTTACTGTTACGGTTTGAGTGATGACTCGACAGTTCCACGGTTGGCAAGTTAGAACTGTGAGATTCAGTATGTGCACCACTGGTGTTTTGTGGAAAAGCAGATCTAAGATTCTGTAACACTTTCTGTTGATAGTCCTCCATGCGTGAATCCCTTTCTATGGCAGGAATTATTTCACCAAATTTACTCTTGCACCGGGGATCTTAGAGTGTGGCAACCCAGTAGTCGGCATTACTTCGAAGTCTGACAATCCAAGGGTCATGTTGCAGGTAGTGCAGCAAGAAGGCACTCATGTGTCTTGCGCATCCAGGAGGCCCAAGTCCTTGTTGTGTTAATGGCGGTGAGGTAAGAATCATGCTTCCTTCCTCTGCCCTCTCCCCCCAACCTCACACAACAGGAATGTGATCAAGGTTTCACTTATCTGATGAGTCTTCCATGCCCATCGCCAGTTCATTCTCCATTTGTTTCTCGGCTCCTGCATCTTCCTCAACAGTTTGGCTGCTACCAAGCGCCTTCGTTAATCCCTCTCCCCCACCCTCCCATGCCTGCCACGTTAGTGCTGCCAACCATCTGGACCTTGGAGATCTTTTTATCCCTTCCGCATATGACTCCTCCTGTACTTCCTCCCCCTCCTCTTGTCCCACCACCTGACTACGAATACTGTTTAAATACTGTGCTCCAGTATGTAAATGACCGGAATAGTCATGCTGATAATGGCATCATCACCACTAAACATCTTCGTCGCCATTTCAAAACTGTGCAGAAGGGTGCATAGGTCCTTGATCTAAGACCACTACAGCAGCGTGATTTGCCCCACCTCTGGATCTTGTTGGTCCAGGGTATACATCATAACGTATTGCACCAGGGCTCGTGAGTGCTACCACAGTTGCTGCAACATGTGCAGAGTTGAATTCCATCGTGTCAGCACATTGCATTTCAGCCGGTGAACTGGCAGGCTGAACGACTTCTGTAGAGATGCAAGTCATTGAGCTGCCGAGGATGCGAACAGTGGAAGTGAGCATACAGCGACCGTGCCCTCTGCAGAAGCACATCTATGCCGGCATAGTGGGCTAAAATTTGCTGGACAACGAGGTTCAAGACGTGAGCTATACAAGGCACGTGTATCACATTGCTCCGCCGAAGGGCCGCACCCAGGTTTGCATCATTGTCGCACATGGCCTTCCCTGGCTGCCGGTTCAGTGGAGACAATCATTGATGAAACTCGGTCTCCAGAGCTGACCACAACTCCTCAGTTGTGTGACTCACATTTCCCAGACATTTCAACGTAAACACTGCCTGATGCCGTTGAGGCCTGCTGCCAGCATAGTAAGGAGGTGTGCAGGATTCCTTGGCGCAGTTAAAACGCAGGAGGTATAACCAGACAGGCTTTGGGTGCAGGTGGAGGACCGAGACGAGGTTGAGGAGGCAAAAGCAGTGGAGGAACTTCTACATACAGAGCATTGATGCCCAATTTGTGGGACAGCAAGACTTGGACAGCAGCCCATTCTCCTGCTGTCTTTATAGTTACCCAGTGACCAGTCATTGACATTTAACGCCCCTGTCCATGCTTACTTGTCCAAGTGTCTGTTGTGAAATGCACCCTGTCACACACAGAGTTTCTCAAGGAAGCGACATGCTGGTGTAGCACAGGCACAGCTTTCTTTGAGAAGTAGTGGCGACTGGGCATCTGGTACTGGGGCACTACGATGTACATAAGGTCTCGAAAATCCTCTGTCTCCCCCAGGCGGTAAGGCAGCATTTCTGTAGCCAACAGCTTGCAGATGGTGAAATTCAACCTCTTAGCTTTGTCATGGCTAGGCGGAAATGGTCTTTTACTTGTCCACATCTGAGGGACCGAGAGCTGGCTGCTGTGCTGAGACGGGGTTGAGTAGGGTGTCCCCGGCAAACTTTTGGTCTGTTAAGAAGGTGCAGGCGGAGATATTATGTTGCCTTCATCCAAAGGTCGTGCTCTCGATGTCGGAGACGGCTCAACACCAGCAGGTGTTTCCACTTCCAAAAGAACTGATGACCTGCCAATCACACTGACTGTTGCGGATAAAGAGGTGGAAGGTCTGCGTCCAAAAGCATGTGTCACTGCTGTCCCCACAGTCATAGAGGATGAAGAGGCCACAGATGCACTTGATGGGGCAGACGGTGGTTGGCCCGGCCCGCTAGGCCGCATTGTAGCACAGTGAGCTTCCCACTGCGACTTATCCATGTGACGGTTCATGCATAAAGTGCTCAAACTATTGATTTTTTGGCCTCTACTTTGATTTTGGTGACAAATCTTACAGATAACATGGGGAGACTAAAGGCTTGTGGATTTTTGAATGTGCTGCATGAAAGTCACCTCACCAACCATTTTAAGCTTGCACCTCTAAGGCAATTGATGCCACTTAGGTGGTGTCTGTGCCCAAATTTGTGGAAAAAATAGAGACTCTTGTTGGAGTCCTCTTGCTGTGTTTTATATGATTTTAGAAGACATGCCTATATCTGTGTCTCCTCCTCCTTTTTACTCCTTCACCTCTTTTCTTTTCGCATGACTATATGTACTTGTCACTTTCCCATATGTTTGTTGTGTCTTCTGAGTAGTTTGTCATCTTTTGGACACCGTTTAAGGTTTCTTTCTATGTGTTTTCTATGTATTTCTATGTGTTTGTGTTTTCCTGCCATTGTTTTTAATGGTGTTCGACGAACATTCGACGAACACCCCCCCAATTCGACTAATCAAATCGAATTCAAACACCAGGATGGTGGCTCATCTCTAGTTCTAATACTGTGTTCTGATATTGTGATACCGGGGTCTGATGAAGGACCCTTGAGCTTTGAAAGCTTACAAATATAATTTTTTTGGTTAGCCAATAAAGGTATCACTCCTAGAATACTTTTCTCAACTTTTTTTGGGACTTAAGTATTTACATCGACTTTAATGGTACCTTTACACGCCGCGACGGCAGGCTGGATACATCACGCTACAAGCTACAATTGTAGCTTGTAGCGTCCATATCGCCTGTAGTAGCGGCGTCTGAAGAGGCGACGCTACAGCCGGCGACAGATACATCTGTTTATGGGCTCTGCTCATAAACTTAAGGCAACATCGCCGATTGTAGCGAGCTGTATCGGCGTGTAAAGAAGCAACGGAAGGCAACTCTGGACACCCGGCGATGTGGCTGCCATGTATCTAAGG